>CM043702.1:46345000-46677500 GCA_023935145.1 Bretschneidera sinensis
TGAAAGTTATAAATACTAACCCTAGCTTAAAGAAAAGGGAGATCTCAGATAGAAGGCGCGGCTGTTGAACAGAAAATCCCTCTTCTCTTTTCTTTAGGTTTTCTTTTAATTATGAGTAGCTAAACACTTTTCTTCCAGTTGAAGGATAATTGAAGTTTTGGTTCTTCATGAATTGTGAGATCTAAATAATTTCCATTGCTCTTTTATTTCTTCTCTATTTATATATCTTCTGTGTTTATTAAAAATTATTGTCTTGGTTGATTGATGCAAAGGGCCCGTTGTTCAATTATCAGGTCAATAAATTGCTATTTAGAACTTTAAATCCGTAATTGCTTAATTGTTCTAATATTAGTGGTAAAATAACAAAGTTAATTATAGAGAGATTTTCAATTTATGTTATGGAGATATATAACCTAGTCTAAATGAATCGAACTTGTGTATTTGTTGGCTAGAATTGGTAGTCTCTCTAATTATTAATGCTGTCGATAGATTAAATCCTAAGAGCTTGTTTAGGGTTGTTTATTAACAAGGGAAGTAATCAAAGAGCTTGTTTTGGTTATCGAGGAGAGATAGGTTGTTAAAGCTTGTTAACAACCATAACCAATTTAGTGAAGAATAGAAGATTTTATCCTTGTATATGTGATCAATTCTCTGAACCAATTATGAAATTATACTTTTGGTTGGATATTTGCCTGATATTGATTTCTCCTTAGTTTTTAGTTGATTATAATTGCTTTCTCTTTTCTTTCATTTCTAAATTTCAAACCCCCATTTTTCTTTGCTTTAATTTTCATTAAAATAAATCTACCAAATCCCTGTGGATACGACCTTGCTCATCACTGTTACAATTTTTATTTTTTGAGAGTGGAAATTTTATTATTTGTTGGATTCAACACCCATCAAATTTTTGGCGCCGTTGTCGGGAATTGGTGTTAATTAGATTTATTTTCATGCTTCGTTCTTCTCGTGCAGGTGAACTCCAATACGATCCTGAGATTGAGAAGACAGTTCGGGAGTTGAGGAAGGAAGCTAAGTTGCGTGACAAGCAAGCATCTCTATCTTCACCCCCCGGATTTAATTTAGTACTTGACTTGGTTGATTCATCTAGCGATTCTGAAATAGAAGAAGCAATGGCAAATCAAGAGAGAACTTTAAGGGAATTGGCTGCACCAAATGTAAATCAACAGCCACTTTGCATTACATATCTAGCTTTGGAAGTGGGTTTTGAGTTAAAATCTGGATTGATCCATTTGCTCCCAACTTTTCGTTGTCTTGAGAATGAAGATCCTCACAAGCATCTGAAGGAATTCCATGTGGTGTGTTCGAGCATGAAACCGCAAGGAGTGACCGAAGAACAAATCAAATTACGTGTTTTTCCATTCTCGCTGACTGAAAAAGCAAAGGATTGGTTATTTTATTTGCCCCCTGGCTCTATAACCACATGGATGGAAATAGTAAGATTGTTTCTTGATAATTTTTTCCCTGCATCACGAGCTGTTGGCATTAGAAGGGAGATATGTGGAATAAAACAAAAAGATACAGAGACCCTTCACGAGTATTAGGAAAGATTTAAGCAACTCTGTGCAAGCTGCCCACAACATGGAATTTCTTAACAGCTCCTCATTCAATATTTCTATTAAGGGCTCCTACCCATGGAAAGGAAGATGATGGATGCAGCGAGTGGAGGTGCCATAGTGAACAAAACTCTTCGTGACACTAGAGATTTGATCTCCATCATGGCCGCTAACTCACAACAATTTGGATTCAGGCAGGACACATCTCCAATAAGGGTGAGTGAGGTAAGTATATCTTCCCTTAAAAATCAAATATCCAAGCTAACTTCTATTTTTCAACAGTTAGCTGTAGGAAATATGCAACAAGTGAAAGCTTGTGGGATTTGTGCTACCATCGGTCATCCAACTGACATGTGCCCTACACTTCGAGATGATTCCTATGAGCATGCCAGTGCAGCTGGAGGATTTCCAGGCCCACCACAATGGAGATACGATCCTTACTCAAATACCTACAACCCAGGATGGAGGGATCATCCCAATTTCAGCTATGGAGCAAGACCACCATTCTAACACTTTCAGCATAGACCACCTGCTCCACCACCACAACAAACCTCCACAAGTTCAGGTATGTCTCTAGAAGAAATTGTTAAATCACTTGCAACTAACATGCAACAATTTTAACAGGAGACAAGAACAAGCATTCAACAATTGGAGAATCAAATGAGTCCATTGGCATCTTCTGTGAACCGATTGGAATCTTAAGGTAAATTGCCCTCTCATACTATTGTTAATCCAAAACAAAATGCTAGTGCAGTTACCTTGAGAAGCGGGAAGGAGTTGTAGGAACCCAGTAAGGCAGCATGTGGAGAAATCCTCCATTTCCTACTAGATTGACTAAATCAAAGAAAGAAGAGGAAGATAAGGGAATTTTTGAAACTTTTCGCAAGGTTGAGGTAAATATTCCCTTACTTGATGTAATTAAACAAGTACCTCGATATGCTAAATTTCTTAAGGAGTTGTGCACCAACAAAAGGAAGTTGAAAGGTAATGAAAAGTTAAGTATGGGGGAAAATGTTTCAGCTGTCCTCCAGAAAAAATTACCTCCAAAATGCAAGGACCCAGGTATGTTTACTATCCCTTGCAAACTAGGTGATGTTAGGATTGAGAAAACGATGTTAGATCTAGGAGCTTCAATAAATGTCATGCCTCTCTCTATTTATTCATCTTGGAATCTTGGTCCATTAAAAGAAACAGGTGTGATTATTCAACTTGCTGATAGATCTAATGTATATCCTAAACGAGTCTTGGAGGATGTCTTAGTACAAGTTAATGGGTTGGTCTTTCCTACTGATTTTTATGTTCTTGACATAGAAGAAGATGACTTTTCTAATTCAACATTAATCTTATTAGGAAGGCCATTTCTAAAAATATCTAGGACAAAAATTGATGCGCATTATGGTACACTCACAATTGAATTTGATGGTGAAATTATTAAATTCAATATTTATGACGCCATGAGGTACCCTAATGATGTGTCTTCTGTTTTTGTTATGGATGTTATTGACCCGTTGGCACAGGAAATCTTTGATCTAATTGATGATGATAAGCTAAAAGTTATACTTAACAGGCATTTCACTCTTGAAGAGACTGCTACAACTGAAGAACTCGTCATTCAAGAAGAAGCAAGGAACTTTGAGTCTGAAATGGGAAAAGAAGTGCCAGAAGAACAAATAATAATAACTAAATTGAAAACTTTACTTGCTCATTTTAAATATGTTTATTTAGAGAAAAATATTTTACCTGTTATAATATTTTCTTTGTTGACAGGTAAAATGGAAGAATGGTTGCTGGAAGTCCTAAGAAGGTATATATTTTCGAGAAAGCTGAAATCTCGGTGGACTGGACCATACACCGTGATAAGTGTATCACCTTTTAGTACCATTAAAATATGACACAAGAAAAACAAGGTGACGTTCAAGGTCAATGGGCATAGATTGAAGCACTACATCATGGGGACGTTTGACGCTCAATCGTCCACAACCATTCTCCAAGAGCCATAAATCGAAAAGTCTAGCCAAAAACGTTAAAGAATGGCGCTTTTGGGAGGCAACCCAACTTTTTGTCTTACTTTCCTTGTTTTCTTGATTTTATTCATTTTTCTTTTATTTAGATCATTTTTTGTTTTTTTTTTATCATTTTTCAAAGTGCATTTGATTTTATTTCCAATTTTTTTGGCAGAAGATGATTTTCGTAACCCGTGGGCACGCCTTATAGAAAATCTTGAATCCTGGAATTGGGCAAAAAACCAGAAGAAATTGTTAAATCACTTGCCAGATTGGACAAGAACATGACAGCTTTCCTTGCTTATGTGGGATTCACACCACCTTCACCCCCAAGCACGTGACTGATATCTTGGTTGTTGCTCAACATTTTCAGGGGAGTTTTCTACTTACTCTTGTTCTTTTATAGTTTTTGAGTATCTATTTTTGATACATTGAGGGCAATGTATGGATTAAGTGTGGGGGAGGGTCGTTGACATATGAATTTGATTTCACTTTGAACTTCACTTTTAGCTCCATTTTGATCAAATTTTTGCGTAATTTTTCAAGAAAATTTTCAAAATCCAAGTAATACTTTAGTTCTTGTTTGTGATCATTCTCTTCTGAATTCTAGATTCTGTCGATGCTTGTCTTAAATGATCTGGATTATTGTGAATTTTTTAGATAAATTGAGGCATAATAAAGGATTAGCATGAATGGTTGAATTCTTATTTACTACACATTAATTAATTGCTCTTGATGATTAATTGAATGAAAAGTGTGTGGGATCTAATGCACATGACCTTTTTTGTGTGCTTTTGAGCCAATGAACATTCATATTATATTATGCTCCATTTTCTTAGTTGAGTGATTGTCATACATAGTTGATTTTTCTAAAACTTGCTTTGTTATGCATGTCAAGAAACTACATTGTTGAATTGGATGCATTGGATTAATAAGGGCATTTAGGTGGAGCCATTTAGCTTTCTTAAAAAGCCCACCTTGATTTTTACTGTAGAAAGCCAATTTTGAACCTTGGCCCTTTTGTTGGAAGTTAACCATGGTATAAGCAATGTCAACTCATTCTTTTGTCGTTTTTCCTCTTTTGAACCTCTAATTGAACGATCGTACTAGCTTGTTCACATGAAGCTTCAAATTATCTCTGAAAGGATTGAAAGATGCTAGGAATAAAGTGATTCAAGTTACAAGTGCCTTGGATTACAAAAAGAAAGAAAAAAATAAAATAGGCGGCCAGAGAAAAAGAAAAAAAAACAAAGAAAGAAAAAAAAAATAGGCGGCCAAAAAGAGAGAAAAGTTGTGCAATTTTAATTGTTTGGAAGTGAATTGATTGAAGAAAACATTTGATGTTATTGAGTTGTGCTTTGTGTGGAGAAGTTGGTATAATTCCTTTGATAAAAGTACCTAAAAATTCCTTTTCACCACACCTTACCTAAGCCCCGTTACAACCCATTTAAGACCCTTAGATTCTTTGCATTCAATTCAATCTATTGATGTGATATATTAGCAAGGTTATGGTAAAGATCTTCTATATTTTGACTTGAGAGTTCATTGATACCCTAAACACTTTGAGCGTATTAATTGAATCCAATGAGAGGGTGTTAGATCCTATTGCATTTTGATTTCGAGAAGATCATTGAGGTGATTGTTCATGGTGTGGTTTATAAGAATTTACACTATGAAATTGTTCGTTTCTTATTTGTCTTTAGATTTAAATCTTTAAGGCATGATAATTTGGATTATAGAGGATGAGTAAAGGTAGAAGAAGGAACGAGGATAAGAAAAGGTGACGGACTTGAGCTATTGTATGCTTGAGGACAAGCATTGTTTAAGTGTGGGGGAATTTGATAAGAACTCATAATATCTATATATTTGTTATATTTCCTCATGTTTTAATAGTTATAATTGCTTAAATCTTGGATTTTGATTAGGTTTCGTATTTTGTAGAGTATATTGAGGAGTTAAATCAAATTGAATTCAAAATCAAGAGATTTGTGAAGATTGAACAGAAAGTGGAAGCTGCAGCGCTGAAATGGTGATAATTGTGAAAAGAGGACAGAAAGCTGAAGCTGCAGCGCCAGAAAGCTGAAGCTGCAGCGCTGAAATGGTGATAGTATGTGAAGATTGGACAGCAACTTGGAGTTGCAACACTGGGAAGTTGGCGCTGCAGCACCAGCCCGCGGGTTTTGAAAGTTATAAATACTAACCCTAGCTGAAAGAAAAGGGAGATCTCAGATAGAAGGCATAGCTGTTGAACAGAAAATCCCTCTTCTCTTTTCTTTAGGTTTTCTTTTAATTATGAGTAGCTAAACACTTTTCTTCCGGCAAAAGGATAATCGAAGTTTTGGTTCTTCAAGAATTGTGTGATCTAAATAATTTTCATTGCTCTTTTATTTCTTCTCTATTTATATATCTTCTGTGTTTATTAAAAATTATTGTCTTGGTTGATTGATGCAAAGGGCCCTTTGTTTAATTATCAGGTCAATAAATTGCCATTTAGAACTTTAAATCCGTAAATTTTTAATTGTTTTAATATTAGTGGTAAAATAACAAAGTTGATTATAGAGAGATTTTCGATTTATGTTATGGAGATATATAACCTAGTCTAAATGAATCGAGCTTGTGTATTTGTTGGCTAGAATTGGTAGTCTCTCTAATTATTAATGCTGTCGATAGATTAAATCCTAAGAGCTTGTTTAGGGTTGTTTATTAACAAGGGAAATAATCAAAGAGCTTGTTTTGGTTATCGAGAAAGTAATGAGAGATAGGTTGTTAGAGCTTGTTAACAACCATAACCAATTTAGTGAAGAATAGAAGATTTTATCCTTGTATCTATGATCAATTCTCTGAACCAATTCTGAAATTATACCTTTGGTTGGATATTTGTCTGATATTGATTTCTCCTTAGTTTTTAGTTGATTATAATTGCTTTCTCTTTTGTTCCACTTCGAAATTTCAAACCCCCCTTTTTCTTTGCTTTAATTTTCATTAAAATAAATCTACCCAATCCCTGTGGATACGACCTTGCTCATCACTGTTACAATTTGTATTTTTCGAGAGTGAGAATTTTATTATTTGTTGGATTCGACACCCATCAGTATGATAGTAATCATCATCGTCATATGGTTATCTTTCGATGTTGAAAATGTTGACCTCTAGAGTCATGTTTCCAAAACATAGCTTCATTATACCATTCCTACAATTAATAAGAGCGTTAGAGGTGGCCAGGAAAGGTCTTCCTAAAATGATTGGAACTTTAGACTCCATATCAACCACAGAATGAGTATCTAGAATGAGAAAATCAAGAGGATAGTAGAACTTATCTATCTGTATCAGTACATCTTCGACCATCCCCCTTGGTTGCTTAGTCGATTGGTTAGTCAACTGTAGTACCACAGATGTGGGTTTGATCTCTCTTAGACCTAGTCGCAAGTAGACAGTGTAAGGCATTAGGTTCACACTGGCTCCTAAATCCAGCAAAGCTTGATTGATCTCATGAGTCCCAATTTGACAAGTGATCGTGGGACACCCTGTGTCTTTATATTTGAGCGGTGTCTTTTACTCAATCACCGCACTCATTTGCTCAGTCAAGAATGCAGTCTTCTTGACTTAATGCTTCCTTTTTATGGTGCACAGATCCTTAATCACCTTTGCATAGGTTGGTACCTGTTTAATCACATGAAGCAAAGGCAAGTTAATCTTAACTTATTTTAAATGTTCTAAGATCTCACTTTGTATTTTAAGATTTTTTTATTTTGGTCATAGTGCTTGGGGAAAAGGGCCTTGAACCGAAAATTTTTCATTTGGCTCGTTCTTTGGGGCATCTCCTTGGTTCTTAGAAAGGTGCTCGTGGTTATCATCTGACTTGGTCCATCTAACACCTTACCATTCCGAGTAGTTATAGCATTGATCTCTATGATATTTTGTGAATCTAAAGTAGAGGTTTGTGCCATATGTTGTCCCATTGGATTTGATTGAGACTAAGATGAGAATTTGCCTCGCTCTTACACTACGAGAGAACTTGTTAGCTTAGTTATTTGACTTTTAATTTCCTTGTTCTCTTCCAGTACCTGTGTCGCAACAGTTTCCAATCTCTGAATAATTTTACCTTGTGACTCCATAAATGTGTTTAATTTTTCCTCTAAAGGGATTCTATTAGGTTGCACATTGTATGAGGTTGTAGGGTATGACATCGATGGTTGTGTATGTGCGTGTGTGGGTTGGTTTGAGGCTTAAGATACTGTTCTGTTCTATTGTTACTGCAAAGTCATAAACCTATCTTTTGATTTTAAAGCAATTAGTTACATAAGCTGTGGTTGAGTTTATCTTTCCTTCGTTCTTCTATAATTAATTATCAATCAGTACCATGGCTGATGGCTCTTGATTCGCTGGAATGTTTTTGCGCAGACCCATATTTGTAATTGTCTTGAATAATTAAAATTGATGAACGTTTGGGAAAATTTTGTTAGAACTGTTATTTTTAGAAGTAAAATATTTTTTATTTTTAATATTAGTAAATCTTGCACTTTCCAAATACTCCCGGAAAACCAAAGGTCCAATAGGTAGATTTATGTTCTTCCAAATTACTAGTCTTGTTTCTTAGTTTATGAAACTAAAGTGTAAACTTTGTAGGTTAACATTTTGATTTAGCTATTAAAATAAAATATTTTGGTTTCGATCAGTAAATTAATCTTATTCAATTTTTTTGTTTTAAGATTAATTATAATTTTTTTTATTTGTATAAATCGACTTTATTTTATTATTAAATTATATATATTATAATAAAATAATTATTATTAAAATATCATATATAATCTATATTATTCAAAGTTTAAATATCATTTTAAAATTTTTAAAAATTAAAATAAAATTAATATTAAAATATTTCGATCAAAACAATTCAAAAACGATCGAATAAAATGTTTTGACCATGTTGCAGGAACCCAAAAAGAATTTCTAGACTACGAATTATCAAAGAAAGAAAAAGAGAGAGAAAAGGATTTCATGTGCACCACTGATTTCTAGGTGGATAGTACCATGTTACATGGCAACATATATTGGTCCAAATCATTTCTTAAGATAAGATATTGGATACCCCTCCAACCATCGGTTGTGCATTGCTTGACTGTACCTAATTTAACCAACTACCGAACCATAATTTCATGGTAAACTGCATTAACCGGAAAGAAGAAAACACGTTAACTGCAGAAAAATGGCCTCAATCTCCATGACAGCGTCATTCCTGAGCAGCACCATCCTCACTAACCAGTCTCCGGTGACCACTCGCTGGAGACTTGCGGTAGTAAGTCCAATAAGGATTATATGTATTGGAGAAAGGATTATGAGGCTTCCTATAAATCCCTAAGGCGTTACATTGTTCATCAAAAACCCCTCTCATCTCAGCATAAGTCGGGCGATCCTGAGCTAAGTGTTCCATTCCCCCACAGATGAAACAAGCACCTTGTGACTCGACTCTTGTAACAATATGCGTGAGTCTACCATCTTGGGTCTTAAGTGCCTCTAACTCTCGAGTTACTCGCTCTAATTTGGCTTTCATACTATCTTATTCCCTAAGTTGGTAGATTCGGACCGGTCTTGCTCTATTTGTGCTTTCAACAGTACTGGGCCTTGTCCAAGTGTGGCTCAGCCAAGTCATTCAGATACTCAATTGAGTCACTGGGGTCCTTTTGCATAAAGTCTCCATTGCACATCATCTCTATGAATTGACGCTCTCTACTCGTAAGTCCATCGTAAAAATGACTAACTATGCGCCAACTCTCGTACCCATGGTATGGACACATATTTAACAAATCCTTATACCTCTCCAATACCTGATATAATGTCTCACTATCCTTTTGGGTAAAGGTTGAAATTTTTCTTCTCAGACCATTGGTTTTGTGAAGTGGGAAGTATTTATTAAAAAATACTTGTGTCATTTCTTCCTATGAACCAATGGACCTCAGCCTCAAAAAGCATAACCAATTATTTGTTTTGTCCTTTAAAGAAAAAGGAAATAACCTCAGTTTAACCGAGTTAATAGCCTCAGGTTTGCCATGAAATGTGGGCACCACTTCCTCAAATTCCCAAATGTGAACATAAGGGTTTTCGCTTTCTAAATTGTGGAAGGTGGGTATCAATGCTATTATGCCCGGATTGAAATCTATATGTGCTGTGTTTGGCAGAAGCATGATGCATGATGGTGTAGATGTGTATGTGGGATGAAGGTAGTTATTTAGGGTCCTAATAGGGTCATCTTCGTGATTGCTCATGGTGTTAGACTTTGTGTTTGAACCCGTTTCACTCCTAATATAATTTGGTGGGTATTCTAACTGAAGATTCTAACCAATCGTCCGTGTTCGTCTCTATCCCAACGCATATACCACCAACACTCTTATTTTTATTTATTTATTTTAATTATTAATTAATTAAATTTTTTTCTTGCATAAAAGAAAACTGAAAAATAAACTAAAGCTAGAATTAAAAAGAAACTAAAAGAAAGAGTTTGGAAAGATAGTACCCGAAAACCTCTTTGTAGACTGATATTCTCCCCGGCAACCACGCCAAAATTGGAATTACGCCTAAACAGTACTATGCGGTAGCAACAGTATAGAATAGGGTATTGATCCCACGAAGAGAACGTTCTACAATCAAAGTCTCTGGCAAAAAATAATGGAAACAAAATTAAAAATTAATATTAAGAAAATGTTGGGAAATAAATGAAGGAATTGAATTAAGTGAAAGAAAATCAATAATGAGAAACACGAGGGTCCAAGAATCCCTCCTAGATTTCACAGCTTCAACTTGTATCAATTCAGTAATTATAACTCAACTACGCGTTTCACATCCCAAATGCATAATCGGAAAATAATAGTGAAAGCACCAAAATACTCTTTTGTAAATTATTATAAGAAATCTCCTTCTTGTTTTTACAAGTAATGCAACGGTCAATCATATATGATATCCTAAATCGACGATATATCTTGAGACAATAACGCAGTAAAGGACAATCATATATAATTAATGTACCGAAATCAATTGCACCCTAAATTCCACACAAAAGAGAAGTATGACTGAACTTATATGGAGAAAAAGAACAACAATCACCAGAGTTAAATAAAATCTATGGCAGAGGAAAAAATAATTTTTTGTTACACAAAAACATCAACTTCAATATTAAATAAAAGAGATAGCTCAAAATAATTATTCAATGGTAAGAACACAAATACTGAATTAAATATAAGCCAAACACATTATGTATAGGAGTTCATCTCTTCACCTTGGTTGAAACTTAGCTCTCTAAAAATTCAATGTGTATCTCTTCAGCCCCCTGTTCTTTGAGTTTAAAATCCTATATATAGCTGTACGGAGACGGCTTTGTAGACAGAAAAATCGCCTTAGGGTTTCTGTTCAGGCTGTGTGCTTTTGCTACTGTCCAGGCCCGGTTTTTGCGGTCCAGAACTGGTCCAGTTGTGCTTCTGTCCAGGTCGTGCAAATCCCAAAAAAACGAAATTTAATAACTCCTTCATTTCTGCCACGCTGAAATTACGCACAGCCTGACCTTTGTCTACTAAAACTGCCATAACTTTATCTAGAAAAATCATGTTTACAAGTCATAAAATTCTCCAGAAAATAGACATCTGAATCTTTCCAAGTATATATGACTCATCTCTTGGTTCTTCCTGAATCAATATAGTTTAATCCGCAAAAATGACTGATCTGTACGGGCAATTCTGGCAATTTAGTGAAACTCATTTTCACCATTTACTAGTGACAACATGACTTAGCAAAATGCTCATTTATCTTTAACAGTCTAGAATATGATGGGTTTTGTTACACTCCCCTTGGGAAACCTGGTTTCCCTGCTCTGAACTAGTCCAGATGTTGTGAATTATTTCGAACATATTTTATATATTTTTTTGTTCAAGGCTTCTTTGTTTTTTTAAATCTGCAAAACACATTAAAACACAAAATTCTCCAAAGGACCACACTTGTGAAGAAATTAAGTGAATAATCAAAATTAATCTCAACAAATACATATAATTAACTCTATTAAAGTGCATTTTCATGCCCTAATCAAATGTTATCAAGGTATTGGGAATCCTAGCGAGATAGGACTTCTTGATTGAGCAGCTACCATCGAGGTAGAAGTTACGCAAATCTTGTTTGGTCGTCATCGTTATGGGATCCATCTTCTAGATAAGATTTGGTGGTGTAGGTTTCTTAGGTTTCCACAAATTGTTCCAATATGTTGATGCACAAAATTTGATCGGACCAAAACAAGAAACTTACAACTAGGTCCTGCTTAGTTGAGTTGCCTGGAGAGTGGGTTGACTGTTAGCTCTTGAAAATAAGACCGAAGAAGGCATTAGGTTTCTCCAAGGTAACCCTCTAATGCCGAGTCAGTAACTGTAAGAGAAATTTGAATAGACAAGCAATAAATGGGGTTTGTGAGAGAAATTGTTCATACTAAAAATGGTTTATGAGCTGTATATTTATAATGATAAAAATGTTGATTCTAATTAGAAAACCATTAATGATGAACGATTTGGATCGTCGATTTCGATGGTTAAAGATTAAGCAAGAGATTTTATCGTAGTAATTAAAGATTCACCCTTAGGTGAATAGTTACTATTTTACCCTTAATGATAAATTGACTATTTTACCTTTGATTGTGTCACGTGTTGTTAGAACAGTAGAGTTTTGCCCACATCACTCTTATAGAAAATAAAAGTATTTTATATTTCACTTTTAAAATACTGGCAAGATATATATTATAAGAATAAGTGACAACCATTGTGAGATTGAGTGGATATATAAATATTGGGTATAATAATATTATTTATTTTTGTTTATGGTAGAATAATCAATAATCTACATGGATTGTGAGGCCCTTAATCATACCAGTGGATCTCTCTTTTAAGAAGTTTTTATTTAATACAAATTCATAAAAAATATATAATCTAATGATATATCTTATTATTAAATAACATAAAAAAATATTTTTTTTATTTAAAAATAAAATAAACTTTGTGGCGTTCCGAATTAACCAAGAATAGATGCCAGTACGAGAGAAGATGATTGGATATCTCTCCATCCATAGATTCAAAGATCCGTACTTAAAAAAAAAAAAAAAAAAGCATCTCTAGTGTAAGAAGCTAACTCAACGGGTACCGTCTTATGTGTCGAATCTGATCAATGAGAAACAGCCGCATATATTTTGAATTTCCACAAACTACCCCTACAAACTCCTTTGACTCGCCATACTCGACGAATCTTAGAGACCTTCCCTCTTTGGAGTATATAAAAGCCGTAGGAAGTTTTCTCCATTCAATTTATGGCGACACACCCAAAATCTAAAATATCTCTCTCTCGACCCTTCTACTAAAACTCTAGGGTTTCCGGAAAAAGCTCTATCACTAGATCTTATTCTGAAAACCCTAATTTCGTTCAAAATTTCAGGCACCAAGGGTTTCGATTTTCTCGAATTGGCGCTTGGTACGCGAGGAAGTTTGGGGATTTTAAGGCTTTTGCTTAAATTTGTGTTTGGTTAATGAGAAATTTAGGTTTTTTTTTTTTTTTTTTTTTTTTTTTTTTTTTTGTGGTTGTCGATTGAGTGAAGTTTTGTCGAATTTGTGTTTGCGTTACGAGAAAGTTTGGACTTTTGGGGTTTGAATTGACTGCGGATTTCTGAAGTTTGTGTTTGGTTTGCTATAAGGTTTTGGAGTTCTAGGGCTTCTCCTGCGTTAAATTGACTGTTGGGAGAACGTTTGTGCTTTAAGGTTTTTCTTTGCTTGGGTTGAAATAAATTTGACGCTTGGGGGAGGAGAATTATGGCTACAGTGGGTGAGGAAGAGGTAGACTATGAGAGTGATCCTGAGGAGGCAAAGCGCTCGCTGGCGATGAGGAGACGTGAAGCAAGCGAAGACGAGGAAGATGAGGAAGATGATAAGCCGAGGATGGATCGAAGGGGTGGAATTCATTCTGATGAATCTGACGGCCAGGGTGGCGCTGCGGAGTACGATGATGATGATGAAGAATTGGACGCAGAAGATGAAGAGGAGGAAGAACAGGTTTATGATGATGAACAAGAGGACGAGGAGATTGACGCAGAGGAAGTTGAGGAAGGTAAGGAAGAGGTGGGGGAGAATGATGAGAAAGGTGGAGCTGGTGGGGCTGAGGGAATCATTGCGGCAGTGAAGGAATCTGGAGGTGATGGGAGCAGGAATGTGGAAGAGGCATTGGAGGAGAGCGTAGAAAATCATGTGGAAGAAGAGGAGGAGAAGAAGGAGAACGAGCCGTTTGCAGTGCCGACTGCTGGGGCTTTTTACATGCATGATGACCGTTTTAGAGACAGCGCTGGTGGTCGACATAGGTATGATATGATCTTTTTGCTTTTGGTTGTGTAAGCATGAAAGAATAGTAGCTAGGCATGGCGGTGTGGTATAGGAGTAGAGAAATTTTCCGTTATTTGATTCTTGTGCGTGTACTGATTCTAGTGTTGAATTTTTTGTTTTATAGGATTGTTGAAAACGAATTTATGCTAAAATTTTAGGTTTTGTTGTAATTAATAAAGTTTGGAGCATTTCTAGATCAAGAATTATCTTTGGTTATATGCCATCAACTAAGGGTTTGTTTTCAGTTAGATGGAAAAAAGGGTTCTCATGCAAAGCAACTCCATTAATAGAATAATGATTCATATGTATGCTATTAATTATATTGCTGGGTTAAGTATGCATATGTTAGTTTCAGAATGAGGTTGTCTCTTCTCGAAAGACTTTTTTAATTTGAGAGTAAACATTAAATATGTGGTCTACTGTTGTTGTTTATCTTTTTCTTAATAAGTAATAAATCACAAAAAAGCAACACAAGCACCAAAAAGAAGGGTGCAATGCTTGTACACAGGACCAAATAAAAAGAAAATGAAAGAGGGAGAAACCTTAAAAACAAACTAGCTCATAAATTCAAGGCTCTACTAATCCCAAGAATCTGGAAAGTTGGAAGAAGAGAAAGTTGAAAGCCACATGGAAAAAGTCTTTAGGATCTCAAACTTTATGGGAGTTTTGGATAGTAGTACAAAAAAGAAGCACATGTCAAAAATAAAATAACATAACTCTGGGCCCTCAGCCGTAGGGGACTTCAATTTTTTTTTCCTGAGAAAGGGAAAATAGTAAAAATGCTTACTTGCGGCCAGATTCATTCATTGGTGAACCAGGTAATCCCCTGCCCCATTAAAGAGTAGGATTTGAAATTATAATTTTTGGGTTTTACTAAATGTTTATTTTGTGTACAACTGTAGGCTCATTCCAGTGAATAATAAAGTATGTACTTCTACCCACGAAGTTGCCCTATGGTATTTTTTTGGTTTTGAGGTTATGGTGTTTGAGACACCCCTAAAAATATGTGGTACTTATCATGCTGTTTTATGATTAATTGCCTTGGCTTTTTTTGTATTTCAAAAGTATACTTCCGGTTGTTGATATGGCCTCTGGTTTGTTAGAGACAAGATGTTCTGGAGTTGTAAAACGGTTATACTTTAGATTACTTTCCTACATTGTAGTTTTCTGGATGGCATGACGTATGTTGAACCCAAGTACATATGTTGAACTTGAGAAGTCCGCCTGTGGTGGCTCACAGGCACACAGGCTCATAACTTACAATGATGTTTAAAGGTTTTGCTGTCTTCAACCTTCAATTGTCACAAGTTTTAAGATTTTTCTGGATACCTTAAGTGAAGAATAGCAAAGTTTAAGTAGTTTATATTTATCAACTTTTATGTTTTGGTTTAACTTTCGTGCGTGCACATTTCATTTTCAGTATATATATATATATATTCCATCTCATTTCCCTTCCTTTTCGGTTCATTTATATTTCATATTATCTAGTAGCTTGTCAACCTGATTTTTTCTTTGCTTAGGCGAACACATGGTGGAAGGAAATTGTGGGAGTCCAAAGATGATAGGAAATGGGGACATGACAAGTTTGAGGAGATGAATTTACAGGAAAGGCAATTCGAAGAGGTGCTGCTTTATTATGTACAATCTGCATGATGAAAGTGCTTCTTTCTTTCTTTTCTGTTCTTCCATTCTTCCTTCCTTCCTTCAGATTAGCTGAGGTGCTGATATACATTTTTAAATACATTCAGGGAAGGAGGACTTCTAGGGGTCGCTATCGATCTCGGGGTAAAAATAGGGGACAAGATCATGTGTATCCTAGAGGGAGCAGGTCCAAGGCATTCAACAATAATAACAATCAGAGCCAGGCTCCAAAGGGTAGCGTGAGAGGGCAAGGGCCCAGGAAGTATGAATCTGCTATGAAAAGCAGCAGTCAAGGGCCTCCAACGCAAAACAAACAGTGAGTACAAAGTTTGATTCTTTTGGTTCTCTCCTCTTTCTAAACTGTGGTAATCAGGATTTTAATGTGCTTTAATGTTCTACTTATAAAAAAAAATGTGCTTTAATGTTCTGTGTGCTAAATCTATCAGATCTGGGAAGCCTCTTGAGAAATCTTCACAGAATAATTCAGGGAGAGCTTTCATGCCCACAACAAAAGCAGAATCTTCCCAAGTTCCTGCTAAAAACCATTTTTTTGCTTCGAGCTTGAGTTCTGCTTCTCCTCCTTTCTATCCATCAGGCTCTTCCACTAAGGACACAACTTTGACACAAAAAAGGGATGCACAAGCTGGGAGTATGAGCAGGAATCCTCGCACTTCTGTTATCAATCAGAAATTTTCTGTGCCACAAGCCAATGCTATTCTGAGGGGGAAAAATATTGTTGATTCTGTTGGCATGGACAAACTGTATATAGATGATTCAAGCACTTCTGCAGTTGGGAAGACCATGACCAATCTGCAAATGCCGTCTTCTGGCTCTTCATTAGTAAAAAACACTCAATCCTCGCAGTTCAGGGCTCAGGGACGAGGTGCATCTATCCCAGGTCGAATGACTTATCCGCCAGCTCCAGCTCATAATCAACTCAACAGAGTTTCTCCGCCGACACAACTCAATACCATTCAGCGAGGTCCTGTTCAGAGTCGGATTCAACCAGCTGCGCAGGCTACTGCTCAGGAGTTAAGCCAGCGTCCTGGTAGTGGGTCTCTGGCTTCCTCACCACCGAAAACATCCTTGTCAGTGAGTTCTTATGAAGCTGGAGATGTGGAATCTCCTTCTGAAATAGGTAAATCCAAGGGTGAATTGGTTGGAAAGGGAAAAGGCAGCCTTCAAGGGAGTGGAAGGGGTTCCTTTCTGTATAGCGGAGCTCAGGTTATGGGGGCCACTGGGAATGTTGCTGTTGGTAATGGTGATCCGAAATTCCCTGCGACTCCAGCCTTCTTGCCAGGTAAAGATTTTATGGATAATGTTTTTACTGTCAAAAGTAAAAGTGGAAAGAAGAATTTTCTACAATGGCATACAATGGAAACTTGGATGCACTTTGGGGTTTCATTTCTGGAATGCATTTTGTTTTGCATTGGGGGGTAGGGGGGCTTGAAATGTCTCTTGGATGCGCTAAAGTTAAAGTCTACTTCCTGTTGCACTTCATTCATGGACCAATTATTAGGTCTTTGTTCTCTCTTAGTTTAGTTATTGTTGAATATGTCTACCTAAGATTAGCCACTCGATATATTTTTGTTGACCTCTTTAAACGCAATGGATACACTGTAGAATTTATATACTAAACCGTTTATTTGGTCTGTAGAATTTATGGGACAAGTTTTATGCCTTTTCTCTGATTAATTTTACGTGCTTAATTTATTGATATTATCTTTATGGATTTGGATGCAGTTATGCAATTTGGGGGCCAGCATCCTGGTGGTATTGGAGTTCCTGCCGTTGGCATGGCGTTTCCTGGATATGTTGCCCAGCCACAAGGCATGGGAAATTCGGAAATGACATGGTATGCTTAATCTTTCTTTATAAAAGAGTATTGTCTATGCTTCTTATGCATTAGGAAATTACCTATATAACTAGTTGTGAGTCAACTTTTTAAAGTCCCTTTTATTTAATTTCTGTGAGATGGAACACTACCTTATTGCTTTCTCTTCTGCGTCAACTTTTCATGAAAATGGCACAAAGGTAGGTCTTAGGTTTTAATCTGTTTCTTAAAAAGGAACCTTCAAGTTTGGACGTTTCATTGACGAATTGCTGCTTTGTTAAGTCTAATTTTTCTTAATTCTTAATTTTTCCTTGCTTTTGTTGATATGGTGTTGTTATCAAATCTAAAGCAGGCATAGTGATTACCTTGTTCATGATATTCAGGCTACCAGTTTTGGCGGGTGCTGCGGGAGCCTTAGGGGCTACGTATTGTTCACCTTACATTGCTGTTGATGGTTCCTACCATGCTCTCCCATCAGGACAGAGTTCTTCAATGGGATCCTCGAGGTTTGTACTTTGTAGTATAATTTTCCTGATAGACATTAGAATATCTGTTTGCATGATTCTGGACTATATTTTATGCTTTATAACGTTACTGTCTAGAAAGAATAGAATCTTAATGGATTTAACAACAGTAGTCAAATGATTGTGGGGAATGATACACCTTAACTGTGTATGTATGACTAACTACTATTTTAATTATCCGCTTATAAACTTCATTAATTGCATAGGTCAGTCATTTGATGTGTTAGGTTTCTTCTTTAAAGCTGCTTTGTCACCTTTATGGTGTCACTGTCCCGCTAGCACAGAGATGGCAAGACATTTTATATGTTAATGGATTGTTTAGAAAATTACTTTTCTGTGGAATTTTTTTATGGGTGGCCATATCCTGGCTGCTTTTTGTTAACTGCTGTTTTTTTAAAATTTATCTGTGCAAGCTTCTGTTTTATTGCTTGCCAAATACTCTCTCCAACCCATAACGCTTGTCACTCTTTCTTAAAATGAATGGCGCAAAATATTTGTTCACTTTCTGAAAATGAAGTATAAAAATCAGTCAGTTTCTAAAAATTCCGTTAACATCTTTAACCTCGTCAAAAAATATAATAATGGAAGTGATTGATTTGGATCACACATGAATTTCATTTTGGGAAAGGAAGGAAAAAATTTTTCTTAAAATTTGTGAGTTTTGAAAGGTGGCAAACATTATGGAACAGAGGATATACCTTATGGTTTTCCAAATTCTAATAGTTTGTATTCCTTTGCAGCAAGGAAAGCAATGCAAATAAACCAAATAATGAATGGAAGTCTTCCCAGAGACCTGGTAAGACATGATATTTCCATTTATAGTATGTGCTCTAATACGTGTATTTAATTTACAATATATTCAAAAGGAAATCATGTGTTGTATTGTAGTACTTAGACCAACTTGTCTTGTCTTCAGAGCTTGTGAGTGATGAATTTGGGCAGCGGCAAAATAACCCAAATAAGCAGCCTCGTAGGCAAGTTGAAATTTCTCAACTTATTTCCTTGATGGGAGTGGGTGCCCTGCCTTGCTACCTCTACCTATGTTTTCGCTATGAAGAGTTTTTTTGAAGTACCCTTCCATTTCTTGCAGATATTCCGAGATGAGCTTTAGCAAGTGATGCACTTAATTAAGATGGATACTGTTTGAATAAGCTGATAAAGGTTAATTTTCCCCAAGTAAAATCGAAATTTTTTTTTTTTGGCTGTTTGAAATTTCTAAATTGTGATTATATGGTAATACAGGACTTCTTCAAGGCCCTTTGTGATCTCCAGCTTTTGTCCTGGAGCACTTTGGGCTGCAATATGTTCCAGGATATCTTAGGTAGTCATTCTTTGCCTCAGATTACGTTGATTTTTCTTCATATGTTTGAGATTTATGTTAAATTGTTTATTAACTATTTGTGTCTATGATAACTCTGCTCTCTCTCAGTTTTCATTCTGGCTGTTGTATATGACAAAAGCCTGCTCATGCTGCAGCCGATTTAAGAACATATTGTGGCTTGACGGGTGGTAGTCCCTTGTTTATTTCTGCGGTATGAAGATGCATTAGAGAAAATAACCTTTTCTTGTTTCAAGTTATTGAGTAAAACTTGGTGATATGGCCTGCTTCTGTTGTTTTCAGGTTTTTCTTGTGGTTTTGGTTTTTTTTAGTGAAGCTTGTGAGAAATTTATGCGGGCTTCTCCTTGAAAAAAGAACAAGAATTATTGTGCAGGAGCTGTTTGCTTGGTGAAGTTGAACCTTTCTAGTATTTATTTAGATGGTATTTCTTTCATTTTCTTGTGGTTAAGCAAATGTTTTTAAGGGTACTTTTATGGTTTACTTGATGAGGTGAGCTATGCGATAGTGCTATTGTCTGTTGGACTCTTGATGCCTTTTATGGTGTCTATGTATTGAGTGGATGAAGGATGATCGAACTGTTGGTGTTAACAGCCGTCTTTTAAGAAATGGTTCATGACTATATAACATTTACTGTGCATTGTGCCCGAACCTCTAGTTTACTTTTTAAGGGACTTGGTGGAGTGATTTATGGGGTTATTTCAAAGACGTTAAAGACTCGCCTCAATTAATTGAGGCATATTATTAGGAGTTGGGCATACACCTTCATTGCTTTAACATCTGAGGTGTATGCTAACCGAGTAACCAAGCGTCCAGCCAAATTTCTTGTGTAATTGAAAACAAAACCAAACTAATTGCACTGCTATTGAATTAACTTGTGCACAGGTTTGTTACTGGAGTACAATGGACAAGCAACAACAAACACAAAATTTAGCTCAATGTTTAAAAAAGTACTTTGATAAAAATAAGAGAACAAAATGGCAGTATCTCAAGAAATCGAAATATCTGGATTTTATTCAACCTCGTGTTCAATCTCAACGCAAGCCAAAAACACTATCTTATAGTTAATTATTGATAATTACTCTATTTATTTATTAAAATTTTATTATTATTATTTCAAAATTAAAAAATAAATACTTGAAAAGAGTATATCTCAATGCATCGAGGTTAAAGTCTCACCTCATGAAAAGTAAAACACATCAACAAACATTTTTATCTTTATCATCTTGTACAAAATGTATTAGTTTGACTTATACGTACTCATTGTTTTGATTGTGTCACAGTTGATTTTTTAACAATTTTTATTCTAATTTTTTTTTATTTAAAATTTTGAAAATATGATTTTTGACAACTTGTAGAATTTTCAAACCATATTTGTAAATTTATAAATTTTAATTATTTATTAATTTAAAATTTTAAAAATAATTCATTTTATTAGAATAATAATGTATGATGACAGAAAAATTGTGACGGGAGAGTATTAGTCTAGATTTGAGACCAAATCTTTATTGGTTAATTTTTGAGGGAAAATAAACATGTGAGAAGCATGCAACCCACAAATCCACAACCCTCACTATCTTATTCACAGATATGAAGAGAGAACAAAAATCATAGATATGCCAAATGCTCATGTTCTTCAATTTTCTTCCATTTACATGAAACGTTCCCCGCTGTTTTCACCTGCATTACTTCTTTCCGGATTAAGGTTGGTGCAAAGCTCTTCATAAAGCTAAATTAACAAGAAAGCTAAGTTCTTTCTTTGGAATACGTACCTTTTGCGTTTGCTCTTCAATACCATAGAAGTTGATGGATTACTGCCAGTTCCTCTTTCTCTGATTGATGAACCAATTATTTCTCTGTTTTAATTGCACCAACCTTGCCTTATCGTCCTCCTGAAAAATTCAAAGAAATAACCACGCTGATTAGGAAATCGACCCGTTAAAAAGCAAGCATGACACATTTGGCATGATTTTATATATATATATATATATATATATATAGACACACACACACGGATAAAGAAATGCAGTTGAAGCTTGAAGCTACAAACTCTAGTCTGTTTGCTTCTGTTTCATTTTTTCTAACAACAAAATTTAGTATCCCTTTTTTACGTTCTTGAGGTTTTGTCAGAGAATACAATGATCCAGAACTAAATACTTGTGTGGCTTGTCTTTAAGACACTATGATGGGGTAATTTAATTACTAAAAATTGATGTTTTCCATGCACAGCAAACGCATCTTATTATAAGCTAGAGTGACAAAGGCAAATTAAGCAAGTAATGAGTCTGAACTCACTGTAGGATATGGCCACTTGGAATGTGATTCCAACAAGCTTTGAGAACTGAAGTGGTGTCCCCAGAAAGTTTTCCTGCTCTTCTCTTGTGCAAAATTTCCTCCTTTATGTCTACTATTTTCTCCTTCTAACCCTATAAGAAAGAAAGCGAAAATTCGGTAATATTTGAGAAGAAAAAAAGCTTCAACACAAAAAGAATTTGTGAGATTTTTCGATGCAATTAATTCACTGAAGCCGATTTTTTCTTCCTAGAAAAATTTGTGAAGATAGCACAGGAATTCATTTAACTGTTTAGGCTCCAGCACAAAAAGAACTTTACAGATTCAACAAACTATTATTGCCCTAGCTGTAAGTCAAAACACCCCCAGGAGGTCACACAAACAGTTTAGCTACAAATTTAAAGAAGAAAGCTTAATTAGTAAGAATTAACAAAGAGACCAAAGAAAAAAAAGGGTTTCGAGTCTAATGGTCAAAGGATATGCAAAGGTGGTTTTAGTGTTTGATTGTTGGTTAAACAAATGGATAATAATAATATCTCTGATTGTTACTATCAATTATGTGAATAATTGTCTGGAAAGGACAATGTTACTCCTTCCTATTCAATATTTTCTATCCGCTATTTAATCTTTATCGAAAGCTTTATCTCTTCATATTTGAAGAAATAAAATCCCAAATTTTTCACTTTATGACTTCACATATGAGAGAACCAATAAGTAGTCAATATGATAGACTATTAAATTGGTTGGTAACTTTCCTTTTGTTTTCAAAAGCTCCATAGACTACAAAAAAGTTTGATTGCTGTCAAAATAGTAGTTATTTACATATTCATACATGATATCCTCTTGACATAATTAGGTGTGTTCATGAAAAGGAATATGGACAAAAATGATTTTCAACTGTGGAACTTTTTGAGTAAAGATCTCTAATTAAGTAGCAACTTGGTAACCATAGACAAATCACTAGTCATTCATGTTTTACTCAGAGATTTCTTCTATTAGAAGTATTAATGATTTTAAAGCAAAATACAACTAACATTTTCAGATTCCAAGAACCTTCATGATTTATACTCTTTTATTTTTGCTTAATAAGGGCATTTGGAGTTTTAAATCCTTGACTAATACCTCGAGCATGTGTATTATTAGGATGAAAATGATGGCCATGTGAATTTGAAGTAAGTTCATTGTCCAAGTTTTAGCTTGTTAACTGGTAGAATTTCATTAACTTTTTCTTATGGGGATAACTATATAAACAAGTTAATTTCGCTCATTTTGCTTTATAATAACTTCAACTAATGGTTTTAGCTCATTTCAATAATGCTAAGGGAAACACAAAGTTGAACCACCGAAGACTAAACACATATGGAGAGGTTAGACTAGTAAAATGTTATCCTTGTTTTTGTCTCTTTAAATTAATTAGGATATTGTGTCTAAAAAAACGTAATTAAAATATTTTAATATCATAGATGATGGTCGTAACAACGAGTCTTGTGGACTTAAATAGTTCATGTAAGTACCTTATTATAAACTAATTGTATTATGTTAGGGATTGATTTTTATTTACTTACATTTATTTTTTTCATTTAGATGGGAAAAATAAAAGGTGTTGATGGTGTAGGTGACACTCAGAATCGACCAGAAAAAGCACAATGGCCTAGACACTTTGTAAATGTTTTGTGTGACCTGTGTATCAAACAAATAGATTTAGGAAATTGTGCTACTAATACTTTTAGTCTAGTGTCCTGAAAGGATATTGTTGACAGATTTTCAAAAGAAACTGGTTATTCATATAATTTTAACCAGCTGAGAAACAAGTGGGATGGAATGTCAGATCATAAGACTTGGAAAGACTTGAAAAGGGGAAATATTGGCCTTAGGTGGGATCTGAAGAAGAAAATAGTTGCTGCAGAAGAAGATTGGTGGCAACGAAAACTTAAAGTTTGTAAAAATTGAAGTATATTTTAAGTCATTAATTATTTACAAATAATGTACTAATTACTACTTTTCTCCACATGTAGGAGTTTTCGAATGGTAAGAGGTTTAAGACCAATGGCATAGATCCTGATTTGGAAGACAAGTATGAGAAGATGTATTTTGGGATATTAGTTGACCTGATGAAGCTTGGACAGCCTCAACGGGCGTGCTTCCACCAAATAATGACCAACCTGTTATACACAAGGTTTTAGATGAGGGGAGTGGAGACTCAGAAGAAAATATTTTAGAGGATATTATTCCAAGAGCACCGGTAACCCAGCCCAATGATCAAGATAAGAAGAAGAAGAAAATTTTTGAGCAACCTAGTGGACGAAAAACATGGAAGAAGAAAGTGGAAGGTGCTGCAAAATTATCAAGTCAAATTTATCATTTCTGTAGCGTGCTTGAGAGTAGGAGCAATGCAACTTCCAAAAGAAATGATAACCCTGGTTGTAGTGTAACAGAAGTAGTAGAATTATTAGATAGCATGACTGAGGTTGAGAAAGATACTGAGTTGTATTATTGTGCTATGATTCATCTTTTTAAAGTGAAAGAAAACAAAGAGATGTTTGTAGCATTAAAGCCTCACTGTAGGCTTGAATGGCTTAAACACAAGTCAACGAAAGTTAGGGTAAATTTGGAGTTACCATGATAAAGTTGGGATATACTATGCTGGATGAAATACTTATCTTTTAGATGTTTTTTTTGAATATGTATGAAAACAATTTCATTATATGTAATAGGAATGCTTCTTTATGAATGAATATTTATGTTGTGATTGGTCACTGGTTTGTTTACTTTCATAATGGCTTGCATTATTGTAATACCCGTATTCTTAAAGTATAGGTAAAGAAATAATTTGATAAATATGAAATTAAATTAAATAATATATATATATATATATATATATGAAAGATTATTATTGAATAAAGTAATTCTTTTGAAAAAAAGTGGACGCGTGGTGGGCAAGAAGAAGGAAAAAGAAAAAGAAAAAAAAGTGGATGCTTGGTGGATAAGAAAAGAAAAACAAAGAAAAAGAAAAAAAGTTGTCCAAGTGTAATGTAAAGGAAAAAAAAATTTTGGACGCCAACGTTCGAAGTGTAATGTTGTTAGATAAAAAAAAAAGTTATAGACAACACCAGGACGTCTAGGTATTGTCGCCTAACATGCACACTTTGCATGTTAAGAAACTAAGCTTGCAAAATGAAAATGGAAGAACAGTGGCAGTGATTTTTAAGGTAAAAGTTTAGTATTTTCGTTTCTGTTTGATTTTTTTTTTTATTTACCAAATTCTGTTTGGTTTTCTTCTATCTTCAATTCAAACTACTCTATTTCTTTAAACACTTGGAGACTGAAAGAAAGGTTGAAAGGGTAAAATTTTGAAGAGGTTTACGGGAGAAATTTTAAGAGAGTCGAGGAAAGCTCTAAGAAAAACCATAGGTAATAATTTGAATTTTATTTTTGAAATTTAGCATACATGAAATTTCCTGGAACTCAAAGTATGAATTTTAAAGGGTATGAATTATTGAAGAAATGAATAATAAATTAGAAATTTTAATATAAATATTATGTAAGGTGTTGACGATAAGCAATCGGGGAAAGTTGCTTAAAGGAGCAAGAAAGGCAAGAGGTGATTCACAGGTAGCTCTAAGTGCTATGTGGTGAGTTAGATTTACTTTAAGCAATCAAGATAAATATAAAATATATAGTGAACATATTTGAATAAATTATTAACTTATGATTTGAGGATAGATGAAAGTTGGTTGATGGGTATGACATGAATAATTGATATGTAGAGAAATATTATATAAGAAGTAATATTATTGGAATAATGAGTCGATTTAATAATGAAAGTGATAAATGAAATTCTTGACGAACTATGGTTGATGATTTGATATGATATATGAGGAGAATAATTTAGTAAAATTGATCAAATAATAATTTGAGAAGAAGCAAGAAGCTAAATTGAATGTTTGAATACATGCTTGTTTTTATATTATTGTTCATTTACATATTTCATATCATTATTCATATACATATACATGAAATGAAAGAACCGAAAAGGGCCTGGTGTAAATGAAAACTGTAATAGCCAGTATATATTAGTGATAAATGAAAAACCGTAACAGCTGGTATGTGCTAGTGAAAAATGAAAATCGTAACAGCCGGTATATGCTAGTGATAAATAAAAAACCGTGATAGCCAGTATATACTAGTGAGAAATGAAAACCGTGACAGCTGGTTTATGCTGGTGATAAATGAAATTGTGACAGCCGGTATATAATGGAGATAAAAGAACCAGAAAGGCAGCCGGTCTAAGATAAAAACATGTCTACATGTGGGAAGATGTTTCCAATTAATAATTCATGCATTGCATCTGTTTTAAATATTAATTTTACTATTGAGATGCTAAAGTGTTGTTCTTGATTGTAAATTTATTGATAGATGAATAAGTCTCACAAAGAGACAGATATGATGAGAAAGAAACATGAAAGTATGATATGATAATAACTAGCTGAGTGATAAATTATATGTTGTGAACCTCATAACGAGGTAATTATGAGATATAATTGACAGTCTCAAGGTGAATAAATATATGAGAAGAAGAGATTGATAAAGAATGTGGATTATGATATGAGTAGTGATAATAGAATGCTATTATCAAATTTTATGAGATATATTTGAATGCATATTGGAATACCATTTATAAAAATTGAATACTTCTAGTAAATTTAATTCACTGAGCTTGTGAAGCTCACTATTTATTGTTAAATAATTTCACGTAGTAGGTATGACAGATAGTTTGGTGAGCTGAGATTCAGACAGAGTCATTATCTGTAAGTCACGCGGTCCACAACCTCAGACTAATGAAAAACTTTTTTTAAAAAATATTCATGCATATTATGTTGTATATAATGTTTAAATTGAGATCTGAATGATGTATCTTCACTGTTGAGGGTTGAAGATTGATGTAAATAATTGGAGTTGGTATTTTTATGGTTGCATATATGCGTCATGCTGAAATTTTCAAAATATAACAACATCATCTCGGGGATGGCCAACTCGAGATGGGTCATTACAATTATTTTCTTATTTTTAAGCTCTCAAAGATATCATTGTTTTCTCTTTACCATTTATATTTCAAGGATACTATAAATTATGGATTATGATAGCTCTAATGATCATGATAGTTTTATTGACGAGTTAGAGTTCAATGGAATAGCATCCATAGCTGCATGTTCTATTGAAATGAATCTTGAAAAGTATATTTACAAACAACCTTGTATGACATCATATCATACAGGAGAAAAATGGTTAAGAGATATCTTGCAAGGTCATCATGTAAGATGCTTTAGCATGTTTAGGATGGAGGAGAATACATTTTTTATCTTGTTGCATTAACTAGAAACAAAATATGGCCTTAAAGGTTCAAGAGTGATGGGATGTGCTGAAATGTTAGCAATATTTTTGTTCACTTTAGGACATGGTTGCACTAATAGAGAAACACAAGAGCATTTTCAGCGTTTTGGAGAGACTGTGAGTCGATATTTTCATGAAGTAATAGAAAAAGTTATTTTCATGTCCATGGAGTTAGTGGCACTTATTGATCCAGAATTTAGAGATATACCAAATGAGATACGTGAAGATTCAAGATACATGCCTCGTTTTAAGGTAAAATTAAAGTGGTACTTTCAATGTGTTTTACCAATTTTTGTTTGTTAGTCATTGTTAATTTTTGTGAGATTATGTATGTTTCATTAGGATTGTATCGGTGCTATTGATGAAGTTCACGTACAAGCCATTGTACCCGTTGATGAAATGGGTTCCAACTCAAAATATTATGGCTACGTGTAGCTTTGACATGCAATTCACTTATGTATTTGCTGGATTTCTAGGCACGTGTCATGATTGATTAATTTTTAAAAAAGAAATTAACAAAATTAAGAACAAATTTCATCATCCTCTGAAAGGTATTCACATTAATATTTTTAATTAAGTTAATCAATATACTCTTTGAATTGCTCATTGAAATTCTTTCATATGTGTAAATGAAAATATTACCTCGTAGACTCTAGATATCCACAAATGGAAGGTTATTTAGGTCCTTATCAATGTAAAAGATACCATTTACTTGAGTTTCAAGCTTGTCAACCTTTGGGTTACCAAGATGTGTTCAATTATACTCATTCTTCACTTATAAGCATGATTGAGAGAAGCTTTGCGATTTGGAAGAAAAAGTGAAAGATATTAAAGTGCATGCCTAATTAAAAAATTCAAACTCAAAGGGATATAGTTGTTGCAACGATGACATTGCACAACTTCATACAAAGACACAGAGAGAATGATTGACATTTTCAATAATTTGGTGATGATTCAAGTTTGAAAATTTTGGAGCTTAACAATGATATCAATTCGAGGGAAAGTCCTTATGCTGAAGAAATTTTTGATATAGCAGTGCTAAGAAATAGTATTACTGCTAGTTTAATGATGGCACTAAGTTAAGTTATATTGGAATTTCAAATTATGAAACTTTGTCTTCTTAAATTATTAATTATAATTATAGATAATTTTTATGGTATTATTAACCAGTTGATGATTTTTAGTACAAAGTTATTGATTGTTACTTTTTGTTTTTATTTATTAATATCACGAGTACCTCTTTATTTAGTTGAATACGTCATTAAAATGTATCTTTTTTCACTATGCCTATTTTGATAATTTTACATTTTCACAATCTATTTAAAATTATAACCAACACTATTATTAATCACAGCACTTTCACAATTCTTTTACAAGACAGTTTACTAAACGTTACACTATCTTTTTGCAACAGCACTTCCCACAGATCTTTTGGTGTTAGCACCCTCCCAACATTTTTGACACAAGCACAGCTACAGCTACAACACTCTCAAACTGGCCCTCAATAACATTTTATCATTGTGTGGCTTGTCTTTGACACATTTGGCATGATTTTTGTTACACATTTGGTATGATTTTTATTGTTCATATGGCACATGCCTCTCACATGTTCATTTTCATCGAAAAATTAATTAGAGGGTATTAATTGTATCAAATTTTCAGTTGAGCATTTAAATAGCTCCTAAACAAAACTGAAAGTAAAAAATGCAATTGACCTCAATTGATGGTATAATTTTCATTTAAGCCAATGATTTATCTAGTCTTTCATTATTTTATGAGCAGATAAAATTGAATATTGTGCCTCAAGCCATTGAACCGATGAAATATTTATGGTCTGTGATCTTGTGGGGCAACAGTTTGGGTCATTGTGTGCATGCCCTTAAGAAGATTTTTTTTTGTAATTTTTCTTTCATCTCTTCTATAATATTTTTTTGGGGGTGGAAGGTGATGGATTTTGTACAATTATTTTTATTATATCTTAGATTCTTACATAAAATTTAGTAAAACTTGTTTTTTAAGGTACTTCGATTGGAGCAAAGCCAGGCAATAAGTTTAAGAGAGGACATATTTCCTGTTGGGGGAATTTTCAGAGGGTTATTTATCAAAATGAATAAGAGATGGTGAAAGTTATGGCTTTAAGGCACAACCAAGTCGCTTTTCTTAATGTTTACTCCGATGAATTTTCTCGAAGATATGATGAAGGTTTGTTGTGGTTATGCACTTTGCACTAATGAAAAACAATCCACAACAGCTTCTATGGATTTTATGGATTAAGAGTACTTATGTTTGGAGAATTCTACAAAATTTTCAATCATTAGAAGATCTGTATTTTTTTTAGAGAACATTGAAGAAGAAGGTGAAAGAATTCTAAAAGAATCTCAAAAACTCTATAAAAAATGACAGTTATACACTCTATTTATGGAGTTACTAAGTGTTTCTTCATAAGGGACACTTTGGTTTAGTTCACTTTAGTTCAACAACCAATTGTCACTTTACATTCAGAAGAATTGAAATTTCCATTATGACAGTCTTCTGTGTCCTCGAGACAGTTGATTGTGTATCAAAAAATACATTTTCAAAATCAGGTATCGAGCTGACAGTCGATTTTCTATTTTCTAAACTTTTTATCCCTTTCTGGAAACTTACAGTCGACTGTTCAATTTCATAGTCGACTGTCTAAACTTTCTATCCTTTTCTGGAAACTTACAATCGACTGTTCAATTTCATAGTCGACCGTCCATACTTTCTATTCGATCCTACATTCGACTATCTAAAATGAAAGTTGACTATTTTTTGAAAAAAACTGAATTTTTTTGTTTCTCTTTTCTTACGACTTTTCAAATCATCCCAAGTATAAAACAATATTTTATTTTGAACATCACCAATAATCCCCCTCCATTTTCAAAAATTTTTTGACTCTATAAAAATTTTAAAATTAGATATTTCATAATCCATTAAAGTTCATGCCTAAATGAAAATGTCTCTGTGATTTAAATCTTCACTTATTGAAAACACATCAAAGTTAAACATAATGTATGATAGTATGATACTTTGAACCACAAATCCAATTTGTTTAACAGGAGATGCCTCATACATAAAAATTCTCCTCATAGAAATTGCTAGAAAAATTACAGACACTTTTTGATGGGCACCATGGTGGACCAAGTCTTAAAGATCCCTTGCAAATTCCAGATTGCCCAATCAGAAGGTCAAGAACTAAGAAGATCAAGGAAGCAATGCAAGGATTGGTGTAATCCACTTGGGCCAAGTTTGAAAATTTATCGAGCAAGACCCCAACATTCAAGATGGGCTTGAAAGAAAAAGAATCAGCTTTAATCCATGTGATACAAGCTACAAAGGGGGCGGCATAGCCTAGTGGTTTTGTGTAGATTTTTTATTTAATTAAATATAGGTATGTGGGCTTATTTTATATTTCTGTGGTTGTACGTGTTTGGGCCTATTTGATTCATTAAGTGGGCTTCTTTTATTAGCTATAGGCATGTAGTTTAGGATGTTTTGGGTTTGAAGATGTTCAACCCATGCCTTTTAATTGATGTAGGCCTTATTCGGCCCTAGGGATTCATGGAGGGGTACAAAAACACTTGTATCCGTATTTTGAGGGTAATTTGAACGTGAATGAAGTTTTCTTCATAGAGAATTTTTCAATTTTCTCTACTTGTTCTTGATTGAACTAAGAACTTATCAAAGGCAAATCCTTTATGGCGTTCTCACCGAATGTAGGTTCTTGAAACAAGATTTCAATGGGTCTAGATTATCTTGACTTGATTCTTGGCTTTCTTTGGGTAAGCTTCAATTTGATTGTGGGTTTCAAAGATTTCCATTCCACGGGTTCAGCTTTAGTCGGTATCAGAGCTCAGGCTCCAAATCATGTTTGATTTGTCCTTTTTAATTCTTGCATTTGGGTTTTGTCTTAAGCGTGTTATAGGGTTTTCTATTCTGATATGCGATTCCTTCTTCATTCTTGTTAATTTCGTGTGTCTGAATTCATATATGTGATTTTCGCAATTGATTACTTATGTACTTGATTCAAGAATTCAGATTTGCGAATCCTTTAATAGATTATATGAATTTTTTTCTTTAATTTCCAGATCTGTAATCTTTACTTTGATTCATTCTATTTATGTTTCTTGTTGTTGAAATCAGATCAATCTTTTTTGGAAATTGCAATTATTGTTGCTGTTTGTGACCGAATCTGTATTAAAAAAAAAAATTTCAAAACTAACCGTTTGATATACTTTGCAATCCGAAAATTGAAGTGATTTGGTGTTGATTGATCTTTATCTTCAAAGGGGTTGAATATATCATCTTTAGTATCTTGTTTCCTAATTGCACTTTTCCTCGTACAAATTCCTTGAGATCTGTGTCATTTTTTTTTCCTTTCTTGTTTCTTGAATCTATTATCGGTTGGAATAATACAAGGTTGTGTCTTGATTTAGTTCAACTAGTTCTTAAAGAACTTGAAAGGGAAACAAATGAGGTAAAAGGCAAGAGCGGGTGAGAATAGTATTAGAAAAGGCCAAAAGAGTGAAGCAAGAGTGAATTGACAATATTTGAGCGTAAACACGCAAGGGAGTGTGTGAGGTTTTATTACTAACATTCTTGTTTTGCAACGCATTAAAATGTCTCATAAGAGTGACTCAACATCTAAGGAGGAGGCGAATAATTCATTCTTTATGTTGCAGGCCATGCAACAACAGTTTGAACGGTTGAATTTGGTGTTGGGGGAGGGGAGGGATAGGATGGATCAACAAGAGGTAGTGATTAGAAATCTGTAAGGTGGGTGAGATAGGAGGAGACATAGCATCTGAAGTTGGAATGGATGGAACGGGCAGACCTAGAGGAGGTAAGTGTGGAAGAGGACCTAAGAGAAATCCAAGGGGTCAAGATGAGGTAGATAGGAACCTTGGGAGAATTAAAATGAAAATACCATCTTTCCAAGGTAGGAATGACCTTGAAGTCTATTTAGAATGGGAGAAGAAAATAGAGTTGATTTTTGATTGTCATAATTATTCAGAGGAGAAGAAGGTGAAGTTGGCGGTAATTGAGTTCACTGATTATGCAATTATTTGGTGGGATCAATTAGAGACCAATAGGAGGAGAAATCATGAGAGACCTATAGAAACATGGGGTGAGTTAAAAGCTCTCATGAGGCAGAGATTTGTACCTAGCCACTACTATAGAGACCTCTAGCAAAAATTACAAAACCTTACACAAGGGTCTAGGAGTGTAGTTGATTACCATAAGGAGATAGAGGTGGTTATGATTTGGGCTAATGTAGAGGAGGATCGGGAGGCCATAATGGCTAGATTTTTAAGTGGTTTGAATAGGGACATAGTCAATATAGTTGAGTTACAACATTATGTGGAGGTAGAAGACATGGTGCACATGGCTATGAAGGTGGAGAGGCAGTTAAAGAGAAAAGGGGCAGCAAGGTATACTTTAGTTTCTAGCACTCCTTGGAAACCAAAGTGGGATAGAAATGATCAAGTTGTAGCAAAGGGGAAGGTTGAACCAATTAAGGGAAAAGATGAGGGAACTAGCAAGAACAAACCCAAGATAGATTTCCAACCTTCAAGGAATAAAGATATTAAATGCTTTAAATGTTTAGGTTCAGGGCACATCGCATCTCAATGTCCAAACAAACGGGTGATGATTATGCGTGACACTGGGGAGGTGATGACTAAGAGTAAGGATGATAGTAATGAGATGCCCGAGTTGGTCGATGCTAGTGATGATGATGGAGTGGAATACCCCGTAGAAAGTGAGTCTCTTGTTGCCAAACATGCTCTCAATTCGTAAATTATGGTAGATGATATGGAGCAACAGAGAGAGAATATATTTTATACTAGATGTTATGTAAACAAAAAGGTATGTAGTATGATTATAGATGGGGGAAGTTGCACCAATATAGCTAGTACCACCCTAGTTGAGAAGTTAAACTTACCTTTACTGAAGCATCCTAGACCTTATAAGTTGCAGTGGTTGAATGAATGTGAGGAGGTCAAGGTCAATAAGTAGGTTTTGGTGGCTTTTACCGTTGGGAGGTATAGTGATGAGGTGCTTTTTGATGTAGTTCCTATGCATGCTGGCCATATTTTGTTGGGGAGACCATGGCAGCATGATATGAGGGTGATTCATGATGGGTTTAGAAATAGGTACAACTTTGTAAATGATGGAAAAACAATCAAGCTTGTTTATTTAACCCCAAAACAGGTCTATGAAGACTAACTGAAGCTGAAAAGTGAGATTGAGCAAAAAAGAAAGGGTGAGGCCGAAATACAAGAAAGAAAAATGAGAGAAAAGAAAAACAAGGGCGAAGCTGAAACCTCAAGATAAAAAAGGGTGAAAAAGAAAATAGAGAGATAGTTGAGAATAAAGAAAAGAAAGTGGAGCCATGAGAGAAAAAAGAAAGAGAACCTGTAGAGAGAAAAGGAAAGGCAAAGATGAGTTTTTATGCAAAGGAAAGTGAGGTTAAGAGGGCTTTCTTAGCAGATCAGCCTACGATTTTTCTTGTTTACAAAGAATCTTATCTTAATCTTGATGAAACTAACCAATCTCTTCTTAGTTTGGCTGTTTCTTTATTACAAGAGTTCGAGGATGTACTTTCAGAGGAGATATCGAGTGAGTTGCCGCCTATTAGAGGCATTGAGCATCAAATTGATTTCGTACCTAGAGCAGTTATTCCAAACCGACCAGCTTATAGGAGTAATCCAGAGGAGACAAATGAGCTTCAAAGGTAAGTTGAAGATTTAATGAGCAAGGGGTACATGAGCCCATGTGTAGTATCAATGCTACTGGTGCCAAAGAAGGATGGGACTTGGAGGATATTCGTTGATTGCAGAGCGGTCAACAATATTACAGTAAACGATCGTCATCCCATTCCTAGATTAGATGATATGCTTGATGAATTGCATGGCTCATGTATTTACAGTAAAATAGATCTTAAAAGTGGCTACCATCAAATTAGAATGAATGAGGAAGATGAATGGAAAACTGATTTTAAGACTAAATATAGACTTTATGAATGGTTGGTTATGCCATTTGGACTTACAAATGCGCCTAGTACTTTCATGAGATTAATGAACCATGTATTACGTACGTTCATTGGAAAATTTATAGTCATGTACTTTGATTATATCCTAGTGTACAACAAGAACTTAGATGAACATATTAAGTATTTGAGATGTGTGTTCGATGTGAAAAGTTGTATGCTAATTTTAAGAAATGTACCTTTTGCATGGAAAAAGTTATTTTTCTTGGTTATGTTGTTAGTACAAAAGGTATCGAGGTGGATAAAGAGAAAGTCAAGGCCATCAAGGAGTGGCTAACACCTAAAGGCATCACTGAGGTAAGAAGTTTTCATGGTTTAGCTAGCTTTTATAGGTGTTTTGTTAAGGATTTTAGCACCATTGTTGCACCACTCACTAAAATAATTAAAAAGAATGTTGGATTTCATTAGGGGATTGATCAAGCGAATGCATTTGCTACTATTAAAGAAAGGTTATGTTTTGCATCTACGTTAGCATTACCTGACTTTAACAATACATGTGAGATTGAATGTGATGCCTTAGGAATAGGAATTGGAGCCGTTTTGATGCAGGATAGGTGGCTTATAGCCTTCTTCAGTGAGAAGCTCAGTGGGACGACCTTGAATTACACCACTTATGACAAAGAACTTTATGCTCTTGTTTGTGCTATAGAGACGTGGCAGCACTACCTTTGGCCTAAGGAGTTTGTGATCCACACCGATCATGAATCATTGAAGCATCTCAAGGGTCAAGGTAAATTAAATAAGAGACATGCTAGATGGATGGAATACATTGAGATCTTTCCTTATGTCATCCGTTACAAGCAAGGTAAGGAGAACATTGTTGCTGATGCTTTATCACGGAGATATGTACTTCTTACTTCTATGAGTGCTAAAATGCTTGGGTTTGAATATGTGAAAGACATGTATGCCAATGATGCTGATTTTTCTGATGTGTATATAGCGTGTGATAAAGCGGCATTTGGTAAGTTTTACAAGCATGATGTTTACTTGTTTAAAGAAAGCAAATTGTGTGTGCCAAATTGTTCAATGCATGAATTATTGGTGTATGAAGCACATTGTTGGCCTAGGATGAGAAGAGACGTCACTCGAATATGTGGTAGGTGCATTACATGTAGAAAGGTCAAATCTAAGGTTTTACTACATGGGTTGTATACACCCTTACCCGTTCCTAGAGAGCTATGGGTAGACATATCTATGGACTTTGTTTTGGGGATGCTTAGGACAAAAACGGGTAGAGATTCTATTTTTATGGTAGTGGATAGATTTAGTAAAATGACACATTTCATTCCATACCATAAAACATATGATGCCACAAACATAGCTGATTTGTTTTCCAAGGAAATAGTGCGACTCTATGGTGTACCTAAGAGTATTGTTTCTGATATGGATGTTAAATTCCTTAGCTACTTTTGGAAGATTTTGTGGGGAAAATTAGGTACCAAACTTTTATTTTTCACTACTTGTCATCCATAGACTGACGGACAGACTGAAGTAGTCAATAGGACTCTAACTCAACTCTTACGCACTGTCATTCAAAAGAATTTAAAAACTTGGGAGAACTGTTTTCCATTTATAGAGTTTGCATATAATAAGACTATGCATACTATTTCTTATTCTCCCTTTGAAATTGTTTATGGTTTTAATCCACTTACTCCTTTAGATTTGATGCCTTTACCTATTGATGAAATGAATAATTTTGATGGACACAGAAAGGCCAAATTAGTGAAGTCAATTCATGAGAGGGTACGGATTCAAATTGCACAGAAGAATGAAAAGTTTTCTTCCTAAGCCAATAAAAGGCGAAAGCGTGTCATCTTCGAACCAGGAGATTGGGTTTAGGTTCATATGCACAAAGAAAGATTCCCAACCCATAGAAGGATTAAATTGCATCCTCGAGGAGATAGACCTTTCCAAATCCTTGAGAAAATTAATGATAATGCTTATAAAGTGGATCTTCCAAGTGAGTATAATGTTTTTGCTACTTTCAATGTTTCTGATCTTTCTCCATTTGATGCAGGTGACGATTCGAGGTCAAATTCTTTTGAGGAGAGGAGGAATGATAGGCACCATGATGGACCGAGTCTTAAGGATCCCTTGCAAGTTCCAGATGGGCCAATCACAAGGTCAAGAGCTAAAAAGATCAAGGAAGCAATGCAAGGATTGGTGCAATCCACTTGGGTCGAGTTTGCAAATTTATTGACCAAGACCCCAACATTCAAGATGGGATTGAAAGAAGAAGAACCAGCTTTAATCCATGTAATACAAACTACAAAGAGGGGCGGCATAGCCTAGTGGTTTTGTGTATACTTTTTATTTCATTAAGTATAGGCATGTGAGACTATTTCATATTTCTATGGTTGTAGGCGTTTAGGCCTATTTAATTCATTAAGTGGACTTCTTTTATTAGCTATTGGCGTGTAGTTTAGGATATTTTAGGCTTGAAGATGTCCAACTCATGTCTTTTAATTGATGTAGGCCTTATTCGGCCCTAGGGATTCATGGAGGGGTACAAAAACACTTGTAGTCGTATTTTGAGGGTAAGTTGAACGTGAATAAAATTTTCTTCGTAGAGAAATTTTCAGTTTTCTCTACTTGTTCTTGATTGAACTAAAAACTTATCAAAGGAAAATCCTTTGTGGCGTTCTCACCGAATCTAGGTTCTTGAAACAAGATTTCAACGGGTCTAGATTATCTTAACTTGATTCTTATCTTTCTTGGGTAAGTTTCAATTTGATTGTGGGTTCCAGGGATTTTCATTACATGGGTTCACATCACTTTTGTAGGTCTTGTGTCATGTATCTTATGTCATGACTGCTCTAGAGTCAAGCTTTTGAACTCAACAGAATCGACCACACTTCTTACTCACTAGGTAAGCTTATTAAGTATGTTCTATAGCTTAACATACCAAAGAAAACTTTTATAAGCCTTATTAAGAACTCAAAGTCCACTCTTCACTTTATCACTATGTGTTGTGAGTTTTAAATTACTCGCAAGCGCACGAGTCGTTTGCAATATAGCGTTGTGCAAGTGCGAGGTCGAATCCATAGGGAATTGCGTTGTGAAAATATAATTTTTAATCTAAACTAACTCTATGTTAACCTAGTTCCGAATTTTGAATGATAATTTGCAAAAGAAATTAAAATTAAACTAAATTGATTTTTAAAAACTAATAATTAAAACACTAAGGTTTTCAAATCCACCCCACCGAAGTTAAGCATATATGTTCTAAAAATATAGCCTATCAAAATATTCCATGAATCCAACTATAAGACAAAAAACAAAGAATATCCCAACTAAACCAAAAGCATCCAATATATCCGCTCTTAACAAATCACAAAGGAAATCCAATTTAATCAAAAAGCATTCAATGTATCCATCAAATGAAACACAAGGAATATTTAATAGAAAATTTAAACTCAATCAATTATAAGATTAACTCAAATAATTGACAGAACATTTATACTAAAAATTGTCAGATTTGTACAAACAAATCTGAACTACTACGCCAAATAACGGCGGGGCTTCATCTTCAACCTTAGCTGAAGAGTCTAGCCACTCATAACTATGAAACTACAATTCATAATAAAAGTGCTAAACATTTAAACTAAAACAACTAAATGTAAAGAAATAAATAAATAACTTTACATGGGAGAAATTCCACTCGCTGGCGGGCAGCGCTTCCCCTCGTGGTGACAAAGCCTTCGAGATCCACCAGAATGCTAGCGGACGTCCACCGGTAAACATCAAAGTGACTCAGGAATTGTACCTTAAAGATGAAGTGAAGAAGGGCTTATATAGGGAAACATCACAAGTGCAATGTGTTTCCAATCCGATGTGGGATACTACAGATTCCAGCTTTTGCTCTTTGACCTTTGTCTACTAAAAATGCCATAACTTTCTCTAGAAAAATTATTTTATTGATCCGTAAAATTCTCCAGAAAATAGACATCCGGATCTTTCCAAGCATATATGGCTCATCTCCTGGTTCTTCCTGAATCAATACAGTTAAATCCTCGAAAATGGCTGATCTGTCACGTTGAAATCATGCACAACCTGACCTTTTTCTACTAAAACTGCCATAACTTTCTCTAGAAAAATCATTTTATTGATCCATAAAATTCCCCAGAAAATAGACATTCGGATCTTTCCAAGCATATATGGCTCATCTCCTGGTTCTTCTTGAATCAATACAGTTAAATCCTCGAAAATGGCTGATCTGTACGAGCAATTCTGGCAATTTAGTGAAACTCCTTTCCAAGCTTATAAACCTGTAAAACAACAAAAAACAACTCAAAGTAACGAATTCTTAAGCTAACAAATGTAAATTAAAGGGCCAAAATATGCAATATTTTTCACTTATCACTATGGTTTCCAAACACTTTTCTTATGGGATGAAATATTTACTATAGGTTTTTGCAATCATAGCTGACGATGTACTTTGTCTCATTGAACTCAAAACTTATGGTTAGTAAGCGTTGAGTTGAGGTTTCACCATGTATGATTAATCATATGGGCTTGATCCCTATCCTTTATAAATTTAAATCATTTGCTAGTTAGAAACTTGGTTAATCAATTTACCAAATTTCTTGTGAACTTTATAAATTCTATCTTAGTTACTCAGCTAGTAACTAACTAATTTACATAGCTAATATATGTCTAGAATTTATATTTGGTTAAATGCCAATGATAATTCATTGTAGTGCATTGCGTACATAATGCCAATCGCACTTACACTTAAAATCACCTCACCACAAGTGATATTTTCCATCCGTTATAACTACTTGACTTTGCCCACTTGTAATTCATTATCATGCGCTCGGTGCTTATACCATTGTACACTAACCACCATAGCATATACCAGTCTCATTAGTCAAAGTGACATTATCATCCAAATAGGATATTATAACATTACCCTCTTGGTATGCATATTCTTGTAAATTTCCATCACAAGAATACTTCTGATTCCAAGTCAAGTATTAATCAAAATAAATTAGAGGTATTCTCAAGACTTATTTGAGAAATCATAACAAGAAATATTCCAACACAAAAATTCTATTATTTCTATCCCAAAACTTCTCAAACCTTCCTTGAAATCATTAACTTTTTTTTTTTAGGAAATTGAGAACTGTATCTTGTGATTTCTTATACATCTCAATATATGCAAACCACTATTAGTTATAATATTTCTTGTTGTCATAGAAACTAATTTCAACACTTGCCTCAATATATCAATATATATGGCAATTTTCACATATATAACACTTTTAGAAAATATAACTTATGCAATTAAATGAAGATCATAATTAACAAGATGTAAAATTCACAAGTCATGCTATCTACTAAAACATATGGTCCATGGCTTTCTCTAAAAATTCCAAAATTCTTAGCACAACATGTCAATGCACACTAGAGTATTTATATATCTAAAGTTTAAAGGAGCATTTCACAAAGTTATACATGTAACATAGACTAATTTTTAATCTTAGTGAATCGGTAATTAAAGGTCTATAAAACAAATTCAATTACAAATTCAGCATCACTTTTATGTTTTCACACATAAATCCAAATAGCACAATTCAGGTACATATAAGTGCTTATCCAAGTGGCGTAACTTTTCACTTTTCCTTGGTTTACAACAACCAAGTAATTGACTATCTTCACTTTGGCTATTAATTACCAAGTAATTGCTCCAAATATAATTATTTTAAAGAGAACATAACTTTCTTCATTGATTATATTTAGTTTGTTCTTTTAATCACTTTGTAGGTCATCCCACTGTTTTGCCATTAGAATCATATGCAAATATAAGACAACATGTGCAACTTCATACCCTTACAACGGACTTAGGAGCAGAAACGCCTGATTTTTGAATATATTCATACCAGTGTGCGTGTGTAACTAAGCAAAAAAAAAAAAATACAAATTTGATCATAATTAATTCATCCTCAATAATTCTACAGTTTATATCACACATTAATCAACCCGATCTATATTCCATATCTTTACTCTAATTGGCGAATGAAATAAAGAGATCATATATATACCATGTATACATGAAATTGCATGTTAATCAAAAACTTATGTCTCACATGGGCTAGAAAGAAAGGAATTGCCACCAACGTGGAAGCCTCCCATGTATTCTTTATTCGTCCTCACGTACATGGGCTGTAAATAAATTGTCACAATTTGTTTCTCCTAACAGCCACACTTTGCCGCAAGTACTAGTTCATCACGTCAATTCATTCTGACTCAAAAAAATTTTACTTCTTCAATTTATTGAAATCCAGCGCTATGCCTTTCAGATAACACAATGGGGTAGTCATTTTGACAAACAAATAGATTTATTAAACATTAAGATTCATTTTGACAAACAAATGAATAAGAGAGGATTAGAGTTATGACTTCAAGGCACGACCACGTCATTTTCCTCAAGGTTTAGTTCGGCCCTCATCAGTGCAAGAAGGTTTCCAATGAATTTCCTCTAAAATATAATGAAACTCTGTTGTTATGCACTTTCCACTAGTGAAAAATAACCCACAATAGCTTCTATGAGTTTTATGAATTAAAAGAACTTGTGTTTGAAGAATTCTGTAGAATTTTCAATCACAAAAAAGATCTGTATTTTTTTTTTATAGAGAAAATAGAATAAGAAGAAGATGAAAGAATTCTCAAAAACTCTATAAAAAATAACAGTTATAAACTCTATTTATAGAGTTACTAAGTGTTTCTTCACAAAAGACACTTTGGTTCAGTCCTTAACTGAGATAACTGAGTATCTCTTCATAAGAGATATTTTAGTTCAATAATCAACTATTATTTAACATTCAGAAGATTTCAAATTTTCGTTATGACAGGTGAGACAGTCGATTGTGTCTAAAAAACTACATTTTAACAATCAAGTATTGGGCTGACATGCTGACAATCGACTGTCTAAACTTTCTGTCCGATCCTACAATCTATTATCTTAAATGATAGTCAACTATTTTCTGAACAAAATCGATTTTTTTTTCTTTCTCTTTTCCTTCGATTTTCCAAATCATCCCAAGTATAAAGCCAGATTTTATTTTGAAAATCACCAACAATTCCAAAGGTAATAAATGAATTTTTCTCACGGAGTTCAACTCATTTGCAATAAAAATTGTAAAGTAAAGCCTGCAATACACTGTCTTTGCATATGGATTTGGACTCCTTAAATTTTTGGATGTGGTGGAGACCATTTTATAATCAAAATTTGTGTGTACTGCAAGGTTTACTTCACAATTTTTTACTACAGAGGAGTTGATTTCTTTCTCACGCCATTTGTTGTCATTTCTCTATATTTATTGTCTCATCTCCACTAAAAGACAAAAATAGTGTGTATAAAGCCAAAATGGTATTGGATAAAGGAATTTCCTTAGAATAGACAGAAAAATTATGTAGTCCTTTGATCGGAAGTTATAGAAATTATCAAAAAAGATGGTCTGGTTGTTCTTCCTGATCGTGCCAAGTCTTTTATTAAATCAGTTATGTAATTAACTTGGCAAGAACCAATTGATTTGGTCAGTTTTGATTAAATTCAGTTTGTTTGAACTTATTCGGTATGGTTTTGTAACGACCCATCCCGGGTTGGCCACCCCCGAGACAATGTCATCACTTTTTGAAATCTCAGCACAACACATATATGCAACAATAAAAATAGCACAAACTGAAATTTTTACATCAATTCTCAACCCTCAACAGGAGAGATACATCATTCTGATCTTGACTTAAACATTATATACAACGTAATAAGCATTAATATTTACAAATAATTTTTTTTTAAAATTTTATTTTCTCATTAGTCTGAGGATGTGGACACGCACGTGGCTTACAGATAATGATTTCGATTGAATCTTAACTCACCAAACTATCTGTCCTGCCTGCTACCTGAAATCATTATACAATGAGGAGTGAGCTTCACGAGCTCAGAGAATTAAATTTACTAGAAGTATTCGATTTTAAACTCCCAGTTATATCTTCTAATTCAATTACTTCTAAAAATCTTTCAATATTCATTCATTATTTTCCTCAAATAATTTAATAACAATATTCTGTAATCACTACTCAATTTCATAATTCCTCTATTATAGAATCTTTTCTTAAGTTACTCATCAGACATATCAATCCTTTAATCATATATTTAATCATCTCTAAATCCTCAATTCAACATTATCATTTACCTCATTATGAGGTTCACAACATATAATAACTTGCTCAAACAATTCTCATCATATCATATTTCCATATTTCTTCCTTAGCATATTTGTCTCTCTGTGAGGCTCATTCCTTTATCAATAAATTTACAATAATAAAACAACACTTCAGCATTTCAGAAATAAAACCAGTATTTAAAACAGATGCAATGCATGAATTATTATTAGGGAATGTCTTCCCATATATCGACATGTTTTTATCTATCTTAAACTGGCTGCCTTCTCACATTCTCATTTAGACCGGCTGCCTTCCCGATTTTTTTTATTCTCATTTAGAATGCATGTCTTCCCAGTTCTTTTATTCTCATTTAGACCGGTTGCCCTCTCAGTTCTTTTATTTTCATTTAGACTGGCTGCCTTTCTGGTTCTTTTATTTCATGCATATGCATATGAATAATGACATGAATATGCATATGAATAATAAAATAAAAACAAGCATGTATTCAAACATTTAAACTAGCTATCCTGATTATTCATAAATTATTATTTGAAAATTTTCACTAAATTCTTCTCCTCATAAATCATATCAAATCATCAACCATAGTTCGTCAAGATCCACTAAATTCCTATACTCATAAATCATATCAAATTATCAACCATGGCTCATCAAGAATTTCACATATCGCCTTTATTATTAAATCGACTCATTATTCCAATACTATTATTTCTCATAAAATAATTATCTACATATCCACTATTCCTATCGTACCTATCAACCAACTTTCATCCATCACCAAATTATAAGTTAATGATTTATTCAAATACTATCACTATATATTTCATATTTATTTTGATTACTTAAAGTAAATCTAACTCACCATGTAGCACTTAGAGCTACCCGTGGATCACCTCCTTGCCATTCCTGCTCCTCTCAACAATTTCCTCTCGGTTGTTGATCGTCAACACCTGACATAATGTTTAAATTAAAATTTCTAATTTATTCTTTAATTCCTTCATAATTCACACCCTTTGAAAATTCTCACATTGAATTCCGGGAAAATTCATGTATGCTAGATCTCAAAAATAAAACTCACGTTATTACCTTCTGTTTTTCTTAAAGCTTCCCGTGACTCTCTATAAAATTCTCCCGTAAACCCCTTCAAAATTTTACTCTTTCAATCTTTCTTTCGGTCCCCAAGTGTTTAGAGAAATATAATAGTTTGAATTATAAACGAAAGAAAACCAATCAGGATTTGGTAAGTATAAAAAAATAAAGAAACAAAGTGTATATATATGTAAATTTTCCCCCGCTGTTCACTTTTGTGCTGTGTATCATGCATAATACACGGCACATCACACTTTCTCTTTTGGCAACACCTAGATTCTAGGTGTTGCCACTTTTTTTTTCCTTCTTTCTCCAAGCCTGGACGGTTCTTTTTTTTTTTTTTGTTTTTTTTTCCTTCTTTTTCTTCCTTCTCCAGGCCTGGATGCTTACCTTTTTTTTTTCTTTTTCTGTGTATCTACACCATCATGCATCTAGCTTTTTTTCAAAAAAAAATATTTTATTCAATTAATAAACCTTTCACATACATATTATTTTAATTCCATATTATATTTATTAAATTATTTATTTACCCTTACTTTACGAATATGGTATTACAATTCTAACCACCTTATAAAAATTTCGTCCCCGAAATTTCCTTACCCAACTCAAGAAACAATTGTGAATAATATTTCTTCATAGTTGCCTTATGCTCTCATGTAATCTCTTCAACATATTTATTCTGTCACGGAACTTAAATTAGTGGAATTACTTTATTACACAAGACTTGTTCTTTTTTGTCTAAATTTCTCATCGGTACTTGTATAAAAGTCAAATCTTCTTGAATTTCTACCGCTTGAATTGAAATATTATGAGATTCATCATGTAAGGGTTTCCGCAAAAATGAAATGTGAAATATGTTATATAACTACTTCAACTTTGGGAGAAAATCCAGGCTATTCGCAACTAACCCAACTTTCTCACTAACCTCATAGGGTCCCTGTTGACCCTCGCCCGTATTTTAATAATGGAAAAACACAACTGTTATTTAACTAACAAGTTTAAACTAAGTTGTATTAAGGATCAAACACATTCAACCAAGGAACAAAGTGCAAGAACTCGAACCAAATCAAGTATCAAGTGAAGACTGAAGATCTAGTATAGGTCTTAAGGTTTAGAACTAATGTAAGTCTCACTTATACATTGTATTAGCTTGTTCAATAGCTCGAACACAAAAGATTTTCTAAAAACCATTGTTTTTAAATGTTTTTAATGAAAAACAGAAGAAAAACTGGGTTGAAAGACAACCCAGTCGACTGGGTACATATACCAGTCGACTGGTATATGGGACAGAAGGTCCCTAGTTGACTGGATGAATCAACCCAGTCGACTGGTAATTGGATAGTAAGTCCCCAGTCGACTGGATGAATCAACCCAGTCGACTGGTAAAAGGGATAGAAAGTCCCCAGTCGACTGGATGAAATATACCAGTCGACTGGATACCCAGAAGGTTTGAAAACGTGATTTTTTCAAGTGAACCCAGTCGACTGGTAGTTCAAAAATATGACCGTTGGACTCCAAATCTGAATGTTTTAAAGTAAATCTTTTTCAAATTAAAGTCCTAAACGGCCATATTAATTGATTACTATATAAACCCATTCAGTTAAGCATTCAATAACAAGCTGCATATATTCAAAAAGAGTTGATCTCACATAATCAAGTTTTTATACTCTTGAAACACAAAAAGCTTTGAAATAATCTTGTTGAGCCATTTCTTCAAGCTTTACTTTGAAAGAGAGACATTTCTGTTGTAATAAGCTTTCATTTGCTGTCTCTCTACCTTTTACTTTACACCATCTTTGTAAAGGGATTACTTCCGAGAGGAAGGGGAAACTTCAGAAAGGAAGGAGATTGTTCGGTTTAAGCAACTCCTGTAATTTGCTTGTGTACGGTTTGTGCAACACCCGGCTAAGTTGTGCAACTAAGTTTTCTTAGTGGATTACTTCAAGGAGTTCCTTGAAGAGAGTGGACGTAGGGTCGGAACGAATCTGATATTGTCAAACCGCTATAAACTGTGTTTGCATCCTCTTTCCTTAAACTCTTTATTTATAGCTCATTACTTGTATTAATTGTTTGCTGCTTATCAGTTTTTATAAACTTGTATTAATTCCGCAAAAAGTTTTTAAAAACCCAATTCACCCCCTCTTTTGGGTTGAAACCTCGAGCTACAATTGGTATCAGAGCTTCGTTATCTTAATTAAGCTTAAAATCCTTGAGTTGATCCAATGACAGCAAATAGCTACTCTGAGGACACTCTTATACTAGACCACCTTTGTTCAATGGTTCAAATTATAACTATTGAAAAAATAGAATGAAAATCTTTGTCGAATGACAAGATTACAATCTATGGAGAATCATAGAAGAATGACCTAAAATTCCTTCAAAAGAAATAGTTATTGGAGAGACTCTTCATACAATGCCTAAACTCAAAACTGAGTTTACCGACGAGGATTGTAAAACGATGTCTCTTAATAGCAGAGCAACAAGCATGCTACATTGTGCATTAGATATTTCTGAATATAATAAAATATCTGCATGCGTTTCTGCTAAAGAAATATGGGACAAATTACAAGTCACATATGAAGGAACTAGTGAAGTAAAAAAGTCTAAAATTTACATGCTAATTTCTGAGTATGAATCATTTAAGATGTCTCCTAATGAAACCATTTCTGAAATGCACTCACGGTTCACCACTATTATAAATGGTTTAAAACTGCTTGGTAAGAATATTGAGAAAGTTGAACTAACCAGAAAAATCTTGAGATCTCTGCCATCATAATGGAAACCAAAGAGGACAGCCATACAGGAGGCCAAAAATCTTGACAAGCTTGATGTTGAGACGCTGCTTGGGTCATTATTGACATACGAGATGGAAGAAATGATTCTCATCGTCAATGATGATGAGAAGAAGAAAAAGCAAATTGCTCTCAAAGCTTCTACAAGCAACAAAGAAAAGGAATTAGAACAAGAAGCAGAGAGCAGTGAAGAGGATGGTGAAATGGCTTTAATCACCAGACGATTCCATAGGTTCTTGAAGAAAAGTAAGAAACCTTACTCAAAGGATCCCACCTCAAAAAGGGAACCACTTATGTGCTATGGCTGCAAGAAGCCAGGACACATAAAAGCTGACTGTCTGGTTTCAAATAAACCATACAAGGGCTTTAAGAAGAAAGCTATGGTAGCAACTACCTGGAGCGATGACGAAGAAGATGAGTCATCAGACAAAGAAATCGGATACGAGGAAATTGCCAACCTTTGTTTGATGGCAATCGAAGATGAAAGTGAGGTAACATGTTCTCCCTCTTCAAAAAATAATATTGTTACTAGTAGTGAAGAACTGCTAGAAGTTATAAATGAAATGCATGAAGAATTGAAGAAATATGATTCTAGAAATTCTATTCTTAAGAAAGAAGTATCATCTCTTTCTAAAGAAATGATAAGTCTTAGAGAAGAAAAAGAAAAATTATCATCTTTACTGTATAATTCTTCTCAAGATTTTCTCAAAGATGAAATGAGAATTTGAAAAATAAAATTTTTGAATTAAATAGCACTATATCAAGAATTATGCTTGGTAAAGAAAAACTTGACGAAGTGCTTTCTTCCCAAAGAATAAGTGGAGGAAAAACTGGTGTAGGATATTCTCCATTGGGAAAACAAAAAACAAAAGAGAGCTTATTCATGAAAGTCTCTTGTGTAGATGGAGCCTCTACTTCAAAAGCTCCTAGCATGGTTAAGAGCACTCCCTTGATGAATGCTAGGAAGTCTAGAAATTTAAATATTCATACTAAATTGAAGCAACCTAGAAATACTCATGCTTATATTTATGCTCATTCTAGAAATGCTCATACACATCCTAGAAATAATTATCATGCTCATTCTAGGAACAATGTGTATAGTCAAAGAAGCATTCTTCTCATGCTTATCCTAGGAATTACCATCATGGTTATCCTAGAAATAATTTGCATACATATGCTAGCATGTATCCTAGAATGCATCATCATTCATTTTCTGGAAATGAAATGCATTTTCATACTCCTTACCATAGAAACATGTATCCTAGGAACTATTATCCTAAGGATTATAGGAATGCACATGCAAGATATCCTAGAAATTTCTATGACTATAATGCTAGGATTGTGCATCATCGACTTGTTCATAGAGCACCACATATTAAGAAAGTATGGGTCCCAAAAGGAACCATATTTTCAAGGACTAACCCCAAAGGACCCAAGAAATTTTGGGTACCTAAAAGTGCTATCGTATATCCTTGTGTGATGTAGATTTGCCTCCACACCAAGGAGAAAGGTAACTGTTGGTACCTTGATAGCGGATGCTCGAAGCACATGACCGGTGATAAAAGCGTATTCAAGGAGCTAACTCTAAGAGATGGTGGACTTGTGACCATTGGAGACAATACTAAAATAAAGATCATCGGGCATGGAAAAGTCGGTAATGATTTCTCAACCTTAGATAATGTATTGCTAGTACAAGGCCTTAAGTCAAATTTACTTAGCATTAGTCAGTTATGTGACAAAGGATACAAAGTCATATTTGAGACTTCTCATTGTCTAGTTATAGACATCAAGAGCAACAAGATCAAATTCATTGGCCATAGACATGAAAATGTCTACATAGTTGATTTGAAATCCTTGCAGTCTGATAATGAAAAATGTTTTCCTGCTTTTAGTGAAAATCCATGGCTATGGCATAGAAGGCTTGGTCATGTAAACATGAACTTGCTAAAAATTGTTTCAAGAAAATATTTAATTATTAGACTTCTTAAAATTAATTTTGAAGAAGACAAAGTTTGCAATGCTTGTCAAATGGGAAAACAAATTAAGATTTCTTTTAAAGCAAAAAATGTAGTCTCAACTACTAGACCTTTGGAACTTTTGCATATGGACTTATTTGGTCCAATTAGTACCATTAGTCTAGGTGGCCATCAATATGCTCTTGTTATTGTTGATGACTATTTAAGATATACTTTTGTTATTTTTATTGCTTACAAGGATGAAGCTTTCAAAGGATTTGAAAAGTTTTGCAAAAAGGTACAAAATGAAAAAGGAATTTGTATTTCAAGCATAAGAAGTGATCATGGCAAAGAATTTGGAAATCAAAGCTTTTCAAAATTTTGTGATGAAAATGGAATTAATCACAACTTTTCAGCACCTAGAACTCCTCAACAAAATGGAGTTGTTGAGAGGAAAAATAGAGTTCTAGAAGAAATTTCAAGAACTATGCTTTGTGAAAATAGTTTACCAAAATATTTTTGGGCTGAAGCCGTGAATACTTCTTGCTATATATTAAATAGAATTTTGATAAGGCCGCTGCTTGATAAAACTCCATATGAACTATGGAAAGGCAGAAAACCCAATATTTCCTATTTTCGTGCTTTTGGTAGTAAATGCTTCATCTTAAATAACAATAAAACTAACTTGGGTAAATTTGATTCCAAGACCGATGAAGGAATATTTTTAGGATATTCAACTACTAGTAAGGCTTATAGAGTTTTCAATAAGAGAACTCTAGTGGTAGAAGAATCTGTGCATGTAACTATTGATGAATCTAATCCAATGAGTAGTAGAGAAGTTTCCTTTAAAGATGATGTAGATTTTATTCCAAGAATGGTAACTCCTACTCTCATTGTTGACCTAAAAGAGAGTTCTCCTCAAGCTAATGAAGAGATGAAAACTCTCAATTTGGACCAACCATCCTCAAGTCAACAAGAAGAAAGTCTACCCAAGGATTGGAGGTATGTAAATTATCATCCAATTGATCAAGTGATTGGTGATCCTTCACAAGGGGTAAGAACTCGCTCTTCCATTAGAAATATTTGCAATTTTGTAGCTTATTTGTCTTAAGTAGAACCTAAGACATTTATAGAAGCTGAAAAATATAATGATTGGATAATTACAATGCAGGAAGAGATAAATCAATTTGAGAGAAACAATGTTTGGAAACTAGTTCCAAGACCTAAAGATCATTCAATAATTGGAACTAAATGGGTATATAGAAATAAAATGGATGAAAATGGTATAGTAACTAGAAATAAGGCTAGACTAGTTGCTAAGGGATATAATCAAGAAGAAGGAATAGACTTTGATGAAACCTATGCTCTCGTAGCTAGATTAGAAGCTATTCGAATGTTATTAGCGTTTGCATGCTTTAATAAATTTAAGCTATTTCAAATTGATGTGAAAAGTGCCTTTTTAAATGGCTTTATAGAAGAAGAGGTTTATGTTGAGCAACCTCTTGGATTTGAAAATCCTAGTCTACCAAATCATGTCTACAAGCTTTCTAAAGCTCTATATGGGTTGAAGCAAGCTCCAAGAGCATGGTATGAAAGACTGAGTAAATTTTTGATTGATAATGATTTTGTAAGAGGTAGAATAGACACAACTCTCTTCACAAAAACTCACAAAAATGACACTTTGATAGTTCAAATATATGTTGATGATATTATATTTAGTGCTACTAATGAATCTATGTGTCAAGAGTTTGAAAAGTGCATGCAAGGTGAATTTGAAATGAGCGTTATGGGAGAACTTACCTACTTCCTTGGACTTCAAATCAAGTAACTAAAAGGAGGTATCTTTATCAATCAACAAAAGTACATTAAGGACCTACTAAAGAGGTTCGGGATAGAAAGCTCAAAGCCAATTGGAACGCCTATGAGCACAACTACTAAACTTGATCTTGATGAAGGAGGTAAAACTGTAGATTCTAAATATTATAGAAGCATGATAGGTGCTTTACTTTATTTGACTGCAAGTAGACCTGATATAATGTTCAGTGTATGCATGTGTGCTAGATTTCAGGCTAATCCTAAGGAATCACATGTAGTTGCAGTAAAAAGAATCCTTAGATATCTACAAGGAACCCAAACCATAGGATTATGGTACTCTAGAGATTCATCTTTTGAGCTAGTAGGATATTCAGATGCTGATTTTGCTGGATGTAGGTTAGAAAGAAAGAGCACAAGTGGAACATACCAATTTTTAGGTGCTATGTTAACTTCTTGGTTTTTCAAGAAACAGAATTCTGTTGCATTATCAACCGCTGAGGCGGAATATGTAGCAGATGACAGTTGTTGTGCCCAAGTGTTATGGATGAAACAACAACTAGAAGACTATGACATGAACCTAAAAAATATTCCTATATTTTGTGATAATACTAATGCCATCAACCTAACCAAAAATCCTATTCAACACTCTAGAACCAAGCATATAGAGATTAGACATCATTTCCTAAGAGACCATGCTAAAAAAGGTGCTATAAGATTAGAATTCATACCTTTAGAAGATCAAATAGCTGATATTCTTACAAAACCCCTAAGTGAAGCTAGTTTTTGTAATATTAGAATGTTGATGGGACTGCTTGATTTTGATAAACTGAATGTTTGATTGCATCTCATTTCATCATTTGCATATTTGACATTGAGTGAAAGAATAGTAATCCTTGTTTAATTATTTCTCTCACTCAACAATGTCATAGATAAACAAAATCGTGCAAAAATTCAAGACTGAAAATTTTACTAAGGGTCCAGTCAACTGGTAAATGTTCTCCAGTCGACTGGTAATTCACTGCCAGATCTTCCAATCGACTGGTACATCTGACCCAGTCGACTAGTAACTCTCTGCCAAATATTCTAGACGACTGGTTAGTCATCTCCAGTTGTCTATTAGGTCAAATCCCTGTTTGACACCAATTTTTGAAAAACCCTTGTCCTCCAGTCGACTAGTAAAGGTAGCCCAGTCGACTGGTAAATGACTGCCAGTTTATCCAGTCGACTGGTATTCAAACTGTTCATCTTCTCAAAGGGACCCAGTCAACTGATAACTCGACCCAGTCGACTGATAACGCAATATTATAAATAGGACTGTTCATTTTTCTGAACTTTTACGCCATTTTCGAACTCCCAAATTTTCTCTCTCTAGAAAAATTCACCATTTTGATCCAAAAACCATCCAAACTTCATCTAAACACACCGATCTACTCATCCTTAAAGAGATTTTTGACTTTCTACGATTAAAATCTCTTATTTTCACCAAAATCTTTTTTCCCCAAAAACTCTTTTTTCATCAAAATGAGCGATAAGATCATTATAAAACTCATAACAAGTGGACCTAATACGCCTAAAAAGCCAAGGTATTCAAAACCTTCGGCTTCGGAGTCGAAAGGAAAGGGAACAGCAAGCTCATCCAGCAAAGAGCCCAGAACAGAGTTGGAACAGACTCTGTTTTACAGTCCGGCGGCACATACAAGGTATAACTCTATAATCCGTCACAAGAAAATCATGACAGGTAGAGTCGTTGATTTCGACTCTATTCGCCATGGAAATTTCGATATTCTACCAGCCTTTGAGGCAATAAATCTGACCCCACTGGTCAGAATTTATGAGAAATATTACCCGTGACTGATTCACCAGTTCTATGCGAACTTGGTGAAACCCAGTCCTCTGGCTCTGAGATTCAGAACCAGAGTCAGCGGTGTGGAGTTTGAGGCCAACACTGACCTCTTGATGAGTGTTCTGAGAATCCTTGTAAGGGGGATTCAATGGAGTCTGGATGGATGGCCAGACAACTTTGAGGTTGATGAGGCCTGTCAGATAGTCAGGGGAGACCCTAACTATGTGTACAGACCCACTACATTTCATACATGTAGTGACATGCCCCTCGACTCAAAGATGTTTCAGCTGATTGTCAGTTGGACCATCCACCCGAGACTCGGGGGTCGAGGGTATCTAAAATAGATACAGTATTGATTTGGTGCCTAAAATCTGGGCACCACTTCAATATATATCTTCTGCTGCTCGCCAACATGATAAACGGTGAAGCAAACGACTCTGGGTGTCTTCCTTATGGGATGCTCATTACGCTCATCCTCTAGTACTTCCGGGTACCTTTACCTGCCTCCGAGGCTTAGGATATCAGATTGACGGACATCATCAACATCTCATCACTGAAGAAGATGGGATGTACTGTTCATGAAGGATTCCTCTATTCGAAGGCCGAAAAGCACCTAAGGATCCGAGAGGATGCGAGCGACAGTGATGAGGATGCTGCTGTTGATACAGCTGCTGAGATGGAGACGGATACCCGAGCACCTCCCATTGGTGACTCGAGTACTGGTCAGACTGGTTACGGAGACATCCTACGAGCTATGATGAGCCTCTAGATGACAATGGAGTCCGGTTTCCAGTCCATGCAGTCTGATTACCAGAGACTGAGCTCCTCCATAGACCACTTACGGGACGACTTCGAGTTAAATCAAGAGCACACCGAGGGTTCCCTAGCTGAGATTAGGGATCTTCTTCGTGACAGCTCGGACTCTCCCGCACTTTGAGTCTTTCTTTATTATGTGCTTAGTGTTTTCCAGCTCTTATCACATAGTACGAACATATCATGTACTATTTTGTTTTAGTTATGGCTCTGTGAAGCCCGTTTGTGTATTGATTTTTCATATATGATGATGTATTTCTATTAGCCATTTTTCTTGCATCTATTTACGCTATTTGTGATATGTTAGCACTGTTTTACAACTCTGTTTAGCCACTAAACTGCTCTAAAATGCTTATACGTGCATAAAAACTTTCGGTTCTTCCCGAGAAGGCTTCCGAAACCCGAATGAAGCCAAATTTTTGTATACAAGTTTGCTTTCTTATACTATAGATGACTATATTGGCTAAATAGATTATTTTTTGTGTTATGCCCCCTTTGGTTGCTGTTGTCAAAACGGGGGAGAAAAATGAGAAAAACGAGAAAATCTAAGTAAACGCAACCAATGCATAGATTTAGGGGGAGCATTGCTTCATAGCTTATAAAAATGTTTATTGATTGGTTGAATTTGATTCTGGATTGGTTGAACGAGATATAAACTGTGTTTGTTTGTTTACAGAGTGGATTTACTCGAAAAACAGAGGAGACTCTGTCCAAATTTTTGTAAAATCCTAACACTTAGCTTTTAAAACTGTTTTCACATTATTAGTTTTGTCATCATCAAGAAGGGGGAGATTGTTGACCCTCGCCCGTATTTTAATGATGGCAAAACACAACTGTTATTTAACTAACAAGTTTAAACTAAGTTGTATTAAGGATCAAACACATTCAACCAAGGAACAAAGTGCAAGAACTCGAACCAAATCAAGTATCAAGTGAAGACTGAAGATCTAGTATAGGTCTTAAGGTTTAGAACCAATGTAAGTCTCACTTATACATTGTATTAGCTTGTTCAATGGCTTGAACACAAAAGATTTTCTAAAAACCATTGTTTTAAAATGTTTTTAATGAAAAACAGAAGAAAAACTGGGTTGGAAGACAACCCAGTCGATTGGGTACATATACCAGTCGACTGGTATATGGGACAGAAGGTCCCCAGTCGACTGGATGAATCAACCCAGTCGACTGGTAATTGGACAGTAAGTCCCCAGTCGACTAGATGAATCAACCCAGTCGACTGATAAAAGGGACAAAAAGTCCTCAGTCGACTGGATGAAATATATTAGTCGACTGGATACCCAGAAAGTCTGAAAACGTGATTTTTTCAAGTGAACCCAGTCGACTGGTATCTCGACCCAGTCGACTAGTAGTTCAAAAATATGACCGTTGGACTCCAAATCTGAACGTTTTAAAGTAAATATTTTTCAAATTAAAGTCCTAAATGGCCATATTAATTGATTGCTATATAAACCCATTCAGTTAAGCATTCAATAACAAGCTGCATATATTCAAAAAGAGTTGATCTCACATAATCAAGTTTTTATACTCTTGAAACACAAAAAGCTTTTAAATAATCTTATTGAGCCATTTCTTCAAGCTTTACTTTGAAAGAGAGACATTTCTGTTGTAATAAGCTTTCATTTGCTGTCTCTCTACCTTTTACTTTACACCATCTTTGTAAAGGGATTACTTTTGAGAGAAAGGGGAAACTTCCGAAAGGAAGGGGATTGTTCGGTTTAAGCAACTCCTGTAATTTGCTTGTGTACGGTTTGTGAAACACCCGGCTAAGTTGTGCGACTAAGTTTTCTTAGTGGATTACTTCAAGGAGTTCCTTGAAGAGAGTGGACGTAGGGTCGGAACGAATCCGATATTGCCGAACCATTATAAACTGTGTTTGCATCCTCTTTCCTTAAACTCTTTATTTACAGCTCATTACTTGTATTAATTGTTTGCTGTTTATCAGTTTTTATAAACTTGTATTAATAAAAAGTTTTTAAAAACCCAATTCACCCCCCCTCTTGGGTTGAAACCTCGAGCTACAGTCCCAATACTTCAGACTCAACTTTCCTTTCTTTTGACCCTCAACACACCTTTCTATGGAGATATTTTTAATTACACCTAATCACTTACTTGAAATTCAAGAGGTCTTCTTCTATTATTAGCATGACTATTCAGTCTACTCTGTGCTACTTTACAGTTCTCTCTAACCAATTTGATCCTCTCAGTTATTAACTCAATAATTTATGGACCAAATATATTTCTCTTTCCCATTTCTTCCCAACATATAGGAGTTCTACACCTCCTACCATACAATGTCTCAATCGGTTCCATTCCGTTACTAAATTGATGTTGATTATTATAAGTAGATTCCATCAATGGTAAGTAAGCATCCCAACTTACTGAGAAACTCATCACATTTTCCCTTAACATATCTTTGAGTGCTCTAATAATCCTTTTTGTCTGCTCAACTGTTTGAGGATAAAAAGTTGTAATAAACTGCAACTATATACACATGGATTTCAGAAAACCTCGCCAAAACTAAGATGTAAATCTAGCATCTCTAAATGACACTATGCTCAATAGTACTCTATACTACCTCACAATCTCAACTACATACAGTTCAGCCAACTTTTTAGTATTCAAATTAGTTTTAATTGGAAGAAATTGTAATGTTTTAAAAAGTCTATCTACTATCACTTACACTGTATCGTGACCTCTCTAGTTATGAAAAAATCCAGAAACAAAATCTATACACACATTTTTTTTCTATGGTCATTCAAAAACAAGAAGAGGTTGTAGTAAGCCTCCCGAATGTTTGTTCTCTAACTTCATTTATGGACAAACCAAACATCTACAAAATATATTAAGCTTCATCCCTCTTCAATCCTGACCACCAGAAATTCTATCTCAATCCTCTGTACATCTTATTATTACTCGGGTGCATTGAATATACATTATCATGTGCCTCTTTCAATATCTACGTTCTCAATTCCGCATCATTAGGAACATATATTCTATGTTCCCATACCATAACACCATCATTTTAAATTTTTAACTCATATTGCTTTCTACTAAGCAGGTCCTACTTAATCTTCTCTATCTCCTCATCCTTAACTTACATCTCTAACAAACATTTTACTATGGATGACTGTACAACCATGTTTGTTAACAATGATCCTCTATCACTGATATTCGAATTCATTCTTATCTCTCTTAATCTATCATCAATAACTGATCATGACTTTCAATAGCAGTCAATCTTATTGTAGATTTTTTACTTAATGCATCAGCTACCACCTTCGTCTTTTCTACATGATAGTGAATTGTACAATCATAGTCACTAATCAACTCCATCCACCATCTTTGCCTTAAATTCAACTCTCTCTGGGTAGGTAAGTATGTCAAATTCTTATGATCAATAAATATCTCACAAGTGGTTCTATACAGATAAGGTCTTCAATCTTTAAAGTAAACACTATAGCAGCCAACTCTAAGTCATGGGTAGGGTAATTTCTTTCATGATTCCTCAATTTCCTAGAAGCACACGCCATTACCTTCTCATGTTGCATCAACACACATCCCAACTCTTGATGGGATGCATCACTATACACCATAAATCCTTCATCACCAGAAAGAAGCACCAATACTATAACTGTAGTCAATTTCTCTTATAGAAATTGGAAACTTTTCTCACACTCCCAGATCATATAAATTTCACCTCTTTCCTAGTCAGTCTAGTCAACAGTACTACAATAATAGAAAAATTCTGAAAGAATCTTCTATAATAACCAGCCAACCTTAAGAAGATTCTAATCTCAGTCATATTAGTTGGTCTCTCCCAACTTAACATTGCTTCTACATTTTATGGATCAATTATTATGCCATTTTCAGATATTACATGCCCTAAGAAAGTTATCTCATTCAGACAAAATTCACATTTAGAAAATTATAGCATACAATCTCTCTTTCATCAAAATTTCCAACACAATTTCTAAATGTTTTACATGCTCTTCCTTAATCTTAGAATACACCAAAATGTTATCAATGAACACAACCACAAGATTATCAAGAAATGATTTAACATTTTATTCATCAAGTTCATGAATATTGTTGGAGCATTAGTCAATCCAAATGACATCACAAGAAACTTATGACCATAATATGTCCTAAAAGCAGTCTTAGGCACGTCTCATTTCCCTATCCTTAACTTGTGATAACCTGATCTCATATCTATCTTAAAAAATACCCTTGCTTCCTGCAACTTCTCAAATAAATCATCTATCCTAGGTAAAGGATATTTTTTCTTAATGGTTATATTATTTAACTATCTGTAGTCTATTCACAATCTCATCATTCCATCTTTTTTCTTCACAAACAACATAGGGCTCTCCAAGGTGACACACTAAATTGAATAAATTATTTATCTAACAACTCTTGAACTTTCAATTCTCTTAACTCTGTGGGTGTCACTCTGTAGGGTGCTATCGATATATGTGATGAATCTGGTATCACATTAATATAGAATTTAATCTCCCTATTAGGAGGCAACCTAGACAACTCGTCAAGAAATACATCAGAAAAATATATCACTACTAAGATTTTTTCTAACTTTCTATTTTCTTTTTCTTTTTTTGAATCCATTATGTATGCCAAATACTCCTCACAACCATTTTTCAACCATCTACTAGTAGTCAGAGCAAAAATAAGACAATTTGCAAGTATCTTGAGTTTTTTCCTGAAAGTTAAACTCCTCATGTCTAGGTATCCTAAACAATACATTTTCCTTAAAACAATCAACTATATTCTAAGAAAACAAATCAACTTCAAACTCTCTATCATTGATACGAATCACACAACCTTTATAAAAATTTATGATTATCACTCTATCTCTAGTGGGGACTTCAATAATAACATTATGCATCAAAGTACTAATACATACTTCAATAGACTTCATATGAATATTGGATGCAAAAGAATGGGCTGCACTAAGATCCACCAACATTGATATATCCGCCTTTTCTACATACAAAGCACTTCAAATTAGGAAAATTATGGGATAAATATCTTATCTGAATACATCTATAACAAACTTTTATCTCTCGATCATATATCAAATTACCACTTCCACTTGGTGGCATACTTACTTCCTCTTCCATGACTCTCAGTTCTCATAGCCTGTCTCTCGAATCTAAGAGACCCACCGATATTACTCTGAACTACAGAAGCAACAAATCTCGCTTGCCTTTAACTCTGTACTATAGTTCCCTGTGAAAAGGAACGCTTCCTATGGGTGGTCTCCCACACTGCACACTCTTACTGGTACCACCTCTGGGTTCCTCAAATCTAGACATCTTCCGCCAGTTCCTCCTATCTCTAAATTCCATCACATTCTTCTCAATCTGAAGTGTTATATTTGCCAATGTAACATAATTCATATGCCTTATTTAAATTAGTTTTGATTTAATCTCAAAATTTAGTCCATCTATGAACCTCTTACACCTCTTCTCCTTTATGTCTACCATTTTCGATACAAACCTTGTCAAAGCCACAAATCTGCTATCATACTAAGTCATAATCAACACATTTGCCTCAAATAAATAAAATCTCTATTTTGTTGGGCTCTAAAGGTATGAGGAAAGTATTTATCAAGGAAAACAACCTTAAACCTATTCCAAGTTAAGAATCTATCAATATATGCACTTACTTTGGGAAGAGTATCCTCCCACAATTCCAAAGCTTCTCCTTCTAACTTAAACGAAGCAAAGACAACCTTCTGCCTGTTAGCTATTGGTAAAATACCAAATAATCTCTCTGCATGTTTCACCCATAGCTCAGGCTCAAAATGATTCATAGATCCTTTAGACAACAAAGCATTCAATTTAACATGTCTGACAAAACAATCTCCCTGCATCTCGTGCATAAAATCACATTTCCTCTTTTTCAAAATCTACTATTACTGGATTTACAACTACCTCAGGCACCACTCTAACCTGTTCATCAAGTTTATGCTATAGATTATCAACTCTATCATATGTTGTATCCATTTTCTCAAAAGTATATGCAAAAGTCTATCTTAGCTCATCTCTTTTAACTTTAGATTCTCTCACACCTCTACTAATATCAATTATACTGTCAACACGTTCCCTTCTATGAACCACAGATTCAGACTCAACCTCAATTTGTCAAAATGTTGGGGGTCTACCACGCATTCTCAAATCAACAACTCTAACTCTAGCTCTATCACGTTCACGTGTCATCCTCAGACTATTCATTAAAATATAATTTATTTTAATCTTTCACTTTCTTTCTTTTTATACAGTCTACAGAATCATAAAACCTAATGCTCTGATACCAAAATTGTAACGACCTATCCCGGGTTGGCCACCCCCGAGATGGTGTCATCACTTTTTGAAATCCTAGCACGACACATATATGCAACAATAAAAATAATACCAACTGAAATTTTTACATCAATCCTCAACCCTCAATAGAGGATATACATCATTCTGATGTTGATTTAAACATTATATACAACGTAATATGCAAGAATATTTACAAATAATTTTTTTATTTATTTTGTTTTCTCATTAGTCTGAGGATGTGGACACGCACGTGACTTACAAATAATGACTTCGTCTGAATCTCAACTCACTAAACTATGTGTCCTGCCTGCTACCTGAAATCATTGTACAATGAGGAGTGAGCTTCACAAGCTCAGTGAATTAAATTCACTAGAAGTATTCGATTTTATACTCCCAGTTACATCTTATAATTCAATTACTTCTAAAAAATCTTCCGATATTCATTAATCTTTTTCCTCAAATAATTCAATAACAATATTCTGTATTCACTACTCAATTTCATAATTCCTCTATTACACAATCTTTTATTAAGTTACTCATAAGACATATCAATCTTTCAAACATATATTTAATCATCTCTAAATCCTCAATCCAACATTATCATTTACCTCATTATGAGGTTCACAACATATAATAACTCGCTCAAACAATTCTCATCATATCATATTTCCATATTTCTTCCTTAGCATATTTGTTTCTCTGTGAGACTCATTCCACTATCAATAAATTTACAATAACAAAACAACACTTCAGCATTTCAGTAATAAAATTAATATTTAAAATAGATGCAATGCATGAATTATTATTAGGGAATATCTTCTCACATGTCGACATGTTTTTATCTTAGACCGACTGCCTTCCCGATTCTTTCATTCTCATTTAGACCGACTGTCTTCCCGGTTCTTTTTTTTTCTCATTTAGACCGGCTGCCTTCCCGGTTCTTTTATTCTCATTTAGATCGGTTGCCCTCCCAGTTATTTTATTTCCAGCATATACCAGCTATCATGGTTTTCATTTAGATCGGTTACCCTCCCGGTTCTTTTATTTTCATTTAAACCGGTTGCCTTTCCGGTTCTTTTCATTCATGCATATGAATAACGATATGAATATACATATGAATAATAAAATAAAAACAAGCATGTATTCAGACATTTAAACTAGCCATCCTGATTATTCTCAAATTATTACTTGAAAATTTTCACTAAACTCTTCTCCTCATAAATCATATCAAATCATCAACCATAGCTCATCAAGATCCACTAAATATCATATCAAATCATCAACCATAACTCGTCAAGAATTTCACTTATCGCCTTTATTATTAAATCGACTCATTATTCCCATAATATTATTTCTCATAAAATAATTCTCTACATATCCACTATTCCTATCATACCTATAAACCAACTTTCATACATCACCAAATCATAAGTTAATGATTTATTCAAATGCTATCACTATATATTTCATATTTATTTTGATTACTTAAAGTAAATCTAACTCACCGTGTAGCACTTGGAGCTACTCGTGGATCACCTCCTTGCCTTTCCTGCTCCTCTCAGCAATTTCCCCCCTGTTGCTGATCGTCAACACCTGATATAATATTTATATTAAAATTTCTAATTTATTATTCAATTCCTTCATAATTCACACCCTTTGAAAATTCTCACATTGAATTCCAAGAAATTTCATGTATGCTAGATCTTAAAAATAAAACTCACATTATTACCTTCTGTTTTTATTAGAGCTTCTTGTGACTCTCTATAAAACTCTTCTGTAAACCTCTTCAAAATTTTACTTTTTCAATCTTTTTTTCGTTCCCCAAGTGTTTAGAAAAATAGAGTAGTTTGAATTGTAAAAGGAAGAAAATCAATCAAGATTTGGTAAGTATAAAAAAAAAGAAACAAAGTATATATATGCAAATTTTCCCCCGCTGTTCAATTTTGTGTTGTGTATCTTGCATGATACACAACACATCACACTTTCTCTTTTGGCAACACCTGGATTCTAAGTGTTGCCATTTTTTTTTTCTATTTTCCTTCTTTTTCTTCTTTCTCCAGGCCTGGACAATTCCCTTTTTTTTTTTCCTTCTCGAGGCTTGGACATTTCCCTTTTTTTTTCTTTTTCTCTGTATCTACACCATCACGCATCCATTTTTTTCTTTTTTCAAAAGAATTATTTTATTTAAATAATAAACCTTTCACATATATATTATTTTAATTTCATATTATATTTATTAAATTACTTCTTTACCCTTACTTTACGAATACGGGTATTACAGGTTTGGTCTGTTGTAATTTGTTTCAACTGACATATAATTTAATTGTTTATTTTGTAATTTTAATGGCAAATTGGGGTATTTTAAGACTAAAACTTTCAGTTGCCTCAACCTAAATTTTCTTGGTTGATTTTTTCACGTTTCGAGATTCAAAATTAAGGATTTTGAATGACAATTATGATTGATGTTAGTAAAATCACTATCTTTGTCATTTTTTATTTGAATGGTGATGATTTATTATTGTTTATATATATATATATATATATATATATATATATTGTTTGGGAGATATTTATTTGAAAATGACATCAAGTTCAAAATGGCGTATCGAAACTAGCCAAAATAAAAATATTTCGTTCCAAGACCTAAAACAAAATATTGTTCGACATGATATTGACAACTTAGCTCGAAACTCAACCAATTCATAAGATATAGACGCATGTAGTACGGAGCCATAAGTACATATTTTGCTGAAGTTTTAATCTTTTAAGTACTTATTTAACATTTTGAGTGATGCATCGTAAAAACCAAATTTGGATCCTTTGCAATCCGACTCTTCGTTGCAGAGGTGTCGTTTATGGTTAGATTAAATGCCATCTTAGCTAAACTGAAACAAACTAACAAAACGTCTTAATAAAATCTTATAAAAAAAAGAATTTCTTCATGAAGATAAGAAAACAAAAATGATGTTACTGGTGTAATCGTCAAAGCCATCCCAAAGAAATCATCTCTTCAAGTCTAAGTTCTTTCACATTCAAAGCAAGCAAAGAAAGCTTTGTACATAGATATTTCTTGAAAGCCTCTAAAATATGATATTCAACCTGTAAAACAAATATTAAATCATAGAGAAATCAATTTTTTTTTACCATTCTCTTCAATGATTTTTTTATTGTAACAAAAATTACTGAAGGTTATGAGGACTTAAATCAAGAAGCTTATTTTCAAGAATTTATTAAAAATAAAAGAAAAGAAATAATATTGATAAATTATTTGAAGCTTCTTAGCTAATACCCCAAAAAAAAGAAAAATTTGCCTCCTTAACAAAAAAAAATCACATCAAAACTCCAAATCTAAAGTTTGCAAAAAGTTCAAAGAGAAACTCCATTATCAATTGATAGTAACCTAACACTCTCTGTTGATCCTCAAATTTTCTCCATTAAAAGAAGAAAGAAATGTGATATCTTTTAGCTCAACACAAAAAGATCTTTTAATGAAAATTGTACAAAATCAAAAAATTCCCTACAAATGTTCAAAAGATCAATGGATTTGATTTTGGGTCAAGAACTAAGAGATTGCATGTAAAGTGATTGGTTTTGTATTCAGGAGACGGAAAGAGACCTTACGGAGTTGTTGATAATGGGTTTAGCTTTCAGGATTTGGATATTCTCTATTTGAGAATTGAAATTGAAGTCGAGTTCATTGTAAGATTGAATGTCACCATGACAAACTTGGATTTGGATCATCTGTATTTGATGATGTGATATTTAGTCTCACCATAAGCTTCACTACATTTCAGTTCTCAAATGAAGAAAATCCAATTCTTAGCTTCCATCTTTTACTTCTTTCATACTTTGAGAAAATGACGCAATATCAACCATTCATATATTTGTGAATCCCACATAATTCATAAATTTATGGATTTCACATAGCACTTAGAAGATTGAGATTTCATCATTTTTTGAAAGAATGAAAGCCAAATCTGTAGGTAACAATGTCTTTAATGGTGAGAAGAAGCCATTTTTTTTATTTCAAGTTTTGTGATGTGGTGTATTTTTTACCATAGATTTTTATTTTGCTTGTGTGAAATCTAGTCCCACCGTAAATTATGTAGCCTCAATATCAATTTCTATTGTATAATAAACAATTTTGCTAGATTTAGGATTTTTCGGTGCAATGGTTATTTTCGGGTATTTTATATTGAAGACTTAGGTTGAACTCATTTTCTACCAATACATGGTTTTATACTTCAATGTGAATATATGTGATTCAGAGTTTGTTCTTAATTTAAGGTAATTAATAATCTTAATTTCCAATATAAGATTGTTTTAAACTTATTTTCTAAATTATAGTACTTTTTATCACATCATTAAATAAAAAAATAAATTATATTAATAATCCCAATAGATTGACATAAAGTTGAAATTATGCCTCAATTAAGAAACTTAACTCTGTGACCCTCCTCTTTAACCTATCTCTTTTCTCTATTCACACCCCATTTGAAAATAAAATCTTCAATTAGCCATGATCTTCTCTCTCCTCTCTAAAGTAATGTTTGAGTTAACAAAGACATGTAATCCAATATGCACATGTTAAGCTACCTCAAAAATTTGTTCAACATGAATATTCCCATTAATTTACATGTCTTCAAATTAAACCCTATACGGCAGATATACCATTCCTCTCATATATTGTCCACACGATTACTTGAAAGCTGCTATCAAGAGGACTTTCGATGTGAAGAAAACGGTTCCTTAATCCAAGTTGTTCACTGACTTATTCGTATATAAAAAAAAAACTTAAATGAATCATTGTTTCATCTAAATAACACTGTGATTAAAATTATTCACATCTTCACCTTTATTAACTCACAAGCTATTTTAGAGAAAAGAGTAAAGATCATGGTTGATTTCATTTTTTTTTTCTCAATCGAAAGTGGGATTAGAAGAAAAAGATTAAGTTAAGGAAAAAAGTTGTAGATAAAGATTTTTTAATTTTAATCTTATGTCAAATTATAAAGATATTAATGTAATTTATTTATTTTTTATTTAATGATGTAGCAAAAAATATTGTAATTTAAAAAATAAATTTAAAACAATCTGAAATTAAGTTTTTTTTTTTAAACTATCCTAGCATGGAAATTTTTTTGTGTGATTCATCAATGGAGTAATTAGACAGGTTTACTTATTGTCGTATTAAATTTTGTATTCCGCAGACCAATAGGAAGAGATAAGGGTTGGGAGTAAATTATTACCAACTTTTTAGCATTTCCGACTTAAATACAGATAGATATGTAATCTATACATCGTTAAATTTTCAGGTTGTGGTTCGCTGGGTCCTACTAGTGGTTGTGCTTGAGCAATCAAAAGGATTTTAGCAACGTTGGAATCAATCAGACGGTCCAGGATTAATTTGTTAAACCCACCGACGGCACAATAAGAAAGCAAGCCATATTCTATATAAATTTCCTTGTACAAGCTCCGAGACAATTGTTGGTCCACACGATTCTTCCTAATCATTATTTCGATTTCTAATTGATCAACGGTCATAAACGAAGGAGCATGAACTCTAACCGTTTATGGTGGCATGCTACCATTACCTATTTTCATCAAAATTTCAATACCCTGACACACGAGTTGACACGCACATGTAATCCGTTTTCTTCAAGAATTCGGACACTCTCTCTCCGCAACTTACCTGCTATGCCTCTCGCTCTCTAACTCCCTCTCGCTCCCTCTGAAACTCTCTCTCTCTCTGGAGCCTGAGCTCGGATCAGTCAGTAACACAGAAGTCAGAGTAAAGTTTTCTTCTTTTTCTCTCTTTACTTCGAAACTTAGCTTAGCTTGTTCCTTTTACTATATATCTTAACACTTCTTTGAATCATTCTCTCAAGAAATTTGGTGATCTTAGGGTTTTATACTAACTTTCTTAGTATTTCTTTATAGCTGTGTTTGATTGGTGAGAACGTGTTAGAAAAGAACTAGATTTTGAAATATGAATCCTGGAAGTTTTTTCTGTTGAAAAAGAAGATAGCATTCTCGTTTAGGCGTTGTTCGGTTGCATAGAAAATGTAGAAGAAGAAAAAGTTTTTTGCCATTACTTGATGATCTAAATTTGATTTTAAAGGTTCGAGTATTGCGTTTGCTAAGCTCTATGAAGTTTTGTATGATTTCTGGAAAAATGTAAGAAAAGAAATGAAAACAAAATTTGGCTATGGCTTCGACTGGGATTTGTTTGGTTGCTGAGAAAATGTAGGAGAAGAAAAGATTATTAATTTTTTTCCTTCTTTAAATGAGCTTGTTCTATTTCTTGAAAGCAGTTGCTGTGAGAGATAGCTTTAACAATTTTTTGATTTTGTAGCATTGATTTGTAGATTCGAATGCTGAATTACTAATTAGTAAGGAGAAGATATTGAATTCATTTTTTTTCTTTAAGTTCTTGTTCTTGGTTAACATAAGTTCTGTTTGGTTACTCAGAAATTTTTGAAAAGGAAACAACATGACTTATTAGGTAATTTTGAATCCTGGAGTCTAGGGTTGGAGAACATTAGAGTTACTGTTATATGTTGAGCTGTTGGTCATTTTGAGTTTTGTTTGGTTCCTGAGGAAATGTAGGCTGGGAGAACAAAAGGTGCAACTTTTAATCTTGAATGTCCACCATCCAAAGAGGACTAAAACTTGACCCATGGATTCATGATAGCTTTTATTTTTCTTCACTTTCTCAGCAGCCGGGCAGGTAGTCATGGTCTTCATGATTCAATTACCATCGTCAATAGCTAATTTTTCATCATAAATTATATTTCTTGTAACTTCAGCTTAAGAGTAACTTGGAAATGAAGTTTGTGCTTTACACTATTTTATGCAGAATGAACTTTCTAATGTAGTTTTTGGTGAGTTTAAGCTTTGTTTGAGTGCTGAAAAAAATCAAGAAAGGTGAGAAAATCAACATTCTAAATTTAAAAGTATTGCCTTTAAGTTGGTCTTGTTTGTGTATTTAATACAGTAAAAAACCATTGAAAGACATAAGAATAAAAAAATTCAATTACTCCATTAACTACCCTTTATATGTTTTTATTTAAATGCCATATGTTCTGCATAAAGAAAATAAATGAGATGTGCTTTCTCTATTTATGTAGCAGTGAAATCCGAAGAGCTGTGAAGGAATGTGCTTGCGGACAAATGCATGCGAGTTTCAAGTTCTGCTCACATAAAAAGAACACGGATTAAGATTTTCAGTGAAGTACTGTAGTCTAGAATCTTATGGAGGAAGGCATCGTCGGAGGAGATTTGCATGGAAATGTAGTTCGGCAATCATCCTTAAGGCAAGGTAGCTTTAAGTCTACATTTTCAGGAAAGTCAACTCCTAGGAATTCTCCTTCATTTCAAAGAGTGCATTCCAGCCGAACACCCCGAAAAGAAGCTAGAAGTAGTGGAAGTGGTGTACAGTGGTGTCGAAGTAATCGATTGGTTTACTGGTTGCTTTTGATAACTCTTTGGGCTTATCTTGGGTTTTATGTTCAGTCCAGGTGGGCTCATAGTGATAAGAAGGAGGAATTTATAGGGTTTGGAGGTAAACCGAGATATGAAATTTCAGACTCTGAACAGAATAAACTACTGGATTTGATTGCTAATGATAGTTTGCTGGCTGTAAATAATGGAACCAGTAAAAATCAGGTTGGTGATGGTGAAAGGATAAATGTTGTTTTGGCCAAGAAAGGGAATGGGGTTTCTCACCACAGCACGACTTCAAGGAAGAGGAGTAAAAGAGCTGGACGCAAATTGCGGAGTAAGAAGCGCGGTAAACAGAAGACCACATTGACGGTTGAAAGCAAATACATAGACGGGCAGGAACAGGATATTCCTAAGAAAAATACTACTTATGGGCTACTTGTTGGTCCTTTTGGGTCAACAGAGGATAGAATTTTAGAATGGAGTCCAGAGAAGCGGTCGGGAACCTGTGATAGGAAGGAAGACTTTGCACGCCTTGTTTGGTCTAGGAAATTTGTGCTGATATTTCATGAACTCTCAATGACTGGGGCTCCCATTTCTATGATGGAGTTGGCAACAGAGCTTTTGAGCTGTGGCGCCACAGTTTCTGCTGTAGTTCTCAGCAAGAAGGGAGGGTTGATGCCAGAGCTGGCTAGGAGAAGAATCAAAGTAGTTGAGGACAGAGCAGACCTCAGCTTTAAAACAGCCATGAAAGCGGATCTTGTCATTGCAGGATCAGCAGTCTGTGCATCATGGATTGGTGAGAACCATTAGGCAAGAATTTATTAATAATTTTCTTTTTGTTAAAATTGAAGTCTGTACTAATGCTGGTATGAAGGTTCTAGAGTTTGGGGAAAAGATAAATCATTTTTATTATTTACCACGCCTCTGCAATATGTCTTGTATTTTAGCTGCAGAATGTCTGAAATTTGTGGTACTATCTATTGCATGTAGTACACATTTGCATAACATTTTCTTTCTTTTTGGATAATGAGTAATGATAATGATGATTGTTCATTCATTTTTATATAAAATTTCTTTGCGAATATATCATCTTAAAGTTGGATTGATTTTGATTCAAGTAATTCATGTGTAAAGGTTACGAGATCATGCATATATGCACACTGAAGATGATCTAGTTAGTTCCTTTAGTCAGTGCTCAGTAGTCAGTACAATGTATTGCAGGTAGCATTAACTAACTCTAAATTTGCAGTGACATTTTTCTAATTACGTATAGTGTCAACATATCAGGCCCTTGTCTGGCTCGCCCAGATATGTTGACATTTTATTAGATTTGACATATAATGGGGCTGTAATGCAACAAGTATTCTTTAAATGTGGTGACAATAATCTTCCCTGTATTAAACCAGACGTGCTTTATCAAACAAGAATCATTGTTGTCATGAGTGGTCAACCTACTTTTGGAATTACACTAGGCATGTTGTACAATAGGTTTTCGTGGTTAGTTTTGAAATTCTTTTCTAATCTTGACGATGATTCTTGTGGTAGTACTTTTAGCTTTATTGTTACATAAAATCATCACATGGGACTGTATTCATTTCAATTTACTTTCTAAGCTTGACATCAGTAATGATACATTTGAATAGCTTTGTTGAAACACTTGATAATTGGTCTATGTTAAGCATAAGAGCGTTGTTGTCATAGTTTATCTTTCATCCTACTTCAACCTAGAAAAAGTTATCTTAGTTCCCTACAGGTTGTATCATAATGCTCTGGCTAAGTGTGGAATCAAATTGTTGGAAAATTTATTTACTTTTCTTCCATAGGTATCCTCTGGTTTAGCCTAAAGTGATATGCTTTTGTTTTAGATCAATACATTGGTCATTTTCCAGCTGGTGGAAGTCAAATTGCTTGGTGGATCATGGAAAATCGACGAGAGTACTTTGATCGGTCAAAGCTTGTCCTTCATCGAGTGAAAATGCTGATTTTTCTATCTGAATTGCAGAGTAAACAGTGGCTAACCTGGTGTGAAGAAGAAAATATTAAGCTGAGATCTCAGCCTGCACTTGTTCCGCTTTCTGTTAATGATGAGTTGGCTTTTGTAGCTGGCATAGCTTGTTCACTAAATACTCCAACTTTAACCCCCGAGATGATGCTGGAGAAAAGGAAATTATTACGAGAATCAGTTAGAAAAGGGATGGGTTTGATGGATAATGATATGCTTGTGATGTCCCTTAGTAGCATAAATGCTGGAAAGGGCCAGCTCTTGCTCCTTGAATCAGTGTCTTGGATATTTGAGCAAGGACCTCCACACACTGATTCTAAAGTAAAAAGTTCAATGAATACTGCCCAAGGTCAATCTACTTTGACTGTAAGGCATCATTTAAGAGGTTTGCTTCAAAAGTTGAATAATGATGGTCTATCTTTGGATGAGCCATCCCTCTCTAGCAAGTCTTTTATTAGGTCAAATAAACGTGACAGAAACAGTTTACGTTTATCAAGTATCTTTACCTCTCTTAGTGATACATATGCTGTGAGCTCTGAAAGCGGTCACATAAGAAAGAAGTTGTTGTCTGATAAAGGAATGGAGGAACAAGCTCTTAAAATTCTTATTGGTTCTGTTGGATCTAAAAGCAATAAGGTGCCTTTTGTTAAAGAAATTTTAAGGTTCTTATCCCAGAATATAAGCTTGTCAATGTCAGTGCTCTGGACTCCAGCAACTACTCGCGTTGCCTCGCTATACTCTGCAGCAGATGTTTATGTCATAAACTCCCAGGTGATCCATCTTTGTACTTTTATATACAGGCACACACCATTGTACACAATATATATATATATATATATATATATATATATATATATATATATTATGAGAAGTCTTAGGTTTTTGACTGTTTGTGTTTTTAATGAATTTGTTGAATTAACACCACCAATATTAGTTTTGGGATAATTGGGTTGCTGCAATTGTTTTCCCATGATCCAATTGAATTCTATTGGCATTTATAGTTCTTTGACATGATTTTTTTATTGATAAGAAGTTCTTTGACATGATCAATGATTCTCCTTCCTTCAATTCCTTCAACTAAGTTTGGTTTATTTAGTATTTACCCTCTTGATCTGTACATCACTGAATCTTTAGAAATTCTTGGTCTAATGATTTCCAAATTTTTTTTATGAGAATGATTTCTACTAATTATTCCTTTAGTGTTCTCATACCTACGTTTAATATATTCTAGTTGCAATTTTCTTGGATTTACTTTCTGGACTGTTAATATGTTTTATAGGGGAAAAGATTTCACAAGCTTGCTTGATGAACTGAAGAATGCTCTCAACAAAAACCAAAAAAGAAAAGTTTTTTATTCTGTCCTACAGTATGTAGATGCCCGTCCAAAAGCAAAAGCAAACATACGGTGTAGAAATCATTTTTCTAGTGTCAATCACCTCATCCCTAAAGTCGAGGCATCCCAATTCCAAAATTCAAAGCTTTGAGACTGATGGAAAGGTGAAGGTGTGGCAGCAAACATCAGCAATTAGCTCCACTTCTCATTTAGATTGTGTTTGTTGAAACTTAGACAGAACTCTGCTGGGCTGATATGGACTCTGAGAACAAAAGCTAGGGGAGCGAATTGGGTTAGATACCCCAGTAGTCCTAGCCGTAAACGAAATTCTTACAATTTTTTCTGGTAATGGCTGGGTTACAAATTGAGGTAACCTTCGCCTTACATTTCTTGTATCACCACAAGCAACTTTACCAACTAGACTAGCTAGCATCTCCAAGTCCGTTTTCTTTTCCTCAACTGAAACCCACAAATAAGATAACTAGGACTCTTGATTTTCCTGAACCGTGTAAGCATTCATATACACAGGAAATTATTGATGTAGGTTTGGAAAAAATAAGAATAAAAAATGTTCAGAAACTCTGGTATCTCAACTTATGATGATTACTAACACCGTCTCAATATTTACTTTTTAAAGTTATGAATTTCCTGGGAAATGAAAAATATTAAATCTTTCTTTTGAGCTCTCTGCGTATGTAAATTTCTGCAGTGCCTCCATGTGGCCTTATAGTGTCTCACTATTAGTAATTCCATGTGGCCTTATAGTCTTACTATAGTAATTCAACAAATGCTCTTGTGGGCTTCCTTCTCTTGTTTTCCTGTTTCCACTTCTTTTTATTAGAGAGATATTTTACATTTCACTGATTTATTATATTATAGACAATTTTCAGGTGTTTTTAATTGATTGATTACTCTTTTTTCTTTTCTTTTAAAGAAAAGCTCTTGTAACAGACTCAAATTGAGCATCTTGCCAACATATTTGGTTTGGCTCTGGGTGACCCAACTATATCAATATTATTTTTCATTTTGATAATTTTCTTTTGTAACCTTGTGTTGCTATTCGACCTCGTAAGGTGATGCTGTTGCATGTTATTGTCTGTTCAGAGGTTGTCCGCCACTGTGTCAGGCAGTCAGCATGCAATCCTATGATCATGTGTGAATCACTTTCCTGACTCACTTTTCATCAAGGTGGCAGATATTATGCATTATGATTTACTATTCACTCTTTAGTCTGTGGAGAACCTTTAAAATGAGTTGGGTTTCCAAGATAATCCAATGACTTTTTATGTGTTTGTTCAAAATTGCTTTCATATTCTGGTTCAAGATTGTCTTCTGCTCATAACAGCAGTAGAAAAGACATTTCCCCCATTACAGGCTCTGGAATTACAACATCATGTTTTATGTTATCTAACGATACTGCGTAATATTGTAAAACCTCCAAAAATTCTGGAGTTGTAAGTAGTACTTAATTGTTAAGTTTCCTAAACTTATGCTTGTTGTATGATCTTTGGTTTTAATTATGGAGTTCATTGTTCATTCAAATTAATCATTTATCAATTAATGTCTATTACTCGTTTTATGATTCTTCTATGTCAATTAGCAAGCATATACTGATTTTAATTTCATGCACAGGGACTAGGAGAAACATTTGGGAGAGTGACAATTGAAGCAATGGCGTTTGGTCTACCGGTAAGCAATCAACTTGTTTTTCTTTGTGGTTTATGTAGGCCTGCATAGAAAGCATAGGGCTTGTAGTCACATCACCAAATTCCAATAAGTTGTGAACATGAGTGTCAAAAGTTTTTTCATGTTTCTCTGACAAGAGCTGTATTAGCATCTGCAATGCACGACCTTCCATCTGTTTTGTTATAGTATACTTAAAGTGAATAATTGTACTTGTTCTCTGTCGTATAAACTTAGTAGCGGCTTACAACTGTAATCAATCGCATAAACCGTGTCTTTGATACTATGAGATAATCAAAATTTCTTTATATTTGCAATATTAGTCTCGTTTGCTTTTGTATGTCAAAATACGAGTACATATGAGTGAGTGCCTGATCCTATGCTTGTTAGACAAATGAGCTTAAGTTCCTGTGCAGTTTTGAGAATACATGCATCCCATGCCATGGGAATATGAAATATAGATTAATAGCTTCACCTCTCTCATAAGGATTCCTGGTAAGTTTTCTCTTATAAGTAGCTCTTTTCAGAGCAAGAATTGAAGCCATCTTTTTAGAAGTTCTAATGCTTGCATTGTCCTCAGTACTATTCTTGTTTAATTAAACCTTTAGGAGTAACAAATGCATGATGAGATTCATTGACAGCTATTTAGTTCAATATAGGAAAGGTTTATCCTTTATAGTTGTCCGGATTAGTAAGAAGCATATTTATTTTACTATGTGGTATTGTGGTACTTTTAGTGAAGCATGTCGGGAGAAGTTGTGCTGCTAGAATTTTTATTGTGTGCGGAACAAGAAGTATGACTTCTTAGAGCCAAATATTTGCAAGTGATGTGATGTGATTATTGGCAGCTGGTAACTTCTTCAGTTCTTAGTTCCTAGATCCCTTATAAGCACTGTTGATTTTTTGCTTGGAACTCTTATAAGTACTCTCTTGTAGTACGTATTATAAATTTATAGAAATTTTGAGATGATTGTGAAATCTGTCTATTTAACCTTTTGTTTTGATGATGAAATTTTTTGAAAAAAACTTTTTATTTTGAGGGTGCTAATACCTCCAGGTGGGTTACCCCTGTTACATATATAGTATGGGCGACTGAGGATCCATGCTTTTTGTTTTTGATTCTCATGTGCATCTTGATACTGCATGGGTTCAGAATGGAGAAGTAGATCTTGATGGTTCTTTTCTTTCCATTTAACTGCACAGGTGCTTGGAACAGATGCTGGAGGCACAAAAGAAATTGTGAAGCACAATATAACAGGGCTGCTTCACCCGGTGGGGCATCCAGGGACTCGAGTTCTTGCTCAGAATCTTCGGTTTTTGCTTAAAAACCCCTCTGCAAGGGAGCAAATGGGGATTGAAGGAAGGAAAAAAGTAGAAAAAATGTATTTGAAGCGGCACATGTACAAGAGATTTGTGGAGGTTCTCTACAGGTGCATGAGAAGCAAGTGACATCTACCACCGGATACTTTCATTCTTTTATTTGTTTAAAACTTGAAAGGGTGCTATAAGTAATGAAGAATTCTCATATCCTGACCAATTGATTAGACAAATCTCCTTGTTATCATTTTCCTCATAAAATGAAAGCCTTATTAATTGATAGGAAACAGTTTTTGGTTTGAACTTAGTGCTTGAGACCCATCCCACGTGATCTTTTAACCATTTTAACAAGTCCTTTGGTTAATGGATCATTCAAATTTCCAGTTGGTCTTATGAACTTCATTGTAATTATTCCATCAGTAACTGTGTTGACTCGATGTTTTCAATTGCGAAAGCCTTGGCGTGACATTTTGCTCCAAGGAAGTTAAGCGTAAACCGCAAAACGTTGGTTTTGAAATTTTTATAAAATAATAATAAATGATTAATTAAAATGATATAAAAATAAAAGAATAAACAATAATAATAATTAAAATTTAAATAAATAAGTTTTCAATAAATTTTAATATTTTTATTAACTTTTTAGAGTATATAAATTATAATTATAATTTTATAAATATTAATATATATTTATATATACATTATGTATAATTTTTCATTTTATATTGTTGTAACTTGTAAGTGAATAATTAAATAGTTTGTAGTTATTATTAAACCTGATAACATGTAATAAATATTTATGAAGTACAATAATATCGCAACAAGAACAACTAGCTTATCAGTTAAGATTTGTATTTTTACTAATTTGTTTGAATGTTAAATTTACATTTTTAATTTATGTCTCAAGATGTTTTGTCAATGCTTTGCCTCTAAACGAGTTCAAAAAACGCATTTGAAAACAATGTTGTGACTCACATAGTTATGTCTTAGTCCTATATGTCTTGATTTTCTATTGGAGACATTGCTACAGTCTCTTGTTTGTGTTGCTTCACTGTTGAGAGATAGGAGCCATAGGCTTTGGTAAATATATCTCTAATAGTAGATATTTTAGCCACTTACCCTCTTTACTCCTTACTATCAATGCAACAAATTCAAATTGTCATAATAAAATCAATGATATACGTTTATTTTTTAGATGTTCAAGATATAACATCTCCACTTAATATTTAATTACTTGTAGACTAATGATATTCATTTTGGTTTGTTACTCAACTAGCATTTATATATTTCTCTAAAACTCATGGATATTCTTTATAACTTATGTCTTAGGGCAAAGATTATGGGGTCGGTCGTAATGATCCGTTATCCAAAAAAAAAAAAGATATCCGACAGTTTTAGAAAGATACACATGGTAGTTTCATAACAAACCGAGAAGAACACTTAATTTTTTTTTATAAAAAAGCTTATAAAATGGTTTATGATTTTTTTCAAATGTTTAAAGACCCTATGCACAAGTGTTACAACATCTCAATTGTACTAAGGTAGCTAGTAAACCTATTAAGTTTTCCGACACTAAATACCATGGCAGGTCTTCTACAAATTATGGCATGCATCAAACATCCAATTGCTCTTACGTATTTTAATTGAGCAATTGCTCTACCTTCATTAAGAACCGATTTAATGCTACTGTCCAGTTGTATGTTTACAGTTGTGTTGTCCAATGTCCAAATTTCTTCAACACTTTCTCAATGTAATTAGATCCTCACGGTTTCTTCATCTATGTACATTAGAACTTTTTTGACTAACTTTATCCTCCCAAAGGTATTTCTTCCCTGCATTTTTTAAATATCTATAATATGGGCTAAAACATTCAAGTCCAAAATATTAAAAAGAACAATAGTCTTGAGTCCTAGTAAATTTTTTTGTCTTAAATTAATCAAGTCAGATATCACATTCTCCCCTGCTTAAAATGAGTTTGGCTTTCCATATTTGACAATCCTTAAAAATGTGTCATTTCAACTGAAATCCACTGTAGGTTCAAAATTCTTCCTTAAGAACACAAAGTTCAAGCTTACAAACCAAATTTTAAGATCAAATACTAAATTAGGTCTACACATACTATAAGGATCTTCTTAAATAAGTTTAACAATCTTTATTACTCAACCATCACTTTGATACCATTAAATTTTCGCGCTCTTGATCTACACAAATGTCGTGACATGACAACGGCTACTCGCCTTAGCATTCCCCTAAGACAAGCAAAGCCTATAATTGTGTTCAAGCAATACATCTGTCTGATTAATAAATTTAAAACACTTGCATAAATAACATACTTAATTTAATGAACTAAACTCCTTCAACATAGTTAATCTCCATATGAACATGCAATAAAATTGAAGAAAAACAAAAAAACTCAAATTTTCCTAGTCTATGAGGTTTTCTGTTATCAAAATTATTGTAGAAACAATTAAGAGAAACAATAGAGATAATTCTCTCACACTCTCTCAAGCCGACAACAAACCTAACTTTCCTCTTCTGAATATGTGAGACAATAAATAAGTAAGCTCGATAGCCTAGTATATAATCTTACTCCAAGTACATATACAAATGAGTGAATTTACTTATATACTATTGTAATCAAGATAAGTAAATTAATTTGTCAAAATATTTCTTTAAAGAGGGTTCTTTAACAATCACAAGCTTAACAAGATCAATCAATGGCAAGCAAACCCCAATATCCAAAACTAATAAGTCATTAAATCATAAGAAATACAATTAAAATCATCAAAAACTCGCAATCTACACCCAAAGAAGCATTGAAAAAGTAATAAGCCCACCCCTTCTTGGCGGGGTCTAAAATCAAGCTCAAGGAAACATTGAAGGGCTTAAGCCACTCCTCTTGACAGAATCAAAATCACTTAAGGAAACATCGAAAAGGCAATAAGCTCACCCCTCCTTGACCAGGTAAAACTCAAACTCAAATAAACATCGAAAGACAATAAACCTACCCCTCCTTGATCGGGTCAAAATCAAACGCAAAGAAACATCAAAAGGTAATAAGCTCATCCCTCCTAATGTAGGGTAATTTTTCTCGACTAATCAGATGGCGACAAGAGGCACCCTAGAGTAAGCCTACATGCCAAAAGTACAATCAATAAGATGGTTACACATGGCAAAAGGTAAACAATAACTTCACTCCTAAAACTTGGTCTATATAAATCCTAATTTTACAAGAACACTCACCTTTAAGTTACTTTTCTAGACACTCTACTCCAAAGCATTATATAAAGGGGGCTCTCTCCACCTCACAAGTATCTCACAACTCTCTAGCCTTTTCATTCTCGGATTCTTCTTTAAGATTACTAACTTAGGTATCAAAGAGTCCTCCCAGAGACTTTTTAGTTTACACATCTTTCTGCGCGCAGGGTCCGTGAGCTCGTCTGACAAATTTTCGGCATCAAATCCTCCTTAACCGGGTTGAAAATCAAACAGGTTGAATCACACAAATCTTAACAATCTCACATTCTCCAACATTCAATAATATTGTCCCAAAACGAAATAATAATTATAATTACGAGAAGTAACCACTGACATCACCTTACACATATAAACAATATATATCTCAATAATGTAATCAACAAGGTCTTCCATAATAAATAATCAACATTCTTCGATGAAATAGTTTATTTATATCAAGCGACTAGATTGAATAAGATTACTTACTTTACTTGCTCAAGCAACCTAGTTCAACAAATATATACCAAAAGGTTTCCTAATCACTTGATAAAAGATGAAACTATAATCAATAGAAATTTATTAATGTATCAATAAAACATGTTATTCAAGCTTAATAGATCCCCCAAGGTTATTTAGCAGCAAACACATATTTCATTAACACAAAACTGAATTCCTAAATCGAAAACTAATTATAGTTTGAAAAATGCATTTTAACTACTATATGAGTATATACACAAATGTTAGGATTTTGGTTCAATTCCCCACAAGGAAGACTTCTAATTGGTTTAGAAAAAGTGATTTCCTATTTTATAGTTGTTTTTTCCAATATGAGTAATAATAATTTCCTATTGAATATTGCTTATCCCAGAGAAGTTTTGAACACATTTATAATTCTCATATACATTATAAACTAGAGAGGCATGCTACTAGAGTTAGGATGAGAGCTTTGGGTGTATTGAAGTTTTGGGTTGTCAAGTAAAGAGGCATTTACAACTAGAGCTAAGATAAGATTTTTTGTTGTATTGGGATTTTGGGGTGAGAGTTTAACAACTTTATTCTTCTTAAAGTTGTAGTTGAAGATTAATAAAGTAGTGGATTTGTTGGTGGATGTAGACAAAGAGGTTGTCGAACCACATTAATTATTGATGTTCTTACTCTTTGTTTATTTTGCCTATTTAATTGCAGTGGTTGTGCTTTTTTGCTTAAAATTTGAGTAGGTGGATTTTAGAGGTAAAATCCTGACAAGTGGTATTAGAGTTGTGATTTCGATGCCAAAAATATAGAAAATAAGTATGATTAATATTGAGCTATTTGATAAATTGAAGATGGAAGAAGATATGATGAATATTAGCTTTTTCAATTCCATTATCACTAATTTTTTGAATAGTATGTTGACAGAGATGAAGTATTTGCCACCGGAAGAAGATGACATAGTCACGATGTTAATGGTGGGCGAAGAAGTTTGGATGGATGAGGAGGTTCCTACGGTAACGCTAGAGAGAGATAAGTTGAAGAGGCCAAGTGTTTTCGAGGTTGAAGAATTATTAATGATTATATCAAGAGAAGATCCAAACAAAGTGAACAAGAGGAGCACTTCAAGGAAGGTGGAGGAAAGATCAAGATCCATGTCTCTAGTTTTTCAAATAAGGAGTGCATCTACAACGAAGAAGAGGAACACACAATTGTGAAGCAAGACTTCGATGAAAGACTTGAAGGAGTTGAGTAGAATGAAGCGGAGTGATCATGGAAAGGTTAACGAGGATGATGAGATGCAAGTTATTGATGCTTCAAAGTTAGTGATGACAGATATCGTGAATGAAGAAAGCTTGTATGTGTTGAACGAGATGATGATTGTTTTGAAAAGTAAGCGGATGAGATGGGAAGACCAAAAAGAATGATCGCACCAACCAAAGAAGAAAGCCAAATTTGATGATAAGGTCGAGAATTTGAGCCAATGTAGAGATTTGTTAAGATTTTGGCTTAATTCACCACAAGGAAGACTTCTAATTAGTTTGGGGAAAGTGGTTTCCTATTTTATAGTTGTTTGTTCTAATAGGAGTGGTACTAATTTCCTATTGGATATTGCTTGTCCTAATAGTTGTAGAAGTTGTTTTCTTTGTTGTTGTTGTTCTTTTCCTATTAGTATTAGGAAAATATCCTCTATATAAAGAGGGTCCTAGAGAAGATTTGAGGCATGCTAATAATTCCCATATACATTGTAAACTAGAGGGATTTAGTACTAAAGCTGGGATGAGAGCTTTGGATGTATTGGGGTTTTTGACTGTCAAGTAGAGAGGACACTTACAACTAGAGTTAGGTTAAGAGTTTTTGTTGTATTGGGACTTTGGGGTGGAAATTTGATAACTTTGTTCTTTCTAAAGTTGTAGTTGAAAATTAATAAAGCAGTGCATTTGTTGGTGGATGTAGGCAAAGAGGTTGTTAAACCACATTAATTATTGGTGTTATTACTTTTTATTTATTTTAATTATTTAATTATTGTGGTTGTGTGTTTTTGCCTAAGATTGAGTACGTGGATTTTAGAAATAATATCCCATTAAAAAAAAAATGAAAAACTGGAAAATCTGGTTCAATAATGCTCATGTATCATGCAGGTGGTAGTGGAGCCACCAGTATGCCTTGTACAGGGTCACACACGCAGGAATGCAATTAGGCTTTGCTAAAAAATTAATTTTCCAAAACTACGCTATTTCAACCAATCTGCTTAAAAAATCATAGTTCTTTCTATATGAAGATTCTCGAAACAATCCATATATATATATATATATATATATATATATATATATATATATATATATATATATATATATATATCTGAAAAGTACTCTCTGATAACTATCATTTTGACTCAAATATCACTCTAAACCGTAGCCAAACAACCAAGATATAATGTCCCAAAGTTGGCCACTTAATCCTGTCAAATTTTCAGATTCCAAAAACCTTAGATAAATCATAATTTTTTCATCCCAAACTCCAATTAAGGCGACTCAGAAACCAGAATGCAGCTTACGGAACGAGGTTTCTAACTAAATAAATTTAACCATTGGAAGGTCGTCAAAGCATCACTAGAAATGGCTGGAAGTTCGATTGCTCCTACTTTAGGATGCTAAATGGAATCCTATATGCATGATTAAGGCAAAATAAAACTAATTAGGTTGGATTCTTACCTTTATTTAATTTTTTTTAGCCCAAATTTTGATTTCAAACCGTTCACACTCTCTCCCAATTCTATTTATCTATGAATTTAGTTTTACAAAAATGATGGGAGACTAGTTAAGGTTTTATATTTTTATTTACTAAAATACCTTTACTTAAATTAAAATAATGCTAGAGACCTTTTTTGGGCTTAAAATAAAATTAATGTGGTATAATGAATTTAAGTTAAATATGCAATATATAAGATTTATTTATTATGATTGGGGTAAATTCTCAATTGTTACACTCTCCTTCCTCATCTTTCTCGCTCTCCTCCCTTCTTCCTCTTTTTCTCTCTTTCCTTTCTGTTTTTTTTTTCTCCCGCACCTCCTCATTTCTCTATCCAACTCACAGGAAAACGTGGTTGCTGCTACTGTGTCCTCCAGCTTTATTGGTTAAGACTCTCTTTCACTTAATCTGGGATTTATTTATTTTAGTGCATTTTTTGTTTATTAAATTTATTTTTCAATATTTGAATGCAATATAATATTTGGGATTTGGGTTATGTAATTTTTTGTTTTATTTTAATTTAGGGTGTAAGTGGAGTTCATGCAATGCTGCAACTATATTATGCACATAAGAATTAGGGAACTTTTTAGTTCAGTTGTATTAGGTAGCTTGCTGAATAAAATATAGCAAATTCTTATTTCAACAGGAATTTTTTTGGTAGTTCATGAGAAAAATAAAACCAATGAAACTCTGACAAGCAATTCTATCATGAGAAGTAAATATAGAAGCTTTCAGGGGATATCCCTGACAACTGTTTTTACATGTCATAGCATCTTTCATTGAGAGAAGAAATCAAATTGATACTGCAATGCAAGTGAACATTATTTAAAATATTAAACATTAAGCCTAGAAGGATATCACATAATTTCATTTGGACTGTATTGGAAATTGAGTAGTCGCCACCATTTAATCACCAGTGCTGTTCAACTTGTACTAAAAATTGTAAAGGTTGGACCACTAGAATTTTTTTTGCACTACGCAAGAGGTGAAGCGAAATTGCTAGCAAGGTTTCAAGCATTACATAATAGGTGGTAGGTATTAGGGGTTTTGTGTAGATGTCTACTTTTTTACCTTAAACTGAGAATTTTCTCAAATCACGCGGGACCTATTAATTTGAGATTCAATCAAACCACAACACATCATTAATTTAATGAAAAGAAATAAATAAAGATGAAAATAATAAGAGTAAACACAGATTTATGCGGTTTGGTTCAGTCCTGCTTACATCCACGGAGAGAATAAACTCGTTTTTTACTATGATAGAAATAAAAGAAAAATATCGATTATGTTTTTATCCCAAAAACTCAATCCCATGAACTCTTGTACACCCTCTCTCAAACCAAAGAACACTCTCACTCGTGTTTATCCTTCATGCCCTCAGCATTAACTCATTGAGAATACGAGCTAATACACCACAAGCACGTAATCTCTTGAAAGAGCCTATCCCCGGCTTTCCCCTTCACCTAGATGTTCCCTTTCTTGTCTTTGTGTTGCTTTGTATGTCTTCCTTCATATTTTCGATGTACACATATATATAGCCACCCAAAATTTGTTTCCCAAGATATTTAGTCACCAACTCAAAAAATACTTCCTAAAGATACTTGATCTCCAAGTCAGAAAAGACTTTCTACTCAAGTATCTTGCCTATCAAGCTTATAGGGTCCCACATCAGGAATATGAGTCATATCCCAACAAATTTCCACCTTGAAGAATATTCTTGCTACCTTGAAGATTAATAATACCTCCACCTACTTGTTAATGCCATAGATAAAAACCATTGCCTTTAAGTCCACCAGCTACACACAACTCGAATCAGCAAATGTTCATGACCCCATTTGATTTGAATAACTTGGTCAATGCATATGTGTAGCTGCAACCATCAACTTATCATAGTTGATCCATAATTGCACCAAACACGTTCAAGTGTTCCATGAGATTCCCTTCCTTCCACCATCTTTAGTCGACTCCCGCTTTAGATGCACCTTATTGGTCAAACTCTTAGCAAGATAGAGTTTTCCCAATTCTTCCAAGGCCTTGAATATTCATAATGTTGACCCTCACCTATATTTTAATGATGACAAAACACAACTCTTATTATACTAACAGTACTATCTAAGTGTATTAAGCGAGAAAAGCATTCAGCCAAGGATCAAGGTGCAAGAACTCAACCCGAATCAAACACCAAGTCAAGATAGAAGATCTAGTATAAGGACAAGGTATTTAAACTAGTTGAAAATCTCACCTGTTCAGGTAATTTGCTTGTCCAATGGCTCATTTTGAAAAGGCATTTTAAAAACTAACGTTTTAAAGTCAAACCCTTTTAAAAGAGTGAAAAACTGGGTTGAAAGGCAACCCAATCGACTGGGTGCTTACACCAGAAGACTGGTGTTTTGGCAGACAGTCCCTAGTCGACTGGTAAGACATACCCAGTCGACTGGTACCAGTCATAGCCCTTTAAAATGTGATTTTTAACTTGACCCAGTTGACTGGTACTAAGACCCAGTCGACTAGTAGTTCAAAAAATATGACTGTTGAGACGCGAGATTTCAGCACAAATTGTACCAAAACGTACCAAATCAGTTAAGAACGGGCATATTACATCAAGGCTATACAAACTCACTCTATTGAGCATTTTAAAAAGAGAGAATATACATTCAATCAAGTTTTTACTCTTTGATACACAAAAAGCTTTGAAATATTTGTGCTGAGCCATTCCACAAGCTTTACCTTGAAAGAGAGATATTTTTCAGTTGTATAAGCCTTCATTGTTGTCTCTCTACTATTTACTTTACAACTTTTATTGTAAAGGAATTAGCTTCTGAAAGGAAGAGATTAGCTTCCGAGAGGAAGGGGTTTGCTTCCGAGAAGAAGAGATTGATTGTAAGGTTCGCGACTAAGTTTCTTAGTGGATTACTTCAAGTAGGTTCCTTGAAGAGAGTGGACGTAGGGTTGGAACAAATCCGATATTGCCGAACCACTATAAAATTAGTTTGCATCTTCTATTCCTTAAACTCTTTTATTTACAGCACATTACTTGTTTACATGCTTGTTGGTTTATCGGTTTTTATAAACTTGTGATTAATTAGCAAAAAGTTTTAAAAACCCAATTCACCCCCTCTTAGGTTAGAACCTCAGTCTACAATTAGTATCAGAGCCTCGTTCTCAATTTTAGGCTTAATATCATTGAGTTGATCCGATGGTAGCAAATAGCTATTTTGAGGGACACTCTTACACTAGGCCTCCTTTGTTCAATGGCTCCAACTATAACTATTGGAAAAATAGGATGAAAATATTTGTCGAATGACAAGATTATAATATGTAGAGAGTCATTGAAGAAGGACCTAGAATTCTATCAAAGGAAATAACTATTGGAGAAATCAATCATACAATGCCTAAACTCAAAACTGAGTACAATGATGAGGATTGTAGAATGATGTCTCTCAATAGTAGAGCCACAAGCATTTTACATTATGCTTTAGATATATCTGAATACAATAAAATCTCTGCATGTGTTTCGACTAAGAAGATATTAGATAAATTGCAAGTTACATATGAAGGAACTAGTGGGGTTAAAAAATCAAAAATCTATATGCTAGTATCTGAATATGAATATTTTAGAATGTCTCCTAACGAAACAATTTCTCAAATGCACTCATGTTTCAAAACTATTGTTAATGGTTTGAAGCTTTCTGGTAAGAACATTGAGGAGTTTGAACTAATAAGAAAAATCTTAAGATCTTTGCCACCCACTTGGAAAGCAAAGAAGACAGCCATCATGGAGGCCAAAGATCTTGACAAACTTGATGTTGAGACACTTCTTGGGTCATTGTTGACATATGAGATGGAAGAAATGAATCCCATTGTTAATGATGATAAGAAGAAGAAAAAGGTGATTGCTGTTAAAGCCTCTTCATGCAACAGAGAAAAGGAATCGGAAGAAGAAGTGGAGAGCAGTGAAGAAGATGGTGAGATGGCTTTAATCACCAAACGGTTTCATAGGTTCTTGAAGAAAAGCAAGAAACCTTACACAAAGGATCCCACTTCAAAAAGGGAACAACTTGCGTGCTATGGATGCAAGAAGCCTGGTCATATCAAGGTCGATTGTATGGTTACAAGCAGACCATAAGAGCTTCAAGAAGAAAGCTATGATTGCAACTACTTGGAGTGATGATGAAGAAGAAGAATCCTTGGATAAAGAAGTCGGATATGAGGAAATTGTCAACCTATGCCTTATGGCAATTGATGATGAAAATGAGGTATTATCTTCTCCCTCTTCTAAAAATAACATTGTTAGTAGTAGTGAAGAATTGTTAGAAGTCATAATTGAAATGCATGATGAATTGAAGAAATTCGATTCTAGGAACTCAACTCTTAAGAAAGAGGTATCATCTCTTTCTAAAGAAATGATAAGTTTGAGAGAAGAAAAAGATAAACTATCTTCATTGCTTTATGATTCTTCTCAAGATTTCCTAAAAGACGAAAATGAAAACTTAAAGAATAAGATATTAGAATTAAATGACACTATATCTAGACTCATGCTTGGAAAAGAAAAGCTTGATGAAGTGCTTTCTTGCCAAATATTAAGTGGAGGAAAATCCGGATTAGGATACTCTTCATTAGGCAAGTAAAAATCAAAAGAGAGCTTATTCATGAAAGCATCATGTGTGAATGAAGCCTCTACTTCAAAGATCACTAGCAAGGTCAAAAACACACCCTCAATGAATGCTTGCATGTCTACAAATGCAAATTCTAATGCATATACGAAAATAAAAAATCCTAGAAATACTTATGCTTATATGTATGCTCATTCAAGAAATGCTTATACACATCCTAGGAATAACCATCATGTGCATCCTAGAAACAATATGCATAATCAAAACTTGCATCCTGCACAAGCATATCCTAGGAAGTACTATCATGGTTATTCTAGAAATAATTTGCACACTCATGAAAATGTAAGCATGTATCCTAGAAATCATCTTCATACATTTTTTGGAAATGACATGTATACTCATATTCCTCACAATAGAAACATGTATCCGAGGAACTCACATCCTAAGCATTATAGGCATGCACAACTAAATACTCCTAGAAATTTTAATAACTATCATCCTAGGATTGTGCATTATCAACATGTCTATAGATCACCATATGCTGTTAAGAAAGTATGGGTCCCAAAAGGAACCATATTTTCAAGGACTAATCCCAAAAGACCCAAGAGATTTTGGGTACCTAAAATACTATTGTGTATCCTTGTATGATGTAGATATGTCTCCACTCCAAGGAAAAAGGTAACTATTGGTACCTTGATAGTGGATGCTCAAAACACATGACCGGGGATAAAAGTATATTCAAGGAGCTAACTTTAAGAGATAGTGGACTTGTCACCATTAGAGACAACACAAAAATAAAGATCATCGGGCATGGCAAAGTTGGTAATGATTTCTCAACCATAGATAATGTATTGCTAGTACAAGGCCTTAAGCCAAATTTACTAAGCATTAGTCAACTATGTGACAAAGGTAACAAAGTTATATTTGAAGCCTCTCATTGTCTAGTTAGAGACATCAAGAGCAACAAGATCAAATTTGTTGGCCATAGACATGAAAATGTCTATATAATTGATTTAAAATCCTTGCATTCAAAAAATGAAAAATGTTTTCCCGCATTTAGTGAAAATCCATGGCTATGGCATAGAAGGCTTGGTCATGTGAATATGAATTTGCTTAAAATCATTTCAAGAAAAGAGTTAGTCATTGGACTTCCCAAAATCAATTTTGAAAAAGACAAAGTATGCGATGTTTGTCAAATGGGAAAACAAACTAGGATCTCTTTTAAATCAAAGAATGTAGTCTCAACTACTAGACCATTGGAACTTTTGCATATGGACTTATTTGGTCCAATAAGTGCCATTAGTTTATGTAGACTGAGGTTTCAACCCAAGAGGGGGGGTGAATTGGGTTTTAAAAACTTTTTGTGGATTAAACCCAAATTTATAAAACAGATAACACAACAAGCATATAAGCAAGTAGTATGTGCTGTAAATAAAGAGTTCAAGGGATAGAGGATGCGAACGCAGTTTATAGTGGTTCGACAATATCAGAATCGTTCCGACCCTACGTCCACTCTCTTCAAGGAACCTCCTTGAAGTACTCCACTAAGAAACTTAGTTGTGCAACTTCACGGGTGTTGCACAAACCTTACAATCCCTTTCTCTCGGAAGCAATCTCCTTCCTCTCGGAAGTAATCCCCTTTACAATAAGTGTTATAAAGTAAATGATAGAGAGACAACAATGGAAGCTTATACAACTGAATAATATCTCTCTTTCTAGGTAAAGCTTGAAGAATGGCTCAATATGAATGTTTCAAAGCTTTTTGAGTATCAATGAGTAAAAACTTGTTTGAATGTGTCAAGCTCTCTCTATATAACCTTGAGGTAATATGCCCATTTGTAACTGATTTTGTCCCTTTAGGTATAATTTTTGCTGAAATTTCGCGTCCCAACGGTCATATTTTTTGAACTATCAATCGACTGGGTCTTAGTACTAGTCAACTGGGTCCTCTTTAAAAATCACATTTTTCAGGCTATTAAAGGTACCACTCAACTGGGTATGACTTACCAGTCGACTAGAAACTTGCTGCCCAGATTACCAGTCGATTGGGTAGTTCTTACCAGTCGACTGGGAAGTCTCTGACCAAAACACTAGTCGACTAGTATGAAGCATCCAGTCGACTGGGAACATACTGACCTTTATACCAGAAGACTGGTATAAGTATCCAGTCGACTGGGTTGCTTTAACAACCCAGTTTTCAAGTGTTGAATGGATTTTAACTTTAAAAACATTTGATTAAAAGGTTATGTTAAAATGGTTTTTCAAAACGAGCCATTGGACAAGCTAATTACCTGAACAAGTGAGACTACAACTTGTCGTAACACCATAGACTTATACTAGTTCTTCTGTCTTCACTTAATATTTGATTTAGGTTGAGTTCTTACACCTTGATCCTTGGTTGATTGCTCTTTGTTGCTTAAAACACTTAGATTGCATTGTTAGTATAATAACAGTTATAATTTGTCATCATTAAAATATAGGTGAGGGTCAACAATCTCCCCCTTTTTGATGATGACAAAACTAATTAAGAGAAAACAGTTTAAAAACTAAGTGTAAGGTTTTTGAGAAAAATTGGGCAGAGTTTTCTCTGTTTTACGAGTAAAACCACCCTATAAACAAGTAAACGCGGTTTATATATGCAACTCAACCAATCAAAATCCAACTCAATCAATCAACGAATCATACACCATATTCTTTGGAGTAGTACTCCCCCTAAATCTATGCACTGGTTTCTGTTTACTTTGTTTTTCTCGTTTTCTCATATTTTTTCCTCTGTTTTGACAACAACAACAAAAGGGACTAGAAACTAAAAAATAAGCTACTTAGCTACCATAGTCATCTAGAGTATGCTTAAACAAACTTATTGCAAAAATTTGGCTCCATTCGAAGTTAGGAAGCCTTCCTGAGAAGACTCGGAAGTTTTCATACAAGCGAAATAGTTTTAAGGCATAAATTCGAATATAAGCAGTTATAAAACATGCAAGTACATCACAAATAAGTAAAATAGGTGCATGAAACATGTCTAATCATGAAGCATCATCATATATATGAAAATTCTATACACGAACGGGTTTCGTAGAGCCATATATAAGTAAGAAATACAATAAAGTATGTCCGTGCTAAGAACTATAACTGAAAGTACTAAGTGCATCAAAGAAAAACAGAAAAGAGACTCAATGATCGGGAGAGTCTGAGCCATCATGAATGAGATCCCAAATCTCAACTAGGGAACTCTCTGTGCGCTCTCGGTGTAGCTCGAAATAATCTCGGAGGTGCTCAATGGAGGAGCTCAACGTCTGGAATCCGAACTCCATGGTCAGCTGGAGGCTCGTGATAGCTTGTAGTAAATCACTATACCCAGCCTGACCAGTACTCAAGTCACCCATGGGAGGTGCTCAGGTGTCCGTATCCATGTCAGCAGTAGCAGTAGCAGCCTTCTCGTTCTTATCATCACTGCTCTCATCCTCCCGAATCCGTATGTGCTTCCCGGCCTTCGAATAGATGGTGCATCCCATCTTCTTCAGTGAGGAGACATTGATGATGTCCTTTGGCCTGATATCTTGAGCTTCGAAAGTAGGGAGAGGCACCTGGAAGTGCTAGAGTATGAGCATGATGAGCATCCTGTAGGGAAGATACCTGGAGTCGCTCACTTTGCCATTAATCATGTTGGCAAGCAGCAGGGGGTATATATTGAAGTGGTGCCCAGTTTTAAGGCACCAAATCAATACTGTATCTATCTTAGATAGATACCCCGACTTTCTAGTCTCGGGTGGATGGTCCAACTCACTATGAGATTGAACAATTTCGAGTCCAAGGCCATATCACTGCATGTGTGAAATGTAGTGAGTCTGTACATATAGTTAGGGTTGCCCCTGACTATCTGACAAGCCTCATCAACATTGAAATTGTCTGGCCATCCATCCATACTCCATTGGATCCCTCCCACAAGGATCCTCAAGATGCTCACTAGGAGGTCAGTGTTGACCTCAAACTCCACACGCATGACACTTGTTTTGAATCTTAAAGCCAGTGGATTGGGTTTCACCAAGTTCATATAGAATTGGTGAATCAGTCGCGGGTAATACTTTTCATGCACTCTGACCAGTGGAGTAAGATGTATCACCTCGAAGGCTAGCAAGATATCTAAGTTACCATGACGAATAGAGTCGAAGTCGACAACTCTACCAGTCATGATCTTCTTGTGGCGGATTATAGAGTTATACCTCGCTTTTGCCGCAGGGCTGGAAAACAGAGACTCATCAAGCTCTGTTATGAGCTTCTTGCTTGATGAGCTCACCACGCCCTTCCCCCATGACTCTGGATCTGTAAGTTTGGTGGACCTTGGCCTTGTAGGCTCATTTGGTCCCCCAGTAGTGTATTTTACTCGGATTCGATTTGACATTTTTGGGAAAAATGAGTTTTTGGGTAAAAGGAGTTTTTGGTAGAAATGAGAGATTTCAACCGTAGAAAGTTGAAAATAAGGTTCTGCATGAGTATATCGTTGTGTTTAGGTGTTGTTTTGATGGTTTTTGGATAAAAATGGTGAGATTTTATAGAAAGAGAAAGCTAGGGTTTTTGAAAATGGCGTAAAAATCTGGAAAAAATGAAGAGCCTATTTATAGAATCGCGATACCAATCGACTGGGGTTAGGATACCAGTGACTAGGTCCTTTTGTAAAGATGATCATTTTGCATACCAATCGACTGGGTCAGGGTACCAGTCGACTGGAAGAATAGGCAGAGATATGCTAGTCGACTGGGTAGTTCTTACCAGTCGATTGAGGCGATAACTGAATTTCAAAATTTTGGCTCCAAACAAGGTCTAGTTGAACTAGTCGACTGTTATTGACTTACCAGTCGACTGGAATAGACTTACCAGTCGACTGGACTCTTTGAGAAACTTTTCAGTTTTGAGTCTTAGCACGAAATTTGTTTATTTATGCCATCTTGTGTGAGAGAAATATTAAACAAGGATTAATACTCATTCACTAGATGTCAAATATGCATAATGTTGAATGATAAAGCAATTAGACATTCAATTTATCATAGTCCAACAATCCCATTAATAGTCTAATTTTACAGAAGCTAGCTTCACCTAGTGGTTTTGTAAGAATATCAGCTATTTGATCTTCTGATGGTATGAATTCTAGTCTTATGTCACATTTTTTAGCATGATCTCTTAAGATATGATGTCTAATTTCTATATATTTAGTTCTAGAGTGCTGGATAGGAATCTTGGTTAGGTTGATAGCACTAGTATTGTCACAATATATCGGGATGCCTTTTAGATTCATGCCATAGTCTTCTAGTTGTTGTTTCATCCATAACACTTGACCACAACAACTTCCAGCTGCTAAATATTCTGCCTCAGCAGTTGATAGTGCAATGGAATTTTGTTTCTTAGAAAACCAAGAGGTTAACATTGCACCTAAGAATTAGCATGTTCCACTTGTGCTCTTTCTATTTAACCTACACCCAGCAAAATCAGCATATGAATATCCTACAAGCTCAAAAGATGAATCTCTAGAGTACCATAATCCTATGGTTTGAGTTCCTTGTAGATATCTAAGGATTCTTTTTACTGCAACTACATGTGATTCCATAGGATTAGCCTGAAATCTAGTACACATGCATACACTGAACATTGTATCAAGTCCACTTGCAGTCAAATAAAGTAATGCTCCTATCATGTTTCTATAATTTTTAGTGTCTACACACTTACCTCCTTCATCAAGGTCAAGTTTTGTAGTTGTGCTCATAGGAGTTCCAAGTGGCTTTGAGCTTTCCATTCCAAACCTCTTTAGTAGGTCCTTAGTGTGCTTTGATTGATTGATAAAGATGCCTCCTTTTAGTCGTTTGATTTGAAGTCCAAGGAAGTAGGTAAGCTCTCCCATCACGCTCATTTCAAATTCACCTTGCATGCACTTGGCAAAGTCTTGACACATAGATTCATTAGTAGCACCAAATATAATATCATCAACATATATTTGGACTAGTAAAATATCATTTTTGTGAGTTTTTGTGAAGAGGATTGTGTCTATTTTACCTCTTATAAAATCATTGTCAATCAAAAATTTACTTAGTCTTTCCTACCATGCCCTTGGAGCTTGCTTCAACCCATATAGAGCTTTAGAAAGCTTGTAGACATGATTTGGAAGACTAGGATTTTCAAATCCAAGAGGTTGCTCAACGTATACCTCTTCTTCTATAAAACCATTTAAGAAGGCACTCTTTACATCAATTTGAAATAATTTAAACTTATTAAAGAATGCAAAGGCTAATAACATTCGAATAGCTTATAATCTAGCTACGGGAAGATAGGTCTCATCAAAGTCTATTCCTTCTTCTTGATTATATCCTTTAGCAACTAGTCTAGCCTTGTTTTTAGTCACTATTCCATTTTCATCCATCTTATTTCTAAATACCCATTTTGTTCCAATTATTGAATGATTCCTAGGTTTAGGAACTAAATTCCAAACATTGTTTCTTTCAAATTGATTTATTTCTTCTTGCATTGCAATTATCCAATCATTATCCTTTTCAGCTTCAATAAATGTCTTAGGTTCAATTTGAGACAAATAAGCTACATAATTGAAAATATTTCTAATAGAAGAACGAGTTCTTACCCCTTGTGAAGGATCACCAATTACTTGATCCATCGGGTGATAATTTACATACCTCCAATCTTTGGGAAGACTATCCTCTTGTTGGCTTGTAGATGGTTGGTCCAATTTGAGAGTTTCCATCTCTTCATTTGTTTGAGGTGGAATCTCCTTTGGGTCAACAATGAGAGTAGGTGTTTCTATTCTTGGAATGAAATCTGCATCATCATTGAAAGAAACTTCTCTACTACTAATTGGGTTAGAATCATCAAGAGTTACATGTATGGATTCTTCTACCACTAGAGTTCTCTTGTTGAAGACTCTATAAGCCTTGCTAGAGGTTGAATATACTAAGAATATCTCCTCATCGATTATGTGCTTTGAGCATCCACTAGCAAGGTAGCAACAATTACCTTTCTCTTTAGTGTGAAGACATATCTACATCACACAAGGATACATGATTGCACTTTTAGGTACCCAAAATTTCTTAGGTCCTTTGGGGTTAGTCCTAGAAAATATGATTCCTTTTGAGACCCATACTTTCTTAACAACATATGGTGTTCTATAGACATGTTGATGATGCACAATCCTAGGATAATAATTATTGAAATTTCTAGGATTTCTTAGTTGTGCATGTCTATAATTCTTAGGATAGGAGTTCTTAGCGTACATGCTTCTATTGTGAGGAATATGAATATGCATGCCATTTCTAGAAAATGTATGATGATGATTTCTAGGATACATGCTTGCATTATTATGAGTATGTATATTATTTCTAGAATAATTATGATAGTAATTCCTAGGATATGCTTGTGCAGTGTGCAAGTCTTTGGTATACAAATTGTTCCTAGGATGCACATGATGATTATTCCTAACATGTGCATAAGCATTCCTTGAATGAGCATACATATAAGCATGAGTATTTCTTGGATTCTTCAATCTTATATTAGCATTAGAATTGGTATTTCTAGACATACTATCATTCATTGGGGGTGTGATTTTAACCTTAGAAGTAAAGGCTTCATTCATACATGAAGCTTTCATGAATAAGCTCTCTTTTGACTTTTGCTTGCCTAATGCAGAAAATCCTAAACCAGATTTTCCTCCGCTTAATCTTTGGAAAGAAAGAACTTCATCAAGCTTTTCTTTACCAAGCATGAGTCTAGATATAGTACCATTCAATTCTAATATCTTATTCTTTAAATTCTCATTTTCATCTTTGAGGAAGTCTTGAGAAGCATCATACAGTAATGAAGATAAGTTTTCTTTCTCTTCTCTTAAACTTATCATCTCTTTAGAAAGGGATAACACCTCTTTTTTAAGAGTAGCCCTAGAATCGGATTTCTTCAATTCATCATACATTTCATTTATGACTTCTAACAATTCTTCACTACTGCTCACAATGTTATTTTTAGAAGAGGGAGAAGATAATACCTCGTTTTCATCATCAATTGCCATAAGGCATAGGTTGGCAATTTCCTTATATCTGACTTCTTTATCCGAGGATTCTTCTTCTTTGTCATCACTCCAAGTGGTTGCAATCATAGCCTTCTTCTTGAAGTTCTTGTATCGTTTGCTCATTACCATACAATCGGACTTGATGTGACCGAGGTTCTTGCAACCATAGCACACAAGTGGTTCCTTTTTTGAGGTAGGATCCTTTGTGTAAGGTTTCTTGCTTTTCTTCAAGAATTTATGAAACCGCTTGGTGATTAGAGCCATAACACCATCTTCTTCGCTGCTCACTACTTCTTCTTCCGATTTTTCTTCTCTGTTGTATGTAGAGGCTTTGAGAGCTATCACCTTTTTCTTCTTCTCGTCATCATTGACAATGGGATTCATTTCCTTCATTTCATATGTCAACAATGACCCAAGGAGTGTCTCAAAATCAAGTTTGTCAAGATCTTTGGCCTCCGTGATAGCAATCTTCTTTGCTTTCCATGTGGATGGCAAAGACCTTAAGATTTTTCTTATCAATTCAAATTCCTCAATGTTCCTACCAAGAAGCTTCATACTATTAACAATAGTTGTGAAACATGAGTGCATTTGAGAAATTAGTTCATTAGGAGACATTCTAAAAGATTCATATTCAGATATTAACATATAGATTTTTGATTTTTTAACCTCACTAGTTCCTTCATATGTCACTTGCAATTTATCATATATTTCCTTAGCTGAAACACATGCAAAGATTTTATTGTATTCACATATATCTAAAGCACAATGTAAAATACTTGTTGCTCTACTATTGAAGGACATCATTCTCCAATCCTCCTCATTGTACTCAGTTTTGAGTTTAGGCATTGTATGAATGGTATCTCCAATAGTGATTTCCTTTGATAGAATTCTAGGTCCCTCTTCAATGACTCTCCACAGATTATAATCTTGTCCTTCAACAAAGATTTTCATCCTATTTTTTCAATAGTTATAGTTGGAGCCATTGAACAAGGGAGGCCTAGTATATGAGTGTCCCTCAGAATAGCTATTTGCTGCCATCGGATCAACTCAAGGATATTAAGCCTAAAATTGAGAATGAGGCTCTGATACCAATTGTAGACTGATGTTTCAACCCAAGAGGGGGGTGAATTGGGTTTCAAAAACTTTTTGCGGATTAAACCCAAGTTTATAAAATAGATAACACAGCAAGCATATAAGCAAGTAGTATGTGCTGTAAATAAAGAGTTTAAGGGATAAAGGATGTAAACACAGTTTATAGTGGTTCGGCAATATCGAAATCATTCCGACCCTATGTCCACTCTCTTCAAGGAACCTCCTTGAAGTACTCCACTAAGAAACTTAGTCGTGCAACTTCACGGGTGTTGCACAAACCTTACAATCCCTTCCTCTCGGAAGCAATCCCCTTCCTATTGGAAGTAATCCCCTTCCTCTTGGAAGTAATCCCCTTCCTCTCGGAAGTAATCCTCTTTACAATAAGTGCTGTAAAGTAAATGGTAGAGAGACAACAATAGAAGCTTATACAACTAAATAATATCTCTCTTTCTAGGTAAAGCTTGAAGAATGGTTCAATATGAATGTTTCAAAGATTTTTGAGTATCAATGAGTAAAAACTTGTTTGAATGTGTCAAGCTCTCTCTATAAATGCTTAATAGAGTGGGTTTATATAGCCTTGAGGTAATATGCCCGTTTGTAACTGATTTTGTCCTTTTAGGTACAATTTTTGCTGAAATCTCGCGTCCTAACGGTCATATTTTTTGAACTACCAGTCGACTGGGTCTTACTGCTAGTCGACTGGGTCCTATTTAAAAATCATATTTTTAAGGCTGTTGAAGGTACCAGTCGACTGGAAACGTTCTGCCCAAATTACAAGTCGATTGGGTAGTTCTTACCAGTCGACTGGGAAGTCTCTGACCAAAACGCCAGTCGACTGGTATAAAACATCCAGTCGACTGGGAACATACTGACCTTTATACCAGGAGACTGGTATAAGTATCCAGTCGACTGGGTTGCTTTAACAACCTAGTTTTCAAGTGTTGAATGGATTTTAACTTTAAAAACATTTGTTTAAAAGGTTATGTTAAAATGGTTTTTCAAAACGAGCCATTGGACAAGCTAATTACCTGAACAAATGAGACTACAACTTGTTTTAACACCAGAGACCTATACTAGTTCGTCTGTCTTCACTTGATATTTGATTTGGTTAAGTTCTTGCACTTTGATCCTTGGTTGATTACTCTTTGTTGCTTAAAACACTTAGATTGCACTGTTAATATAATAACAATTGTGTTTTGTCATCATTAAAATATAGGTGAGGGTCAACAGTCTAGGTGGCAATCAATATGCTCTTGTTATTGTTGATGACTATATACCTTTGTTATTTTTATTGCATACAAGAATGAAGCTTTTAAAGGTTTTGAAAACTTTTGCAAAAAGGTTTAAAATGAAAAAGAAATTTGTATTTCAAGCATTAGAAGTAATCATGGAAAAGAATTTGAAAACCAAAGTATTTCAAAATTTTGTGATGAAAATGGAATTGATCACAACTTTTCAACTCCTAGAACTCCTCAACAAAATGGAGTTGTTGAGAGAAAAAATAGAGCTCTAGAAGAATTTGCAAGAACAATGCTTTGTGAAAATAGTTTACTAAAATACTTTTGGGCTGAAGCAGTAAACACTTCTTGCTATATCTTGAATAGAATATTAATTAGGCCTATGCTTGATAAAACTCCTTATAAATTAAGGAAAGGCAGAGAGCCTAATATCTCTTATTTTCGTATCTTTGGTTGTAAATACTTCATCCTAAATAACAATAAAAATAACTTGGGTAAATTTGACTCTAAGACTGATGAAGGAATATTTTTTAGGATATTCAACCTCTAGCAAGGCTTATAGAGTCTTCAACAAGAGAACTTTAGTGGTAGAAGAATCCGTACATGTAACTCTTGATAAGTCTAACTCAATTAGTAGTAGAGAAGTCTCTCTTAATGATGATGCAGATTTTATTCCAAGAACGGAAACAACTACTCCCATTGTTGACCCAAATGAGAGTTCACTTCAAATAAATGAAGAGATGGAAACTCTCAAATTAGACCAACCATCTACAAGTTGACAAGAGGATAGTCTTCCCAAAGATTGGAGGTATGTAAATTATCACCCGATTGATCAAGTGATTGGTGATCCTTCACAAGGGGTAAGAACTCGTTCCTCTATTAGAAATATTTGCAATTATGTAGCTTATTTGTCTCAAATTGAATCTAATACATTTATTGAAGCTGAAAAGGATAATGATTGGATAATTGCAATGCAAGAAGAAATAAATCAATTTGAAAGAAACAATGTTTGGAATCTAGTTCGTAGACCTAAGAATCATACAATAATAGGAACTAAATAGGTATTTGGAAATAAGATTGATGAAAATGGAATAGTAACTAGGAATAAGGCTAGACTAGTTGCTAAGGGATATAATCAAGAAGAAGGAATAGACTTTAATGAGACCTATGCTCCAGTAGCTAGATTAGAAGCTATTCAAATGTTATTAGCCTTTGCATGCTTTAATAAGTTCAAGTTATTTCAAATGGATGTATAAAGTGCTTTTTTAAATGGTTTTATAGAAGAAAAGGTCTATGTTGAGCAACCTCTTGGATTTGAAAATCTTAGTTTTCTAAATCATGTCTACAAGCTTTCTAAAGCTCTGTATGGGCTGAAGCAAGCTCTAAGAGCATGGTATGAAAGACTAAGTAAATTTTTGATTAACAATGATTTTGTAAGAGGTAGAATAGACACAACTCTCTTCACAAAAACTCACAAAAATGACACTTTGCTAGTCCAAATATATGTTGATGATATTATATTTGGTGCTACTAATGAACTATGTGTCAAGAGTTTGCCAAGTGCAAGCAATGTGAATTTGAAATGAGCATGATGGGAGAGCTTACCTACTCCCTTGGACTTCAAATCAAACAACTAAAAGAAGGCATCTTCATCAATCAATCAAAATACACTAAGGACCTACTAAAGAGGTTCGGGATGGAAAGCTCAAAGCCACTTGGTACACCTATGAGCACATCTAAAAAACTTGATCTTGATAAAGGAGGTAAGTGTGTAGATACTAAATACTATAGAAGCATGATAGGAGCCTTACTTTATTTGACTGCAAGTAGATCTGATATTATGTTAAGTGTATGCATGTGTGCTAGATTTCAGACTAATCCTAAGGAATTACATGTAATAGCAGTAAAAAGGATCCTTAGATATCTACAAGGAACTCAAACCATAGGATTATGGTACTATAGAGATTCATCTTTTGAGCTTGTAGGATATTCAAATGCTGATTTTGCTGGATGTAGGTTAGATAGAAAAAGCACAAGTGGAACATGCCAATTCTTAGGTGCAATGTTAACCTCTTGGTTTTCCAAGAAACAAAACTCCGTTGCACTATCAACCGCCAAGGTAGAATATGTAGCAGCTGGAAGTTGTTGTGCCCAAGTGTTATGGATGAAACAATAACTAGAAGACTATGGCATGAACTTTAAAAGTATCCCAATACATTGTGATAATACTAGTGCTATCAATCTAGCCAAGAACCCTATCCAACACTTTAAAACTAAACACATAGAAATTAGGCATCATTTCTTAAGAGACCACGCTTAAAAAGGTGATATAAGACTAGAATTCATACCTTCAGAAGATCAAATAGCTTATATTCTTACAAAACCTCTAAGTGAAGCTAGTTTCTGCAAAATTAAACTGTTAATAGCATTGCTAGATTATGATAAACTGAATATCTGAATGCTTCATCATTCATCATTATGCATACTTGACATATAGTGATAGAATATTAATCTTTATTTAATATCTCCCTCTCACAAGATGGCATAAATAAACAAATTTCATGCTAAGACTCAAGACTGGAAATTTTCTTAAAGGTCCAATCGACTGGTAAGTCTCTGCCTGATCTTTCAGTATATCAATCCAGTCAACTGGTATGCAAAACTCTTCATCTCTGCAAAGGACCTAGTCGACTGGTACCCTAACCCCAGTCGACTGGTATCACGATTCTATAAATAGGCTGTTCATTTTTTTCTTCTTTAGATTTTTACGCCATTTTCAAAAATTCTAGCTTTCTCTCTCTACAAAATCTCGTCATTTTGTTCAAAAACCATCAAAACACTACCTAAACACCTCGATCTACTCATCCCCACCTTCACCCAAAACTTTTTTTTTTATTTATCAAAAACTCTTTTTTTCCCAAAAATGTCCGAAAGAATCCGTATTAAAACCACCGTTGGGGGACCACATGCCCCTACGAGGCCAAGGTCCACCAAATCCACAGCTCCGGATGGAGGAAGGGTGTGGCAGGCTTATCAAGCAAGAAGCCCATAACAGAGCTTGATGATTCTCTGTTTTCCATCCCACTAGCGAAGGACAAGTATACCTCTATCATTCGGCACAAGAAAATCATAACTGGTAGAGTTGTCGACTTCGACTCTATTCATCATGGTAATTTCGATGTATTACCTGCCTTCGAGGCAATAAACTTTACCCCACTGGTCAAGATACATGAGAAGTACTACCCTAGACTGATTCACTAGTTTTATGCGAACTTAGTGAAACTCAATCCACTGGCTCTGAGATTCAGAACCAGTGTTATGAGTGTGGAGTTTGAGGTCACTACTGATCTCTTAATGAGCATTTTGAGGATCCCTGTGGGAGGGATCTATTGGATTTTGGATGGATAGCTAGACAATTTCGAGGTTGAAGATGCATGTCAAATAGTTAGGGGTGACCCTAACTATGTGTTTCGACCCACTACATTTCAGACATGTATTGGCATGCCCCTAGACTCGAAATTGTTCAACCTCATTGTGAGTTGGACCATCCACCCGAGACTAGGGAGTCGGGGGTATCTATCTAAGATAGATATCGTATTGATTTGGTGCCTTAAAACTGGGCATCACTTCAATATCTACCCCCTACTGCTCGCCAACATGATTAATGGAGAAGCAAGCGACTCTGGATGCCTTCCCTACGGGAAGCTCATCACGGTCTTCCTCCAGCACTTTTGGGTGCCTCTCCCCGCCTCTGAGGCTCAGAACATCGACCTCAAGAAAATCATCAACGTCTCATCACTGAAGAAGATAGGATGCATAGTCTGAGATGGCTCCATCTACTCCAAGGTCGGGAAGCACATTCGGATTGGAGAAAACGACAGTAGTGATGATGAGGATGAGGGTCCCAATGCTGCTACTGCTGCTATGGATACCGACGATCGAGCACCTCCTATGGGTGACTCGAGTGCTGGTCAGGCTGGTTATGACGATCTCCTTCATGCTATCACAAGCCTCTAGCTGACCATGCAGTCCGGGTTCCAGAGCCCGGGCTCTACAATCGAAAGCATGCATCACGACCTCCACTCTCTCCGAGATGACTTTGAGTTGCACTGTGAGCATACAGAGGGATTTCTGGCTGAGTTTCGGGATCTTACTCGTGGTTACTCTGACTCTCTTGCTCCCTGAGTCATTTTTCTATCCATTTTTTTATTGGGAATCACCTTGGAGATGCCCAGGTGGTGATCTTCCAAACACCCAAGTCTAGAATGACTTGTAAAGATGAATTGAAAATAGAAACAGAAATCAAAGAAAGGAAAGGACACAAAAATTGTTATCAAGGTTTGGCAATAGCCTACGTCCCCGTGAGTTCCTCTGAACTCTCTGCACTAAATCAATGGTTCTTTACAAATACAGCAACCCTCTCCAAGAAACTCAAGTTCTTGAAGAACCAAAGAAGAGAAGAAAGAAAGTGATAAGAACTATTACAAAGCCCTCTACCCACAATGTATACTACTCTCTCTTTACAACCAACCTCTATTTTGAGATTTATTCTAGTGCCTCTCCTATGTTTTGTGTCTTTACACTCACACACTTACATTTGAATACTCTTGTATGATGATCACTTGTGTTTACAACTAGTGTTATATGTTTTAATTTGAAGCTAGGTGACCCTTTATATAGTGCACCAACTTCTTGACCAATCTTGAAGGTCAATATCCACCCTTAGATCTTGAGGACCAATCAACCATAGCCCTTTATCAATCCATAGTGATCCTATGTGTTTTGAACATGTCTCACGCACCACTCAAAAGGCTAAAACATTTGTGCACCAGTGTACTTGGTGCCGCGGCCCAGAACAGGGCAGGCCGCAGCCCAGACTAGGGCAGGCTGCGGCCCAGGGCAGAGCACACTTCTTCAAGTTTCTGGGAACCGTGGCCTAGAGGAGGCTAAGCTGCGGCGCACACCTCCTCCAAGACTCCTCCATGCTGGGTGCCGCGGCCTGGGAAGGCTGGGCCACGGCTTGACCTGATGCTGAGCCCTTTTTCCATGCCGTGTGCTGTAGCGCCAAGGCCAAATGCTGAACCCTTTCAAACCATTTTTAAACTTTAGATAAATACCAACAATCTCTACCTTTGTCTCTACCTTTGTCCAAGAGATTAAACCCGAACTCATTGTGTAGAGAACTCAGGATCCAAACTCATCTTAAGTCATCATAGCAACCAACTCCAATCCTAAGTAGTCCAAGGCAATGATTAAACTTACTTAGAGGTAGAACCTTGGTGCCTAAATCTGCAGGATTTTCCTCTGTGTCTATCTTGTCCACACGAATGCATCCTTCCGTAACATTTCCCCGAATGAAATGATACCGAACATCCGTGTGATTTGTCCTCTCATGGAACACCAGATTCTTACATAAGTGCAACGCACTTTGACTATCCGAATACACCACCACCTGCTCTTTCAGGACCTTCAACTCTTCCAATAACCCTTTGCACCAAATAGCCTCCTTAATGGCTTTCGTTGCCGCTATGTACTCAGCCTCGGTTGTTGAGAGTGCTACCACCGATTGTAACTGAGCCTTCCAACTTACACAGCATCCATTTAAGTTGAAGTAGTAGGAGGTAATCGATCTTTTTTTATCTTAGTCTGCTCTATAGTCCGAATCCGCATAACCCTTAAGACAGATGGACTTACCCCTCTTCTCATAAATCAGCCCTACTTCTGGGCTTCCTTTCAAGTACTTCAGCAACCACATCATAAACCTGCTGAGCACACTTATTGCATGAGCAATATTAGGTCTAGTGCTTACTATGGTGAACATAATTGAACCAACCGCACTAGATTAAGGGACCTTTTCCATTTCCTTCTTCTCCGCCTCTGATCTCGGACATTGATCGTTGGAGAACTTGAAATGACCAACAAGGGGAACCTTCACTGGTTTGCTATCTTCCATAGAGAACTTCGATATCATCTTCTCTATATAGGAAGTCTGAGAAATCTTCAATATGTTTCTCTCTCTTTCCCGGATTATATTCATCCTAAGGATATTCTGTGCATAGCCAAGATCCTTCATCTCAAACTCCGAACTGAGTTAATACTTCAATTCTTCTATCCTCTTCATGCTGCTCCCAACCAGTAACATATCATCAACATAGATGAGGATGATCACCACTTCCTCCATTTTGTGCCCCTTATAGTACAAGCACGAATCATAGCAGCTCCTCATGAAACCCAAGCTAGTTACAAAGGAATCAAACCTTTTATTCCATTGCCGAGGTGATTGCTTCAGGCCATAGAGAGATTTCTTCAATTGGTGCACCAACTCTCCCTGCCTTCCTTCCTCATAGCCTTCGGGTTGCCTCATGTAGATGGTCTCATCAAGCCCTCCAAGTAAGAACGCTGTCTTCACATCCATTTGCTCGATTTCCCAATTAAATTGGACCACCATTGCCAATACTATCCGTATCATTTTGTTCTTCACAACCATTGAGAATATTTCGATGAAATCTATGCCTTCTCTTTATGTGAATCCCTTCGCCACCAGCCTAGTTTTATACTGGACTTCATCCCCTGGAGTGTTCCCCTCTTTGATCTTATAGACCCACCTATAATCCACAACTCTCTGTTTTTCTGGTTTGGGCACCAATTCCGAAGAGTTGTTCTTCCTCAAAGAATCCGTTTCTTCCTCCATAACTAGCTGCTACTTTGACAATTCCTTACATTCCATGGCTTCCATGTAAGTTTCTGGTTCAACCATCCCTCCTTATGTCCAAGTAGCTACTACATTTGCATCCGCAAACCCATATCTCAAAGGTGGTCTGACCACCCTCCTTCCCTGGTCCCTTGTGAGCTGGTAGTCATTCTGACTTGCTGCATCAACCCCTTCTAGTTCAGCCTCCTCTTGAGTGCCCTGAGCTTGGCCTTCATCAATGGGCTCTACCTGGTCCGAACCCTCTTGCCTTCCTTGCTCTACCTGAACTAAATTTTACTTGATGTGATGCTCCATAAATTTCGGGCTGGTTTGCTCACTAGCCCCTGCAGGGTTAGTTTTCTCCAAATAGGGAAATAACAATTGATTAAAAAGAACATCCCTACTTATTATAAGTTTCATTCCTTTTGGCTCTAAGCACCACAACCTATACCCCTTAACCCCATCACCATACCCTAGAAACATACATTTTCTAGACCTCAGGTTAAGTTTATCATCCTTTTGATGTGCAAATGTAGCACACCCAAAAGTCCTAAGGTTGCTCAACTCAGGGGGTTTTTCACTCCACATCTCCATGGGAGTCTTGAGCTCTAAAGCTCTAGAGGGTGATCTATTTACCAAGTATGCAGCAGTAGACACAGCTTCCCCTCAGAAATATTTTGGTAAATCGGACCCAATTAACATGCACCTAACCTTTTTCCATATGGGTCCTACTCATCCTCTCAGCAACTCCATTTTGCTGAGGTGTTTTGACAACCATTCTATGTCTTAGAATTTCATTTAATTCACATAATTTATCAAAATCCTTATTACAAAATTCTAAGCCACTATCGGTTCGTAAAGCCTTAACTACCCTACCCGTTTGAGTCTCCAGCAACTTTTTCCACACCACAAATTTATTCAAAGCATCTGATTTATTTTTAAGCAAATAAACCCAAACCTTTCTTGAATAATCATCAATTAAAGACAAAAAGTAAAAGTTACTTCCCTGTGTTGGTGTTCTTGCTGGTCCCCAAAGGTCTGAATGAATGTAGTCAAGAATGCCCTTAGACTTGTGCACTCCGGTGTTGAAGATGACCCAATGTTGCTTCCTAAGAATGCAACACTACTCGCAGAAATCCAATTTCTCTACTTTGTCACCACCAAGTAGATCATCTTTTCTGAGAACTTGCAGGCCTTTTTCGCTCATATATCCCAAGTGGATGTGCCAAAGGGCTGCCTTATCCATCTCAGCCATCAAGCTTGCTACTCGATCATTGATTTCTGTCTCTCTGATCATCTCATAGAGTCAATCTTTTATTGCTGCTTTGATCACTGTCAAAGACCCCTTGGTCACCTTGATCTTTCCTCCCTCTGTTTTGTATGTATACCCCATGGAATCCAGCTACCCCAATGAGATCAAATTCCTCTTCAAATCCAAAAGATACCTCACATTCCGCAGCAGCCTTGTGAATCCATCAAACATCCTCAATTGGATGTCTCCTATCTCCCTCACTTGGCAAGAAGTTTCATTCCCCAAGAAAACCTTTCCATCATTGGTTTCCTGGAAATTCTTGAACCAATTCTGGTGTGGGCACATGTGATAAGTGCATCCGAAATCCAGAATCCATTTCTCACTACCTTGCCTCTTACTCACATTTGAGCACACAACAAGAACATCATCTTGTCGTTCTTCTTTGGCAACCGAAGCCTCTCTATTATTGGTATGGCATCTTCCTCTCTCATCCCGCATCTTCTTCTTGCAATATTTCTTGAAATGGCCTTCCTTGTTGCAGTAGAAGCATCTCTTTCCTCCAAATCTCAGTTTGGAATAAGATCTCCCATGGCTCTGCCCTCTACTTCTTGATTTCTCCCGGTAGTTGCCATGAATGCTACTGCCATTCCGAGTTCCTGGCCTTCCTTTAATGAATAACCCTTCACAACTTGATGCTTCCTTCATCTTGGCTTTGAAATCATGAGCCCTTATAGCATTAATCATGATTTCCTTGGTTAGTGTATCTCTTCCATATTCAATAGCATTAATCAAATTATCAAAACAATCAGGAAGAGAATTTAACAATATAATAGCCAATTGTTCATCCGGGAATGTAATGCTATAGCTATTTAAATCTTGAACTAGCTTATTAAACATATCAAGATTATCTTGCAACTCTTTATTAGGATCCATTTTAAAAGAAAAGATTCTTTTAAGAAGATATTATTAGGGAGAGTTTTGGTAAGAAAAAAATCATCTAGTTTCTTCCATATGACAGCTGGATCTTTCAAGTCTCCGCACTCCCTTGTGACACTATCCGACATGTGCAAGAAAATGGTGTTGTACGCCATCTTCTTCATCTCAATCTGCTGGTCTTACGTGATACTTGCTGGAAAAGTGTCATCTTCTCTAATAGCCAAGTCAACCTTCTGTTGCATAAGAACAGCCTTGATCTTCCGCTTCCAAAGGGCAAAGTCTCCCTTTCCATCAAACTTCTCAACAATGAAATTTGAAGCCATCTTGCGGAGAAAATTCCAGATTTATGTAAAACCCACAATTGCTTTCCAACTTCTTCTAAACCTCAATAACACGATCGATGATGGATTTCAATACCTTTCTTGAATCACCCTCAAGAACACGATCTGATCTTGATCTTTACTCCGTTCTTGAATCACCCAAGAAGTTGATCTTTGATTCTTGGAGTCTTGACTCTGTCACCTTCTGTCCCAGCTCTGATACCTGCTGTTCAAAGCTCTGATACCACTATCCAAAGCTCTGATACCACTGTTGGGAATCACCTTGGAGATGCCCAGGTGGTGATCTTCCAAACACCCAAGTCTAGAATGACTTGTAAAGATAAATCGGAAACAGAAACAGAAATCAAAGAAATGAAAGGACACAACAATTGTTCCTCTGAACTCTCTACATTAAATCAATGGTTCTTTACAAATACAACAACCCTCTCCAAGAAACTCAAGTTCTTGAAGAACCAAGGAAGAGAAGAAAGAAAGTGATAAGAACAATTACAAAGCCCTCTACCCACAATCTATACTACTCTCTCTTTATAACCAACCTCTCTTTTAAGATCTATTCTAGTGCCTCTCCTGTGTTTTGTGTCTTTGCACTCGCACACTTGCACTTGAATACTCTTGTATGATGATCACTTGTGTTTACAACTTGTGTTATATGTTTTGATTTGAAGTGAGGTGATCCTTTATATAGTGCACTAACTTCTTGACCAATCTTGAAGGTTAATATCCACCCTTATATCTTAAGGACCAATCAACTATAGCCCTTCATTAATCCTTAGTGATCCTGTGCATTTTGAACATGCCTTACGCGTCACTCAAAAGGCTGAAACATGTGTGCACCAGTGTGCCTGGCGCCGCGGCCCAGAACAGGGCAGGCCGTGGCCCAAGGCAGAGCACACTTCTTCAAATATCTGGGCACCGAGGCCTGGGAAAGGCTAAGCCACGGTGCACACCTCCTCCAGGACTCCTCCATGCTAGGTGTCGCGGCCTAGGAAGGCTGGGCCACGGCTTGACTTGATGCTGAGCCCTTTTTCCATGCTGTGTGCTGAGCGCACACCTAGTGTGCTGAGGCACCAAAGCCAAATGTTGAACCCTTTCAAACCATGTTTAAACCTTAGAAAAATACCAACACTTTTGATGTACATAGTGTTCTAGTTTCTAATTGTCTTAGCACGGATATACTTTCATCTTTTATTGTATTTGTACGTCTGTTTCGGCTGTTCGAAGCCTACCTTGTATAGACTTTTGTTATATATGATGATGGTTCATGTGTAGACCTATTTCATGTATTTTTTTTACTTATATGTAATATAGTTGCATGCTTTATATATCTTTATATTCAGATTAAGGCTTTAAAACTGCTTCTGCATGTATGGAAACTTCCGGTTCTTCCCAGGAAGGTTTCTAAACTCCGAATGATGCCAAATTTTCGCGTACAAGTTTGTTTATGCATGCTTTTCATGATATGGTAGCTACATAGCTTATTTCTTGATTTACTGCCCCCTTTTCTACTGTTGTCAAAACGGGAGAGAAAAATGAGAAAATGTGAAAACCTAATGTAAACTCAAGATAGTGCATAGATTTAGGGGGAACATTGCTCCAAAGAACTTGGAATATGATTACATATGTTGACTTGATTGGTTGAGTTGTTTATAAATAGTTCTTTACCTTTTACAGGTTGGTTTCATTCAAAAAACATAGGAGACTCTGCTCAATTTTTCTGAAAAATCCAACACTTAGTTTTTTAAAACTGTTTTTTCTCTCATGAGTTTTGTCATTATAAAAAAGGGGAGATTGTTAACCCTCACCTATATTTTAATGATAACAAAACACAACTCTTATTATACTAACAGTACTATCTAATTGTATTAAGCGAGAAAAACATTCAGCCAAGGATGAAGGTGCAATAACTCAACCCAAATCAAACACCAAGTCAAGATAGAAGATCTAGTATAGGGACAAGGTATTTAAACTAGTTGTAAATCTCACCTGTTCAGGTAATTAGCTTGTCTAATGGCTCATTTTGAAAAGGTATTTTAAAAACTAATGTTTTAAAATCAAATCCTTTTAAAAGAATGAAAAACTGGGTTAAAAGGCAACCCAGTTGACTGGGTGCTTACACTAGAAGATTGGTGTTTTGGACAGACAGTCCCCAGTCGACTGGTACTTTGGGCAGAAGGTTCCCAGTCGACTGGTAAGACATACCCAATCGACTGGTACCAGTCATAGCCCTTCAAAATGTGATTTTTAACTTGACCCAGTCGACTAGTACTAAGACCCAGTCGACTGGTAGTTCAAAAAATAAGACCGGTGAGACACAAGATTTCAGCACAAATTATACCAAAACATACCAAATCAGTTAAGAACGGGCATATTACATCAAGGCTATATAAACCTACTCTATTGAGCATTTCAAAAAGAGAGAATATACATTCAATCAAGTTTTTACTCTTTGGTACACAAAAAGCTTTGAAATATTTGTGTTGAGCCATTCCACAAGCTTTACCTTGAAAGAGAGATATTTTTCAGTTGTATAAGCCTTCATTGTTGTCTCTCTACCATTTACTTTACAGCTTTTATTGTAAAGGGATTAGCTTCCAAAAGGAAGAGATTAGCTTCTGAGAGGAATGGGTTTGGTTCCGAGAGGAAAGGATTGATTGTAAAGTTTATGCAACACCCATGAAGTTGCGCGACTAAGTTTTTTAGTGGATTACTTCAAGGAGGTTCCTTGAAGAGAGTGGACACAGGGTCGGAACGAATTCGATATTGCTGAAGCACTATAAACTGAGTTTGCATCTTCTATTCCTTAAACACTTTTGTTTACAGCATATTACTTGTTTACATGCTTGTTGGTTTATTGGTTTTTATAAACATGTGATTAATTAGAAAAAAAATTTAAAAACCCAATTCACCTCCCTCTTTGGTTGGAACCTCAGTCTACACATAACATTACTGATAATGCCATTAGTAATACAGAGTTGAATCGAATTCACCTCAATTCCAACTCCACCCACTCACTGTCTCTCATCTTTCCTGGTTTCCATAGTTTCTCTTCAACACTTTTACCAAGCCGTATTGAAACAAGGATGTCCTCCACATTTCTTTGTCAAAAAGTGGAAAATATTTTTTCCATTAAATTTATCACCAGTGTGTGCATAACAATTTATTCTCGAACCTTGCAGCTCTAATACTAGTTTGTTGGGGTGCCCAATGGATTGTTGCACCTTAGCTTTGATACAAGTTTGTTGGGAATTTTCTCAAATCATATGGAATTGTACTAATTTGAGATTCAATCAAACCATTACACACCAACAATTTAATGAAAAAAATAAACAAAGATGAAAATAATAAGAATGGACACACAAGATTTATGTGGTTCGACATAGTCTTGCCTACATCCACGAAGAGAATAAACTCGTTCTTTACAATGAGATAAATACAAGAAAAATATCGATTTTGTTATTATCCCTAAAACCCAATCTCATGAACCCTTAAACACCATCTTTCAACCCAAAGAATACTACTTGTGTTTATCCCTCATACTCTCGAAATTAATCCATTGAGAATAAGAGCCAACATACCATAAGCACACAACCCCTTGAAGAAGTTTATCCCCAATTTTTCATTTCAATTGATTTTTCCCTTGCTTGTCCTCGTGTTCCTTTGTATGTCTTCCCTTATATTCCTGTTAACCCCTAACTTGATTTTATTGATAACAAAATCAATTTTAGTTAATCTAACTAAATTGATTAAGTGTTTTTGCATTTAAATGTTTTTATACAAAGAAACATATACCTCAAGAGAAGAGATTGAAGAGTAAGATTAGAAGCTACTAGGTAGTTTATTTCTTTTTAAATCTTCTCTTAAGTTATAGCTTTATTAATGGCTCAAATGTTTACAAAATGTTTTTAAACAAAAGCTTTTGAACTTAATCTTAAATCCATTAAGTTTTTGTAAAAAAAAAAAAAGATTGTTTCAAGTGATTTAGTCTACTGAAAGGTTTATTCAGTCTACTGAATGAAGGATAGAAAGTCATGCCCTTCTGATTTAGTCAACTGAATGAAGGCCGAACTTTCTAAACCTTGACCCAATCGACTGAATGGATCAATCATTCGACTAAATGAGGGACAAAGAGTTTAATCTTTTGACCCAGTTGACTGAATGATCTATTTAATCAATAGAATGATTAAAAACCTGAAACAAATTTATTTGATTTAGTTGATTGAACAAGCATCGAATGCTCGAGTGTAACACTGTTCAAAGCATTTAATGCTCCAAACCACTCCCCAAAAACCTTACTTTGTAAGTAACAACTATATAAGTTTTAGACTATATAAAGCCATCATAAATGAACAAACATAACAACGAGAACGTTGAATTCATTTTTGAAATCATTAATTGCTCTTCAAAGCTTTCAAAAACCTTTTTGAGCTATTCTTAAAGCTTTGCTTCTTGAAAGAGAGATAATCTTTATCTTGTAATGCATTAATTGTTATATATATTTTGTATTCTTCTATAATCAACTCCAATCATTGTAAAGAGAAAGAGTTGGTGTAACTCTTAGAGTATTTAGGTCTTAAACACTTTATGTACACTTTCTTAATGATAGCAACATACAATATGGATGAAAGCAGAATAAGGAAAAATTAGAGTTGGCACAGGTGGAAAAGGCAAGAGATCTTGGGCAACAAACAGTACTAAGGAGAAGTCAGAGAATTAAACAAGCCTTCCAAAGATTTTAAGGCAACTAAAAGAGTTCAAATAGGCTAACTCATGGAAGAGAAATCAATTAGATAGTTAGAGACAGCTGGCAAAGTTGTTAAGTCTGTTATGCCAGCTGTGATTCTGTTAGCTTGCTATTAGGTGTTGATTACATCATTAGCTTACTGTTTTCTAATGTATAAATACTCTAATTTCTGAGATTTTAAGCATGTTAATAAAATCCCTTCTCTTACTTCTTAAATCTCACTCATTCTCTCTTAATTCTTTCTCAAGCTCCTTCTCTTCTTCTTGAATTCTTCTTTCTATTCTATACTTTATGTTCTAGACAGTACCTCGATACTTGAGCTATAACAACTGGCACTTTCATTGAGTTCTTAATTCTATAACTTTCTTCTCCTCCAAACAAATAGATTCTATAATGGTTGAAGGCACTAGATTTAACAATATAGATGAACGAATCTCCAAGGTAGATGATCAAATCAAAGGGCTCACTAATATGTGCTCTTCTCTAGTTCATGACAATGCTAACATCAAAATTTCTCTCACTGAGATCTTTCTCCAAATTGGCCGAGATTCATAACTCTTATCAAATCTCTAAAGACCAAGGACAATCTAGCAAAGTTCCATAACTAAACAACACAAATCCTGAAGAGTTCCTAGACAAATTTAAGGACAAATCTCAACAAGAATCCCAAGTTCTTGGTTGATTAATGAGATTAGATATGCCAAAATTTGATGGTAAAGATCCTATGGGTTGGTTTTTTTGAGCTGAGCAGTTCTTTAACTACCACTCAACTCCAAATTCATTCTTGGATTGACTTCTTGGAAAAGATCCAAGAAAGATTTGGTTCATCCTCTTTTGAAGATCATAAAGGAGCCTTAGCAAAATTACAACAAACAAATAATGTTTCTAAGTATCAAGCCCAGTTCGAGAATCTTTCCAATAAGGTAACAGGATTACAAGAAACCTTTTTCATTAGTATATTCATTTCTGGCCTTAAACCTGACCTGAAAAGGGAATTGCTAGTTGTTTAACCTTCTTCCTTATTCAAAGCAATGTCCTTGGCCAAGCTCTTTGAAGAAAAATACATGGATATGAAGAAACCATGGAGATCTTCCTGGAACAAGCCTAAAACTGGTCTTAGGTTGTTACCAACCCTAGTAGGCACCTCCATTAAACCTTTTCTTGCACCACCAGCTCATGCATTTCCCATCAGGAAACTTACACCTACAGAAATGAAGATAAGAAGGGACAAGGGTCTTTGTTACAATTGTGATGAAAAGTTCACCCCTAATCGTAACTGTAAACATCAATTCCTTTTATTGATGGTGTCAAAAGAACCAAATCTAGAAGAAGAAATCTTGGAAGAAGAAGATACCACTACAGAACAAGATATGAGGGTCTCTAGAATCAGTTTGAATGCTCTTGCTGGACAGTCTACTGTAAGTACTATCAATATTATTGGGGCATGTAAAAACCATCACATCCAAGTGCTGATTGGCAGTGGAAGCACATAATAATTTTGCTCAAAAAAAGATTGCCAAGCTACTAGGATAGGCTATCAGACACTGCAAGCCTTTCAGAGTCCAGATTGGCAATGTGGAATTTCTCACTTACAATAAATGGTTTCATCAGGTAGCTTTTTCTCTACAACACCATTTTTTTTACTTTTGATGTATTCTTGCTACCTATTGAAGGTTCAGATTTAGTCCTAGGCATACAATGGCTTGAGTTGTTAGGACCAATCCTTACTGATTATAAAAAAATAAACAATGGATTTTGAGTGGCAAAGGACTACAATTAAATTGATAGGAGAACCTCAATTAAATCCCCAACAAATTAGTTTGAGATGTTTAAAAAAACTAGCTAGAACTAAGAGTATTTCATCCTATTTTCACTTAATTCCAGATGTGTTTCCATCTGATACTACTTTTGTCCCTAAAACAATTCCACACCTTCCAAACCTAAAACTATATCTTTGAAGAGCCTAATCAGTTACCTCCCAAGAGGGAATTTGACCACTTAATCCATTTGGAAATAGGTGATAAACCTGTCAATGTAAGGGTCTATAGATACCCCATTTTCAGAAACAAGTGATAGAAATTCTGGTGAAAGTAATGCTCTCTTCAAGTGTTATTAGACCCAACCATAGTCCTTTCTCCTCCCCTATCTTACTAGTGAAGAAAAAATATGGGTCTTGAAGATTTTTTATAGACTATAAAGCACTTAATTCCATGATAATTAAGGGTAGATTCCTTATCCCCACCATTGATGAATTGCTAGATATCACCAAATACGTGTCAAAGATACAAATATTGAGAAAACTACATTTAGAACACATGAAGGCCACTATGAACTTATGGTTATGCCATTTGGTTTAATGCACCCTCCACCTTTCAAGTTGCTATGAATTCTGTGTTCAAACCATACTTAAGAAAATTTGTAATTGTATTCTTTGATGACATTCTAGTTGACAGTAGCTCAGTTGAAGACCATGTGCATCACCTCAAGGTTATTCTTGATTGCCTAATTTAGGATCAATTCATTGCTAAGAGAAGCAAGTGCCAATTTTGTCAATCTTCTATAAATTATCTAGGGCATATTGTCAACTGTCATAGGGTCTAACCAGATCTAAAGAAAATTGAAGCAATGATGCAATGACCTATACTAGTTAATCTGAAACAACTCGGAGGGTTCCTTGGCCTCACTGGATACTATAGAAGATTCATTAAAAGCTATGGTACCACTAACAAATCTTTTGAAAAAATATTTTTTTCTCTGGAATAAGGAAGTTCAGCTTGCTTTTGAGGCTTTAAAAGAAGCTATGACTAAAGCTCCTGTATTGGCCTTACCAGACTTCAACAAACTGTTTATAATAGAGACTGATGCTTCTAATGTAGGCATTGGTGATGTTCTGCTTCAGTAACTCCATCCTCTAGCTTTCTACAACAAAAAGATAAGTCCTAAGATGGCTACAGCTTGAGCCTATATAAAAAAAACTCTATGCAATCACTCAGACTGTCAAGAAATGGAGACAATACTTGTTTAGCAAAAAATTTGAGGTTCATATAGACCAAAAGGCACAGAAATGTGTTATGTCCCAAGTTATACAAACTCAAGAGCAACAACATTACTTAACCAATCTTTTAGGCTTTTCTTATGCGATATTGTACAAACCAGGGAGGGAGAATGCTGCTGCAGATGCATTTCTAGAATTCAAAGAGTAGTTGGTTCAATAGAAGACACTAACTCTAGCTCGTTATCTCTTTACTTGTCTACCCCAAGTCTAGACTTATTAGAAGAGTTAAAATTGGAGAATACAGTGGCTCAAGACTTTGTAGCCATCCATCAGGAATTCAACAAATGAGTCTACCCTGTTGGCTATTCAGTAAAAGAATGATTGTTGTATTATAACAACAAACTAGTCCCCAGTTCCTATTCCTCCCTTGGGTTCAAAATTTCGAAAGAATTCCACTCTTCCCTTCTAGGAGGACATAATGGTATCCACAGAACCATCATAAGAGTCTCAACTAGTTTTTTCTAGAAAACTTTGAGAAAAGACACTAAAGAGTTTATCAAGAATTGTGTCACTTTTTAACAAACCAAATACTCTCCAACATTAACTTATGGGCTCTTACAATCCTTACCTGTACCTGAACATGTTTGGGAAGACCTCTCAATGGATTTCATTACTGGGTTACCACTAACACAAAGATATTTAGTCATCTTAGTGGTCATTGATAGACTTACCAAATATACCCACTTTGGAGCACTGCCCAGCAATTATTCTGCTTCCAAAGTTGTAAGACTCTTCTATGACATAGTAGTTAAGTTGCATGGTATTCCTAAGCCCATTGTTTTTTTTATAGGGATAAGGTCTTTTTGAGTTACTTTTGGGCACAACTCATCAAGTTCAGTGGCAGTTTCTTAAACTTTAGTTCAACTTACCATCCTTATTCTGATGACCAGACTGAAGTCCTTAACAGGTGTCTTGAGCAATATTTGAGAGCTTTTATTCAAGATAAACTTCAGTCCTAGCTTTCACTTTTTTCCCTGGGTTGAATACTCCTAAAATACCTCTCATCATTATGCTATCAAAATGACACCATTCAAAGCCTTGTATTGAAAAGACCCTCTTGTCATCCAAAGATATATCCTTGGTGCTTCCAGTAATGAAGCTGTAAACAATGATCTAACCAACAAAAATGAGCTTCTTCAACTCTTCAAGTCCCATATCCTACAGGCTCCATCAAGGATGAAATCCATAGGTGACACCAAAAGACAGGACAAAAATTTTTCCCAAGACAACTGGGTGTTAGATTACAGCCTTACAGGCAACAGTTATTGGCCTTGAGACTAAATCAAAAACTTAGCAAAAGGTATTATGGTCCTTTTCAAGTGATAGAAATGATTGGACCAGTAGCCTATAAGCTAGCTTTATGACCTACTTCTAAAATTCATAATGTCTTTTATGTATCCCTTCTCAAACCATTTCATGGCACTTCTACTGAAACATCCTTATATTTACGTGACTTGAGCATCAACAACAAACCAGTACCTACCCCCTTAGCTATTTTGGACAACAAAACCATATACCAAAATCACAAGTTAACTCCTCAAGTACTGGTATAGTGGAAAGGCTTACCACCTGAAGACACTACTTAGGAGGACTCCATTATGATCCAGACCTTCTTGCAAACTCCATACCTTAAGGACAAGCTTAGTTTCGGAGGGGTTACTAATGATAGCAACATACAATATGGATTAAAGCAGAATAAAGAAGAATTATAGCTGGCATAGGTGGAAAGGGCTAGAGAGCTTAGGAAATAAACAGTACTGAGGATAAGTCAGAGAATTAAACAAGCCTCCCAAAGATTGCACGGCAACAAAAGGAGTTCAAATGGGCTAACTCATGGAAGAGAAAGCATTTAGATAGTTAGAGATAACTGGCAAGGCTGTTAAGTTTGTTATGCTAGCTGTGATTCTGTTAGCTTGTTGTTAGGTGTTGATTACATCATTAGCTTACTATTTTCTGGTGTATAAATACTCAAATTTCTGAGATTGTAAGCATGTTAATAAAATCCATTCTCTTATTTCTTAAATCTCACTCATTCTCTCTTAATTCTCTCTCAAACTCATTCTCTTCTTCTTGAATTCTTCTTTCTGTTCTATACTCTCTGTTCTAGACAGTACCCTGATAATTGAGTTGTAACACAAAATTAGAAAGATATCGTTGTAAAGTTTGGGCAACACCCGTGAAGTTTTTTGACTATTTTTATAGTGAAATACTTCAAAGAGGTTCTTTAAAGAGAATGGACGTAGAGTCGGAGAAATTTTGATATTGTCGAACCACTTTAAATTGAGTTTTCACTTTCTCTTCCTTACTCCTTTAAATTCCAATTTTATAACTTGTTGTGCTTAACTACTTTTATATGTGTTTAATTTTTTTTTTTTTTTTTTTGCAAAAAAAATTTTAAAACCTAATTCACCCCCTATTGTTTTTGGAATTTCGTTTACAATTGGCATCAAAGCTAAGTACTCAATTTAAGGCTTAACATCCTTGAGTTGATCCTATAGCTTCCAATAGTTATACCGAATGCCGTTCCCACACTAGGTCTCCTTTGTTCAATGGCATAAATTATAATTATTGAAAAAATAGAATGAAAATCTTTGTAGAAGACCAAGATTATAATTTGTGGAGAATTATTGAAAAAGGGCCTAAGATTCCAATTTAAAAAGTTACAGTTAATGAAACATTAACCATTTTACCTAAACTAAAATTTGAATATAATGATGATGATTGTAGAATGATATATTTAAATAGTAGAACTACTAGTATTCTACATTGTGCATTAAACATAAATGAATATAATAAAATTTTAGCATGTGGCAAAAGAAATTTGGGACAAACTTCATGTGAAATATAAGGGCACTGGTAAAATTAAGAAATAAAAAATTTATATTCTAGTGTTCGAATACGAATCTTTTAAGATGTCCCCTACAAAAATCATTTCTGAAATTTATTCAGGTTTCACTAGTATTTTTAATGGTTTAAAGCTTATTGGTAAGAATATTAAAGAGTTTGATGCACAAGGAAGATTTTTATATCTTTTCCACTAACTTGGAAAGCAAATAAGACGACTATTATGGAAGCCAAACACCTTAACAAGATAGACGGAGAAACACTTCTTGGATCATTGTTAACATACAAGATGGAGGAAATGAATCATGGCGTTGTTGATGATGAGTCAAAGACGAAAAAGGCCATTGCTCTCGAAGCTACCACAAGCAAGAAGGTGGAAGAAGAAGAAAATGAAAGTAGTGAAGAAGATGAAGAGATAGTTCTCATCACTAAAAGATTTCATAAGTTCTTGAAGAAGAACAAGAAACCCTACACAATGGACAACATCAAAAGGGATCCTATTGTGTGTTTTGGTTGCAAGAAGCCAGGGCACATCAAGATGAATTGTCCTTCAACCAAGAAACCATACAAGAACTTCAAGAAGAAAGCTATGATGGCTACAACATCTACTTGGAGTGATCATGATGATGACATCTCAGATAGTGAGATCAACTACGAAGAGATTGTCAACCTTTGCTTGATGGAAATTGACGATGAAGATGAGGAAACTACTTGTTCTCCTAGCAATATCATTGATAATAACAATGATGAAATGATTGATGCTATTAATGAATTGCATGATAAACTAAAAAAAAAAAAATTGATGCTAGAAATGTTGTTCTCAAGAAAAAAGCTTCATCTCTATCTAAAGAGATTGAAGCTCTAAAAGAAGAAAAAGAAAAACTTTCTTTAGAGCTTAATAACTCATCACTAGAGTCTTTGAAAATTAAAAATTATGATTTAATAAAGAAAGTGATGGAGTTAAATAACGCCATATCTAGGTTTGTTAGTGGAAAAGAAAAGCTAGATGAAGTGTTAGCTTACTAACGAATGAGTGGAGAAAAATCTGGCTTGGGTTATTCTCCATCAGTCAAACAAAGAATAAATGAAACTATCTTCGTGAAAGAAACATGTGTGGATGAACCTTCCACTTCTAAGGCTCCTAGCAATGTTAAAAATATGCCTTTAAAAATTCTAGTAAGCCTAAGAATTCAAATGTCAATTCCTATGCTAGATTTCAAATGCTAATGCTAGGAATAGAAATCCTAGAAATACTTATGCTCATCCTAGAAATGAAAATGCTAGGAATGCATATCCTTAAAATAACTATCATGCATATCCTAGAGATAACATGTATGCTCATAACTCTTACAATAGAAACATGTATTCTAGGAATGCTCATCCAAGAAATGATAAATTTTCGTATTCTAGAATTCCTACAAATTTGTATGATTATAATCCTAAGATCATGCGTCATCCATTTATCTATGATTATGGAGCATCTTATAAGATTAAAAAAGTATGGGTCTCTAAAGGAGCCATATTTTTAAGAACTAACCCGAAAGGACCCAAGATATTTTGGGTACCTAAAAGTTTCATTGTATATCCTTGTGTGATGTAGGTATGTCTCCACACAAAGGTAGAAGGTGACCATTGGTACCTTGATAGTGGATGTTCAAAGTATATGATCAGTGATCGAAGTATATTTAAGAAGTTGACTCCAAGGGATGGCAGACACGTCACCATTGGAGATGACACCAAAATGAAAATCATCGGATATGGTAAAGTGGGTAAAATTCTTCAACCTTTGATAATGTATTACTTGTGCAAGGTCTTAAGCCTAATTTACTTAGTATTAGCCAATTATGTGATAAAGGCAGCAAAATAGTATTTGAATCCTCTTGTTGTCTTATAATCGATATAAAAAATAACAAGATCAAGTTTGTTGGCCAAAGACATGAAAATTTCTACCTAGTTGATTTAAAAACTTTATTTTCGAAAAATGAAAAATGTTTTTCAGCATTTACTTAAAATTTATGGCTATGACATAGAAGGCTTAGTCATGTGAACATAGATTTGATTAAAATTGTTTCTAGAAAAGACTTGATTGTTGGCCTTTCCAAAATTAAATTTGAAAAGGACAAAGTATGTGATGCTTTTCAAATGGGAAAACAAACAAAAGTTTCTTTTAAATACAAAAATGTGATTTCAATTACTAGACCTTTAGAGCTTTTACATATGGACTTGCACTATAAGTCTAAATGGCCATCAATATGCTATCGTTATTATATATGACTATTCTAGATATACTTTTGTTACATTTATTACTTATAAGGATGAAGCTTATAAATGTTGTGTAAACTTTTGTAAAAAAGTTCAAAATGAAAAAGGAATTTCTATAAAAAAGAAAAAAAAAGTGTAAGAAGTGATCACGGAAAAGAATTTGAAAACCAAAACTCTTCAAAATATTGTGATAAGAATAGAATTGATCACAACTTTTCAGTCCCTAGATCTCCTCAATAAAATGGAGTTTTTAAAATAAAAAATAGAGTTCCAGAGGTATTTTCTAGAACTATGCTTTGTGAAAATAGTTTGCCTAAATATTTTTGGGTGAAAGCCGTAAACACTTCTTGTTATGTTTTATATAGAGTTTTAATTAGGCTCATGCTTAACAAAACTCTATATGAACTATATAAAAGTAGAAAGCCTAATATCTCTTATATTTGTGCTTTCGGTTGCAAATGCTTCATCCTAAATAACAATAAAGATAATTCAGGTAAATTTGACTCCAAGACCGATGAAGGTATAATTTTAGGATATTTAACCTCCAGTAAAGCTTATAAAGTCTTTAACAATAGAACTCTAGTGGTTGAAGAATTCGTGCATGTTGGCTTTGATGAGACTAATCCTATTAGTAGTAGAATAGCCTCTCTTGATGATAATGCATATTTTATACCAAGAGTATATGCTTCCACTACCATTGTTGACCCCAAATAAAGTCAATCTCAAATGGCTCAAGAGAAAGATTCTTTTAGACTTGATCAACTTTCAACAAGTCAACATGGTGATTTACCTAAGGATTGGAGATATGTGAATTATCACCTAATTGATCAAGTGATTGTTGATCCTTAACAAGGGGTAAGAACTCATTCCTTTATTAGAAATATATGAAATTTTGTTGCTTATTTATCTCAAGTAGAACCCAAGACCTATGTTGAAGCTGAAAATGATGAAAATTAGATAAATGCTATACAAGAAGAGTTAAATCAGTTTGAAAGAAACAAAGTATAGACTCTAATTCCTACACCTAAAGATCATTCCATAATTGGAACTAAATGGGTATTTAACAAAAAAATGGATGAAAATGGAATAGAAACTAGTAATAAGGATAGACTTGTAGCTAAAAGTTATAATCAAGAAGAAGGAATCGATTTTGATGAAATCTATGCTCTCGTAGCTAGACTAGAAGCTATTCGTATGTTACTTGCATTTTCATGCTTTAAAAATTTTAAATTATTTCAAATAGATTTTAAAAGTGTTTTTAATGGTTTTATTGAAGAAGAAGTCTATGTTGAACAACCTCTAGATTTTGAAGATCCTAACCCTTCAAACCATGTTTATAGGTTTTCTAAAGCTCTTTATGTGTTGAAAAAAGCTCATAGAGCATGGTATGAGAGGTTAAGTAATTTTTTTACTTGATAATGGTTTTTAAGAGTTAAAATAGACTACTTTTTTTACACAAAACTTATAAGTATGCCACTCTCTTAGTCCAAATATATATTGATGATATTATATTTGGTGCCTCTAATGAATCCATGTGTCAAGACTTTGGTAAATGCATGAAGGTGAATTTGAAATAAGCATGATGGGAGAGCTCAACTACTTACTTAGTCTTCAAATCAAACAATCTAAGGGAGGAATCTTCATCAACCAATTCAAGTACACAAAGGATTTAGTAAAGAGATTTGGGATGGAGAATTCAAAGCCTATTGGAACTCCCATGAGCACCTCAACAAAGCTTAATTTGGATGAAAGAGATAAAAGTGTTGATACTAAGAATTATAGAAGCATGGTAGGGGTTTTACTTTATTTAACTGTAAGTAGACCCGATATTGTTTTTAGTGTATGCATATATGCTAGATTCCAAGCTAATCCTAAAGAATCTCATATTGTTGTTGTTAAAAGAATTTTAAGGTGTTTGAATGGTATTCAATATCTAGGATTATGGTATTCAAGAAATTCACCTTTTGGGCTAGTTGTGAACCCGGATGCTGATTTTGCTAGTTGTAGGATTGATAGAAAAAGTACTAATGGTACATGCCAATTTTAGGTGTTATGTTAACTTCTTAGTTTTCTAAGAAACAAAATTTAGTTATACTATCAACCATCGAAGCGGAAAATATGGTCGTTGATAGTTGTTGTGCACAAGTTTTATGGATAAAACAGCAACTAGAAGATTATAGCATATGTTTTGAAAATATTCCAATTTTATATGATAACATTGGTGCTATCAATCTTACAAAAAATCCAATTCAGTATTCTATAACCAAACACATTGAGATTAGACATCACTTTATAAGAGATCATGCTAAAAAAATGTGATATCAAACTTGAATTCATACCTACAAAAGATCCAATTGATGATATCCTTATTAAACCTTTGAATGAAGATATTTTTTATGGTATTAGAATGTTAATGGGCATAAAAAAAAACTATGAATGTTTATGTGTTTGATTGTATTTTCATTCATCACTTGCATAAATTCCATTGAGTGAATAAGAATTAACTCTCATTTGATGTTTCCCTCACTAAAAAATGGCTTAAAGTAACTTAAGCATGCAATTTTTCAGTTTAGAGTTCATTTTTTTTTTTTTTCAAAAGCCTTGATTTAGTCGACTGAATCATCCTTTGAGTTAACTAAATGACCTCAAAATTTAGACCCTGACTTACTGTCTCTCATTGAGTCGACTTAATCATTTTTTTTCACTCGATTGAACTCATATACCTGATTCTTAATATTCCAACCATCCAGTCGATTGAAGACGAGCCCAGTCTACTGAACACACGATATTACATATACCTGTGTCAGTTACAAAACGTCATTTCCACTTATCATTCTAGACAATTTTCAATTTCTTGAAAAATCTGGCCATAATCTACCATTTAAACACAATCCTACTCCTTAAATCCTCTAGATTCACAATCTTTTTCTCTCTATTGCACAAATATTGCCGCTATTTCATGAATCTGGTCTAAAAAATGTCTGATAGAAAGCGTGTGAAGAAGCCTTACTCCAGAGAAGATAACCCTACAACTAAAAGAATTAAAGATTCTCAACAAGGAAAAGGGAAAGAAAATACGGAGACACGAGTAACAAGGCTCACCATGACTGGGATGCATCAAGCTTCAGGGATGTAGATGCCAAAGATAGGTATGATATTATCATTAGGCATAAGAAAAATCTCTTTGGTCGCTATGTAGATTTTACATCTCTTAGATATGGGAATTTCGATATAAAACCCTTGTTTGAGACTTAGGATTGACTACCCTAGTCAAGACCCATGAGAAATATTATTCTAGGTTGATTCATAAGTTTTATGCTAATCTGAAACAGCCTTCACCCTTTGCCCGTTATTTTAAAACCATAGTCATGGACAAAGAAATTACCATCACATTTGAGGTTTTACATACATTGTTAAAATTGCATAATGGCGGTTTAAGGTGGACTATTAATGGTTGGCTTGATGATTTTATTTTCAAAGTGATTGTAGGATTGTGAAGGAAAATCCAAAATCTATGTATTCAGACTTATAACACCTATCTTGATCTGCCCCTAGGATCTAGGATGTTAAATTTGATAATAAACTGGTGCATTAATCCCATATTAGGTAGCCAAGCCAGCCCCTCCAAATTAGATATCCTTCTGATTTATAGCCTGAAGACCGGTACAATCTATGACCTTTGCCGTCTCATCATAGAGAACATAGTAGCTGCCATGAGAGTGAAGCAAGTAGGTTACCCTGTGGAATGGTAATCACCCTCATCCTTCAACACCACAAGGTTCCACTTCTTGAAAGTGAAGAAACTGACATTGATAGCTCTGACTTAATCAATGTCTCATCCCTTAAAAAATTGGGTTGTGTATTCCAAGACTGAAGAAATATTAGAATTTCAGATGATGAGGTGGTTGGAGATAAGGTAGGTGAGGAAGAGGAAGAAGCTAACTAGGATGCTCTCATGGCTAGTGAGCAACCTCTTAGAAGTCTAAGGAGCTCAGCTGGTGGTGTGTCTCAAGATGCGGAGCTTTGGTAAGTCTTCAGCTCTCTATAAGCAACATACAACAATCTACTGATGCTAAGCTTGAGAATCTAAAGATCGGGTTGCACATGGTGAATGATGATCTCTTCGCCTTCCATGTTGACACACAAAGTTCCTTTGTTGTGTTGAGGGACCAACTTGGTGAGATGAAGGAGCGACTTCGTACATATGATTTCTATCCTCCACCTGATTGGATGATCTTATCTTTATTTCTTTTTTAAAACTCTAGAACAATTTCAAGCACATTTTATTTTATTTTCACGCATTTTAGATGTTTGGGATTTCCTCATTAGAGCATTTTAGTTTCTACTTATGCTTGGATATTTGCTAATGTTTATGGACTTGCTCATGAGAGCTTAACCTCTCTTTTTTAGTTCATCCTTTGTATGCATGTTTATATAATCTTTATCTACTAATCTATAATGATTGCTCTTCATTTTCTATGCTTGAACTCCCTTTTATGATGTTGACAAAAAGAGGGAGAAAAATAGATGTTACGGAGAAAAAAAATTGGTTTTATATGATACATACATAGATTAAGGGAGAGCTTTGCTACTTAATTGTTTCAAAATTCAAATTTAAGAGAGGACAGTCGACTGTCCATTTTTCACAGTCGACTGTCTTGTCGTGAAAAATGATTATTTTTCAAAATTGAGACGCGGGACATGAGCATTTAATACTCCAAACTTCCCCAAACTTGTGTCTAACGGCCATATGAATCTAAGACTATAAAATATCTCTTTAATGATCATTCTTAACCATCAAGAACACTCAATTTCTTCTATAGTTCATTAATACTCTTAAAAGCTTTCAAAATCTCCTTTGAAACATTCTTTAAAGCTTTATTCTTGAAAGAGAGATAATTTTATTCTTGTAAAACATTTATTGTAATCTCTCTTGTACTATTTCACCATCTATTTCAATCATTGTAAAGAAAAAGACTTGGTATAACTCTTAGAATGTATAGGCATTAAACACTTCCTTGTGGAAGAGATTCTTGTAAGATTTGGGCAACACCCATGAAGTTACTTGACCATTATTAGTGGATTACTTCAAGGAGGTTCCTTGAATAGAGTGGGTGCAAGGTTGGAGAGATTTCAATATTGTCGAACCACTATAAACGGAGTTTGTACATTCTCTTCCTTTACTCCTTTAATTTCCAACAATTTATTTGGTGTTTGCTTTAATTGATTAAGTTATTAAAACTTGTTTGTTAATTGCAAAAAGTTTTAAAAACCCAATTTACCCCCCTCTTGGGTTTGCACCTCGATCTACAATTGCTTTTATAAGTTTTTAAAAACTTGTTTGTTGTTTGCAAAAAAAAAGTTTTAAAACCCAATTCACACCCCTCTTGGGTTTGGACTTTGGTTTACAACTCCTAATGTATACACACACACACACACCCCAACACACTCAATATATATATATATATATATATATATATATATATATATATATATATATATATATATATATAACTACCCAAAACTTGCTCCCAAAGATACTTAGACTCCAAGTAAAAAAAGATTTCCTAAAGATACTTGGTCTCCAAGTTAGAAAAGACTTCCTGCTTAGGTATCTTGTTTATCAAGCTTCTAGAGTCTCACATCAAGAATAAGAGTCATATCCCAACATAATTTTCTCTACCTTACCACTTTTTGACAAACTATATGAAATTTTAAATTTGTTTTCTATTGAGAATCCTATTAGGATTCCTATTATGTGTCCTAGAAGGTTTTCTAAATCTTATCTAGTTTATGTTTTTCTTATCTAGTTGATGTCTTTTAGTCCTATTAGGTTTTATATTCAAAAGTCTATATATTGGACTATTAGATTGTATTGAGAATCAATCAATAATACAAAATTCTTTTTCAATTCTCTGATTTTAACATGGTATCAGAGCATTATCCCTTTCGTGACCCAAAATAATTATTTTTTTTCTTTCTTTTTCAAAAAATGGTCGTCATTTTCCTCTGTTGCACAATAGATCTCCATCACCCCACCCCAAATCTCCATCCTTGATGGCGCATATCCTCTCCAGCTCTATCCTTTTTGGCGCACCCCACCTTTGCTGGAGCAAATCCCCATACTTCTTACTGCAACTTTTCGTTGTTTCTTCACCAGGCATGACACCTCGCCGTTTCTTCATCTCACACATGACACTACTCTTTTTTCAACGTGATTTTCAGCACTGTTATCTCTAACATTGTTGTCATTTTTCTTTTCAGCACTAGATATGTCCTATCACACAGCTCTTGTATCAATTTAATCAATTTTTTTTAGTTTTAAAAAACTGCAGTTAAGAAAACCCTATGGAATTAACTATTGATTCCAAGTCTATCTCTAGTGTGCCTCCCTATCCCAGTTCTCACATTATTACTACTAGAAAACTGAATAGTAGTAATTATGTTCAGTGGTCTAAGGCAGTATATAAGTATGTCACTGGTCAAGGTAAGTACATACTTCTTACAGATGACCCACCCATGGATAAGAATTATTTGATGCATGGGAATAAGAACACTCCTTGTTCATTACTTTATTGTGGAATTCAATAGAACCTCAAATGATATGTGTACCTATCTTGAAACCTATAAGGAAGTTTGGAAATATGTTCAACTGTCATATTCTAGCAATATTAATTGGATGTACGATGTGAATGCTCAGTTCTTTTATAGCGAACATAGAGACCGAGATATTACTGAGTATTTTGATGATATAAAGAGAATGTCTTTAGAGTTACATGCCTTGATGCCCATTTCTGCAGATATTATAGCTATGCAGAAACGTCAAAAGCAAATAGAGGTTCTTATGTTATTGGCTAGATTGAAATATGAATGTGAGCTAGTTCGATCACAAATCTTAGGTGGGGCTGAACTTCGTACCTAGTCCGAGACTTATGCTCGAGTATTGCGTGCTGTTTCTCATACTACTGAAAAATGAAAAAAAAAAAAAAAAAAAAAAAAGGAATTGTGGTGGACAAATCTGCTTTAGTTACTTAAGCTTGGCAAATGGGTCAAACTAATGTTAGTAGTGGTAGATGATGTGGCTTTTTTATATGAGTCATTGTGGTGGCATAGAGGGTCGTCGAATTGGTCATAGTTGTAGTTCTGTTGGTCGTGGTGGTGATTGTTGGGGCTCGGTTGGTAAGTGTACTTGCTATCGCTGTTATGGGAATAATTAGGTGACATGTTGGCACTTGGTTGGTCGTCCCCTAGTTGCTAATGTTGTGAATTCTGATTAAGTTAAATATGAACCTGTGTCTTTGACTTCTCTGACGGTTTCCAAAGCTCAGTATGATGAGTTCTTATAGTATAAGGCAGCTCACTATGCATCTTCCTTGACTGATCTTCTGACCTAAAAAGGTACACTAGTTACTTGTTTACTCTCTAGTAGTTCTTCATCTAAACCTTAGGTTCTTGATTCTACAACCATTGAAATTTTTTTCTCTATGGCAGCTACACTTAATTAGCCGCTACATCAGTTAGATGTCAAGAATACTTTCCTCATTGGTTCTCTCCAAGACAAGGATTACATGGAGAAACCTCTTGGATTTGTTGCTTAGGGGGAGTCTGAGTTAGTATGTTGGTTGAAAAAGTTCTTATATGGTTTGAAACAATCTCCTTGAGAATGGTTTGGCAAGTTCAGTGAAGTAGTGATTGGTTTTGATCTCAGTAGATGTGGTGTACATCATTATGTCTTTTATAAACATAGTTAAGTAGGTAGGATATTGTTGATTGTGTACATGGATGATATTGTGATCATAGGAGATGATAAGGAAAGAATTCTAACACTAAAACAATTCATAGGTACTAAGTTTCAAACAAAGAATCTAGGACAACTGAGATATTTTTTGGGTATTGAAGTTGCTAGCTCTCGTCATGGTATTTCTTTGTCTCAACATAAATGTTTCTTGATTTGTTAAGTGATACAAGAATGTTGGGGTGTAAACCTATAGATAATCCTATGGATCTCAACACAAAACCTAAAATTGATCAAGGTGAATTATTGTTTGATCTAGAAAAGTATAGACGATTGGTTGGGATATTGAATTATTTGACTATTACTAGACCAGATATTTCATTTGCAACAAGTGTAGTTAGTCAGTTTCTAGATACTCCAAGGACTAGTCATTAGGATGTTGTTATTAATATTTTGAGATATCTAAAGAGTGATCTTGGCGATGGTTTATTTCATTAAAATCATGGTCATACATAGGTTGAGTATTATACTGATACAGATTGGGCAGACTCTCCATCTAATAAGAGGTTTACTACTACATACTGTGCATTTGTTGGAGGTAATCTGGTGTCATAGAAGAGTAAAAATCAAATTGTATTTGCAAGATCAAGTTCTGAGTCTGAATACAGAGCAATGGCGCACACTACCTATGAGTTAGTTTAGCTGAAACAGTTATTAGTAGAACTTGGGATTAAGCAGTCAGGTCCAATGGGTTTGGTGTGTGACAATCAAGTAGTTATTCATATTGTAAATAATCTAGTGTTTCATGAGAGAACTAAGCATATTGAAATTGATTGTCATGTTATTCGAGAAAAACTTGTGCAAAATGTGTTAAATACTAAACATGTGAAGTCAATAGATCAGTTAGCAGATTTATTCACTAAACTGTTGGATGGTTCGCGAGTTAGATCTTTGTAATAAGTTGGGTGCATATGACATCCATGCTTTAACTTGAGGGAGAGTGTTGAGAATCCTATTAGGATTCCTATTATATATCATAGTAGGTTTTCCAAATCTTATCTAACTTAGGTCTATCTTATCAAGTTGATGTCTTCTAGTCCTATTGGGTTTAATATTCATAATCTATATATAGGGTCGTTTGATTTTATTCCAAATCAATCAATAATACAAAAATCTTTTTCAGTTCTCTAATTTTAAAATTGTCTACGATCCAATCATTATTTGCACCACTATGCTACACCTAAAGCCTTCTATCATTTATTTGTTCTTATGTTTGAGATCTCACACGAACTTATGGATTGCATAAGCCCTATCTTGAACATTGCAGGTTGCTTATGAAATTGTACCGCCAAACACATCTTATATCAGTATTCTTGAGGAGAATCTTGAGAAATGCCATGAATGAACTCATGAACATCAATAAAGACGTGAAGCGAATGGTAAAGCTTATAGAGGAGCAATAGTTGTAGCCTACAAATGAAGGCTGGAAATAGTACAACTCATGGAAAAGGAAGTGAATGAACTTGTTCAGAAAGATGCAGTGAATGTAAAGAGAACACACAGTACTATTATCTCTAAGATTATTTATATGGCAAAGAGAAAACATTGTTAGATAAGATGGAGTATTTGGAGCACTTGCAAGATGTAAGCATCACCTTGTTTTCTGCTAAAGCTGTCCAGAAATTGATGAATACCCGAGTTACCAAGGCACATTAGACACCGGGTTTTTGGTGAAAACCTCAATTCATGGCATCATCATTGCTCCTAGGAGGAATGAAACTTCTAGAGATACTTGGAATTTATGGGTACTCCATATCATTTCTCATTTCATCTTGTCAAACTAGTCTAACCCTTGCTTAAAAAAAACAACTTTAACCCCATTACCAATTTTCAATCCCCTCATTTCCCACTATTTCCATTGATTCTTTGGAATAGCTTTCCCTCTATCTTTTTAATATGCTTTTCTGCAGGTTATCTAAAGAGCCCATGTTACCATTCTGTACAATCATCTAAATTTCCTACTATAAACTCCTTTAGCTTTGCATTTCTTCCTTCATTTTCTCGCTATTTGATTTTTACAATTGAGATCCTAATAGATTTATGGATTTTGTGACTCCAATCTTGGAAATTGCCGCTTGCTTGTGCAGCTTCTGTGCCAAGCATGTTAAGTATATCTCTGATCTTGAAGAGAATCTGGACTCTTTGAAAAATGAGTTGACTGAACTCACGAAACTCTGTGAAGACCTGAAGATGAGGGTTGAGCTCCAAGAGCAACAACGTTTTTGGAGGGAGAAAGGTGATCAAGAGATACAAAAAAAAAAAAAAAAAAATGCTTTGGAAGTTGTTGTCCTCTAGCTACAAGCTTGGACATATGGTGATCAAGAAGCATATTTGTGGGAAGGAACTAACAGAGGACATTTTGAGGTCATTGCTGATAGGTTTCCCCTTGATCCAGTGAACGAAAAGCCGATGGAGGTGACTGTGGGCCTAGACTCAAAACTCCATGAGGTCTAGACATATCTTGAAGACCAAACCATTGAAATTAACAGGATATATGGGATAAGGGGTGCCGACAAGACCACTCATATGAAGAAAAGTAACAATAAGTTTGTCATTATGAACCATGATTTCAATGTCGTGATTTGGATTATAGTGTCAAAAGATGTCAACTTGGAAAAAATTCAATATGCTATTTGCAAGAAATTAGGGTTTGTTGAAGGGATGTGGATGATAGAGCTATAGAGATATCAAGGGTGTTGAACACGAAGAAGTTTTTGTTGTTATTAGACGATCTATGGGCTCAACTCGATCTATTGAAGGTGGGTGCTCCTCTTCATGACAAACAGAATGGCTCCAAAGTAATAGTCACAACCCGATCAGAGGATGTGTTATCAAATGGGTGTTTAAAAGAGGATTAAAGTGGATTGCTTGTCACCAGATGATGCTTTGGACCTATTCAAAAAGTAGGCAAAGATCCCCTCAATTCTCATTTACGGATACCAAAGCTTGTTGAAATTTTTGCAAATGCTTACCCCTTGCTCTGATCACAGCTAGATGAGCCATGGCTAACAGGAAAAATTCGAGGGAGTGGCAGCACGACATAAAAGTATTGCAGAGTTATCCATTAAAGTTTTTCAGGTATGGGTGATCATGCCTTGCATGTTCTTGTACTGTTCAAGAAATGCTTCTTGTACTGTTCATATATCCTGAAGATTACAACATTACCGAAAAAGAGCTTATAAAAGTTTAGATGGTGGAAGGATTTCTAGAGCATTTGAGGACCCTATGAGCAATTTGTACGTCAAATGGAGAGTGGTGAATCTGATTATTATGGTGGACCGGAAGAATACGTTAAGATACATGATGTAATTCCTGACATGGCTTTGTAGTTAGCTTGTAAACATGGAGAGAAAGAAAAAAAAAATTCTTATATTGGGAGAAGGTGGGTTGACTGAATCTCGAAGGTTAAATGTGAATACAAGTATTCTGAAGGAAGTGATATCAAAACTCGTCATTGCAAGTGTTTAGCAAATCTGTAGGTCTTGGTGTTTTCCTTAGCTACTTCAACCATAAAGGAGACTTGTTAGAGGAATTGGAATGTTTGGAACGCATGAAGAAGATATCTGTGATCCTATCTAGTCTTAGTTCCATTGAAAAAATGTTCAACTCCCCCAAGTTACAAAAGTGCGTTCGGGGACTACAAATGGGTAATTGCACTGATATGACCATACCACCCTCATCTTTGACAACAATGGAGCATTTAGGGACACTAGGAATTAATTTTTGTGATTATAACTGCCCAAGACTAAATAAGCTCCCATTTGATTCCAGCAGTGCAAATAGCAGTTTAAATAAAATAGAAGGGCAAGAAAAAAAAATTATGATGATTTCAATAAATTCACATTACAATCGCTCTAATATTGTTCTTTCTAGTTTTAGAAAAATTTAAAATTTTAGTACTGTAATTTGGATATCAGCAACAATTTCCTTCAGTTTTGTTTAGCAAACTATGGTGACATAATAATTCTTTAGTTTAAATTTTGTAGCATTAATTAGTGATCATTATAATCTCATCTCATTAGTATTATTGGGGATATAGTAGAAAATTATTCAAGGATCGATTAGTATTGTAGTAACAATTTGGAAAATCAATTTGAAAATTTTAGGTTCTGAATTGTAAGTTGTTTCCTTCTATAAAATAACCATGAAGAACATTTAAGCAATATGATTTAAAGTGGAACATCAATGAGAATCGACTATAGATAATGAATTTTTATGTTCAGACTCAATTTGGACCTATAAAGGAAAACGATATATCAGCTTTTTATCCTTTGAAGTTTAGTTTTAAATATTAGTACAAATATATATACACATACATATATATATATATATATATATATATATATATATATATATATTGATAATACTTGTTGATGTCGAAAATCTTACTGTTGTTCTTTAGAAATGCAAATATGAGTGTTGAGGTAAGATTTCTTAGAGATGAATGTCCTTGTAGGATTATGGTTTCTGTGTTTTAGGTTTTAGACGTGAAATTACCCTTGTACACCTGGACACATGTAATGACTTCATTGGTGGTGCTCCTGATCTTGTGGGCTTATCTCTGGGTGCCATGTGTCACTATTTGATTGGGCAATAAAATCACCCCACATCATATGCCCCCCACTTCCTTGAGTGAATTTTATTTGCTTAAGGAAGTAGTTCTATCTTCCTAATTTGTTGGTCAGAGATGTACCTAGGTAAGCAAGCCTTTTTGATTTTCAAAGAAAAATGACCAAGGAGAAAAAACGCTCAGAGTACTATCCTCAAACTTTTTGAAGAAAATGGTTGAGAATAAGAAATATTCTGAGCATTCTCCTTGAAATTTTTGAAGAAAATTACCGAGGGTGAGAAATGCTCGAGGCATTCTCCTCGAACTTTTGGAAAAAAATGGTTGAGAGTGTGAAATGCTCAAGGCATTCTTCTCGGAATTTTTGAAGGTAAAAAATCGGGAAAAAATCATTTAAGTCTCTGATCTCAATGCCTTGTTGGTGGGCTTATCAAGGGACGCTCGGTGGATTGACTTCGGTATATACCGAGGGTTTTAACTTAGGAGCCTTTTTAACCTATTGTGGCAGCTTTTCATACCAGCTGTAGGTTTGGCTCATGAGCCAGCCTTTTATTGGTAAAATTTTAGGAGGTTCCTCATTTAGGCAGGGCAAAAGTTAGTAGACTCCTAAGATTATAAGATGTTAGGAAGTGTAAGGTTCACGATTTGGACCCTTGATTTGGATTGATCTAAATCGTACATTTTCCTTTGTAAGGGGGACATACCTTCTGTTTAGGCATCTCACTCTAAAAAACTCTTATCTTTTTCCTTCTTCAAAACATTCGATATTTTTCCTTTCGAGTGCTTCGACTGTCCTCCCCTTTACCTTTTCTTCCTTTGATAATCCCCTTTTTCTTTCTCTTTTAATTTATTATGTCTTCTTCGAGTGTTCCTGGTAGAGATAGGAGAATGATAGTGAGAGGGGGGAAAGTGATAGTGAAAATGGTGGCTCGAGGAATGAGGTCAATAGTCCCGGGAACTTTTCCTCAAAGAGGCTTGGTCCGTTAGATGTTGACGAGGCTATTCCTCGAAAAGAGTAAGATGAACCAGATCGAACCTTGTTGGAGGTTCAACAGAAAATGGATGAAGAGGCTCGTGACGTTGAATATTTTTCTATGCATGAAGAGAATAAGCTGATCGGTAGTTAATTCGATCGTATAAAGAAGAAGTATCGGATTCCTTTGGAATACACTTTGAGAGAGGTCGAGGAAGGGGAAATGGCACATGGTGTGCCTCCCGAGGATGCTCCATTCAAGATATGCATTTACTTGGACATCCTCAAGATCAGGCTTAGGTTCCCTCTCCACTCTTTCATTAAGTTGGTGCTCAATCATTACAATATTGTGTTGGCCTAACTAGTTCGGAATTATGTACGCCCCCTGGTAGTCTTTATCTTCTCATATGCAAAGCGTAGAAAGGGTGCAACGATCTATCTATTTAAAAACATTTTGACAAATAGGTTTTCTTTAGTCAGAGGGCCAAGAGAAAAATAGTGAAGAATAATTCAAGCTCGGTGAAGAGTTGGAATAATAAGTTTTTCTTCATTTAAAGTGATTCGGAATTTGAAGTACCAAAGGAATGGGACTTAACATTCCTGAAAAAATCTTGTCGTCCCTCTTTTTTCTCCCAATGAGGAATCTACCTTGTAGGATTTAGTGAAGAATACTATTAACACCTCGGAATTGGACGATAATGACTCCTTGGCTAAGTATGGGCTCTTCCCCCAAGGTACCGCCTATTTAGACTTACCTTTTTTGTTTGTCTTTAATTTTGTAATTCAATAGCTAATACACCTTTTTTCTATTCTTTTCGCAGTGATGCCTCCGATTCTGAGCCAAGTTCTGAAGGCAACTAAGGCTAAGAAGAAGTGAGTTCTCGAGGTTGGCGATGATAGCTACAGTGTTGAGAAAGACCCCGATGAGCCTTGAGTGCCAGCACTTTCTAAGAGGTTCCCTCGAGACTCTTAGCCTTGTTGACTTGGAAGATGCCCTTAGCTTGGAGGTCTGTGGTTTAGGGACTTCTCATAAGATTCGCCCCCCATTTCCTCGGTATTAAAACTGAATCGTGAGGAAGGATGATTTGGTGTTGGCAAACCTTAAGGTGGCTCATGAACATATGTTTAAAGGCATCCTTCCAAGGGACTTGGTAGAGCTGTCTAATCAAGCTCCTGAGATCTTGGCTAATATGGTGCTTAAGTTGGAGTCCAAGGTATACTCTCCTTCTTCACCCCTTTTCGTTTTCAAGTTTAAGTACTTTTACTCATGTTGTTTTTGCTCAAACAAGTGTTAGTGTGGTGGTGCTCGACCATCGCTTTGTTAATGTTAGCACCTTGCTTGAGGAACATAAGAATAGGGTTTCCTAGCTGGAGGGAGAGGTTGAAGCCAAGGACGAGAAGATCTCTATCGTAGAGAAATACTTGGTTGAGTCCTGATAAGTGCTTAAATAGTCATATTTAAGCCCCTTAATTTATATTTGTTAAGTTTTTTATTTATCTATTTCTATGGATTTTACTTCATTTTCGTGTTTTATGTGTTTTTCACAGGACTTGGAGAAAAAGGTAATAATTTGGAGCTTTTAGGAGCAAAAGTCAAGTTCTGCCATCCAGCAAGGTGCGCTCGAGCGCACCTCCCTTGAGATCGAGAGCACTTGAAGAAGGCTCGAACGCACACATGCGCTCGAGTGCATACCGCATATGCTCGAGCGCAATCACTCTAGAGGCAGCAGAGCCAAAATTGGAAAGAAGTCTTTCGACTCCAAAAAGGAATTAGGGTTTCGGGACACCATAAGGACCCTATAACTAGCCCTCTAAAACACATAACCCACACCTTTTGTTCTAGATTCGAAGTAGAGAGCTTAAGAGAAGAATTGACAACTCATCTCCCAAGTCTTCTTCGATTTTAGTTTTCTGTTTTTTTTTTAATTATGTTTAGCATGTTTACTTTACTTAGTATGTGTAACTAAACTCCTATAGGGCTCGATTGAAGCCCTAGTTATGCTTTACCATATATTCATTCATTGATTATCTTTGCTATAGCCTTGTTAGAATATTTAACTTGATTAATACCTATTTATATTTACATTCCTCATATGTATGTGCCTGATCAACGTATGCATGTGGTATGGATAAGTTAGTCGAATCAATTTGGATAACCGAGTCCTGGGTTCGACATTAGTAAAAAGGGATATCCACACCGGATTCTCGGGTTAATCAACATGGGAAACCGGGAGCGGACTAAGCCCTAGGCCCCGTGTGGTTGCTGATCTCCACAGCCTTCATGCTCTCTTAAGGAACAACTCAGTATACACCCATACTGAATCCCTTAAGAGAGAAAAGAGTTAAAGTATACACCATGCCTAACTCGTTGCATAGGGAGATTAATAGCCTAAGGTGTGGACCAAGCCCTTGGGTTGGCAACCATTAGATATTCATGATAAGGCTGGAGCACTGAAACCTTAGTTAGTGGGAAAGTATAATTAGTGGTGGATATCGTAGCCCTATGATCTCATTATTGTTATTTACTCACAATTAAATTGCTATTTCTCTTTTTAACTTGAAGAAACAAATTCTAAAATGAAATTCACCAATCCATGTGGAAATGATCTCGCACTTGCACACTATGCTACCACAGACCTTGTGCATTTACAAGTAAAATTAGAATGATTATTTGCATATTTATTTAAGTAGATAATTGCTCCAACAAGTTTTTGGCGCCGTTGCCGGGGATTGCGCTAAATTTCTTTTAGAATTAATTTCTCATTTAGTTTAATTACCATTATTTCTTATTTTATTTTTAGTTTTAAATATGTTTTTATCTTATTTAAAAACCCTAATCAATTCCTTTTTCTCTGTTTCAGGTACTCCATGAAGCTTTCTGTGCCACTTGCGATCGAGCGCAATTGAGCAGAGAGTAATCCGAGCAGTAGTATTTGACTGCTGCACTCACATAACTGCCACTGATTCATGCACGGACGTCGGTCCAAGAATCCAGCATTCCTTCCCTTTGATCCCGAGCTTGAGAGGTCTATTCAACAAAGGTTTAGGGATAACTCGGAAGAGGTAGGAGTAGGGAGTGAGGAAGAGACACCACCAATGGCAGAACAAATAGCTGAACAGCTACCACCTGAACGGAGGCCGATGAAGCAATCCTTCATCCCGCAGAACATCGATCAACCTTCGTGCATTGCGTATCAACCTGAGGCGGAAGGAAACTATTACATATCTCCGTAGATACTCATTGCACTGACTCACTTTAGGGGTACACCTAGTGAGGATCCACACTTGCACCTTTGAGAGTTCTTCGACCTCTGCAAATTCCACCACATCCGAGGCTTAGACCAAGAAGGAATAAGGTTAATTCTTTTCCCTTTTTCCTTAAAAGATAATGCTAAATTATGGTATAATTCTTTGCCTACAGTTTCCATCCACACTTGGGAGGAGTTGGCGAGCAAATTTCTAAGGAAGTTCTTCTTAGCCCAGAAGACAAGGCAAATGAGGAAAGAAATACAATTCTTCCAACAAAATAATGGAGATTTGTTCTTCGAGGCCTAGGAACACTTCAACGAGCTACTACTCAAGTGCCCACACCACAACCTACCCCAAGACGAACTGGTACAAGCCTTTTATGAAGGTTTAAATGATTCTAACAAAAACATTGTTGATTCAGGTTGTGGAGGGGTGCTGATGGAGAAGAGCAGCGAAGAGGCAATGGAACTTTTCGAAACCCTGAGTGAACACACACAACAGTTCTCCTCTCAAGGTAGACATATAACCAAGAGTAAGGGTGTGTATGAGGTAAGCTTAAACGGAGGATCATCTCCTCAAATGGTCGCGGTGGAAAGAAAACTTGACCTATTAGTTAAAGCTATGGCCGCTCAGAACACCTCAGCTAACCCGTCAGCTGCACCATTACAGGCATGTGCTATTTGCTCACAGTTTGATCATAATACTAATATGTGTCCCTTATATTCATCTGCAGATCATGAGCAAGCCAACTTTGTGGGACCGAACAATTATCCACCAAAGAATAACCCCTATGCAAACACATACAACCCTGGATGGCGGAATCACCCGAACTTCTCATGGAGCAACAATCAAAACAATCAAGGGCAGCAAAGAAACTTCCAACCAACAGCCTAAACTGCCATCGAACCAAAGAAGAATGACCTCGAAAGCCTTGTGAGGAAACTAGCATCTCAGTAACAACAAATCCTGAATAAACATGAACAATTCATGGAAGAGTCAAGGCAGTTTCGGACTGAAATAAGGCAAATAACTGCAAAACATAATCAAGCCATTCAAGGGCTAGAGGTACAAATAGGACAGTTAGCCAAGGAATTGAGTACCAGAAAACAAGGTGAGCTCCCAGCCCAGCCATTACCTAATCCAAGAGGACACCAGCAGCTGAATGTTATAAAAACCTTAAGAAGTGGTAAGATCATCGGCACCAATGAGCCTACACAAGCATCTCCAGACCAAGCCTCCACATCTAAGGTAAGAGAGATGGAAAAGATAAATACACCTCCACTCTTCCCTCAAAGGTTAGTGAAGCCTAAAAGGGAAACTAAAATGATTGACATTTTTGAAATTTTGAAAAGGTTGAAATAAATATTCCTTTATTAGATGCAATAAGGAAATTACCTGCTTATGCTAAGTTTTTAAAAGATTCTTGCACTAACAAAAGAAAGTTTCAGGAGCATGAGACGGTAGCCTTGACCGAAGAGGTGAGTGTTGTATTATTAAGAAACTAAAAAATCCAGGAAGTTTCACTATTCCTTGCAAGCTAGGTGACCAGCTTTTCGAGCATGCATTATTGGACCTGGGAGCGAGTGTCAATTTGCTACCTTATAGTGTATTCGAGACACTAGGTTTGGGGGAACTCCAACCAACCTCCATTACTCTACAATTAACTGACAGAAGCATCAAACGACCAAGAGGTATCCTCGAGGATGTTTTGGTAAGAGTAGGTAAATTTATTTTACTTGCTGATTTTATTGTATTAGACATGGAGGAGTGCCATATGCCTGTACCACTCCCTATCATCTTAGGGAGACCATTTATGATCACTACTGACACAAAAATTAATGTAAAAAGAGGCATTGTCACAATGAGAGTAAATGATGAAGAGGTAGAATTTAAAATCTTTAATACACTAGACTGCACAAAAACTAATGATGAATGTTACAATGTAAGTTTCATACAAGGTGTTGATAAGGAAGTATCTAAAGTCCATTACACTGCTCCATTGAAGATCATCCATGCTAACATGAGATTGGACATTAGACCAGAGGATAATGTGATTAAAGATATCCATGGAGCTGTGCACACCATCAAGAGCACACCTAAACCTACAAATAAATATAATCCTAAAGTTAAAAATCTTTCACTTACTAATACTACTCCTTCTTATTTTATTGACCAGGCACCAAAATGGGAGACAAAGCAGCCATCAAAGGCACTGGAACCACTTGATGGGGGCCTTCAATGCCTCCTTCAAAGGACGTAGCCTTGAAGCTACCATAGAGAGCACTTGAGAAAATTCCACTTACATAACATATAGCTCATGTGCCTCTATTGAGATTAGTGGTACTGAGGCCACTACAAATTGGTATGATTGTATCGTTCCTATTTTTACCTTAATTCATTTCTTTATACTCTTTTAATATTTAGCAAATTTTTACCACGCGATCAAGCGCACACCCCATACGCTCGAGCACTGCCTTACCCTGCATTGCGTGCGAGCACATCACACTACGTACTTGCGTATCATGCGATCGAGCGTACTTCACAAATGCGCTCGAGTGCACTTGGGGCAGAGAAGTCACGTGCATATTATAAACAATTCCCTCTTCCTCGCTCATTTACGCTCAATCGCACTCCTGACATCTCTTTCTCGCACGAACCATCACACACAGCAAAACCCTACCTTCCACCCTCGTCCGGCACTCCAGACCACCACCCCCTCGCCACAAAACCAAGCCAACCACTAGGCAAATACATTTTCTTTCTCCATTGAACACACCACCCTCCTCAGCACACAAAGTACACACATGTTTTTGTTTTTCTTTTTTTTGATACTTGCACACACAATTTTGGATCTTTAGTTTACATATACATTATCTATGATAGTTTTCCATTTGCAAAAGGTTTTGGATCAAGGGTGTATGCATTCTACAGCTTCTGGTTTTTGGTGCGCATACGGTGTTCGACATATTGCCTGACCGAGTGCGATCGAGTGCTTGGTAGTAGCGATCGAACGTACTTCAATATTTGCGATTGAGCGCACCAGCAGCTGTGCACGACTGCAATCGCACCAAAAGCAATACTATTTGTCCACAACACATGGCTTCCACATCTCGAGCTTCTAGCAGCCGTCACCAAACATCTCAGCCCAGTTTCGAACAGCATGAAATACTGTTCGAGACAACATTTAACGTAGAAGATGACTTCAAGACTTTGGACACCACAAGATGGGCGGTCCAAGAATTCAATAGCCAGGGTCTCAAGCGACTATTCAAGCCGGTCTGCTCGACGGCATACACTCGATTCATGGTCAGTTTCTACGAAAACCTGACCTATGATTGCACCAGGCCAGAGATCTTATCTTCTTCAGTCCAGGGCCGATTTATAGAGCTGATCACCACTGACATAGCCGGCTCTTTACACTGCTGCGCTGAGTCCCCGCCAGAGGACAGCCACATAGAGGAGCAGCCTGACTCGTTCCCTCTCCCACATATCATTGAGGACATGTGTGCGGGGCAGTATGCTGACCGCCACAACAATACAGGGAGCCGGTCGAGGTTGCTGCCCCGTCTATGGTTCGTCGACTCAGTCCTGCAGCGTAATGTGTGTCCTTTGGGGCACAAGACACAGAAAAGAGATCAGTTTCTGCAAGCTCTCTACGCTTTCCACCGAGGTCACTGGTATTCCATCCCAGTAGTCATATAGAGTCAGACACACAAATTCTGGGATGGGGTGCATAACCGGCAGACAACCACAGCTAATGTTTGGGGTCTTTCTTTCCCCTTCTTGCTCAGTCACTTCTTCAAGAAGAAGGGGCTTAGGGGATCTTTTATAGACGGCCCAGTTAGCGACCACCCTTTCTTTGAGAGAGCCCTGTGGAGCCTCAGCCAGTCGCACATGCCCCGAGGACCCCGAGCACAGATTCCAGTTACTGAGCTTATAGCGGATGATCCGATGGAGGCCGAGCATCCATCGGTGAGCCCTTCATGGGAGGAAGATCAGACAGATATAGGATCCATGGAGTATCAGCATCTCCTAGATGAGCTATCTTTCTTCCACTGTGAGCTATCTGACATCCGTCAGGAGGATCGTGAGGCAGCCCGTTTGATCCATCAGCGGATCGATGGGTTAGAGGCACAGTTCACATGACAGGAGGCGCTGTTACAGGCCATCCTTGACCGCCTACCTCCTACACCCGGTACCTCCTCGACTGCACCCACAGATTATCAGCAGTAAGAGGATACCCCGTTTGGCTGAAGACGTTAAACTTAGCACTCATAGGAGGTACCCCAGACATATCCTTCTCATTTTAGTACTTTTCTTTTAGTTATAGTTATATTTACATGTCTAGTTTACATATTTTGTTTTCTGGCACAATATTTATTTTTCTTTGTCAGGTACTCAGTGCGTGCATCCAATTCAAGTTTGGGGGCGTGGACAAGCAAGCAACCAATCAAGTTCTCCATCTCCCAGGTCAGATCTTTCCATGCCACATATACATTGGGGACAATGTGTGTTTTAAGTTTGGGAGTAGTGGGAGATACTATATACTATCACACACGCACTTGAAACACATGCACACACTAAGTCCCAGTTTTTTTTAGAAAGATAAATGCATGTTCGTTTGGTAAACAAAAATTTTGGTTGATTTAAAAATTTGATAACAACATCATTAGTAAGCTTAAAAGCTAGAACATATAATCTTACAATGGGAATTTTACAAAGTTTAGTTACCTACCTCAAGGCACCTAAGAATTCACGAGTTGGATCCAAAATTGCACGAGCACATTTAACACGCATTTGTGTGGTGTATGACATATAATTCTCTTGTATATGTTTCCATAATCTAACTGTAATCGGATAACTTGTTGAAAAGAACACTTTGGCATAAGAAAAATAAAGAAGAAAAGAATAAAGAAAAATGTTCATCATGCTAAAAGTGATCAAAAAGCTTCTAATGATCAGTAAAAGCTTTTCACTCAGTAACTGGGCCTCTTGCCTCAGTAAGCATTGAATGATCACGTCAAAAGGTGAAAAGTAAACCTTCAATGATCATAATAAATATTCCCACTGAGTAACTGGGCCTCTTTCCTCAGTAAGTATTGAGTGTTCACGTCAAAAGGTGAGAATTTTATTAAGAAGTATAAAAAACCTGTTAGTTCCATAGCCTTTTTTACTCGAGTTAGTAAGTCCTTAGGGGTGTCTTTACACTTAATGCCCTAAAACCATCTGGTTTGGGAGTCATTGGCCAAACACTCGTTACAAGAGTCAACTAGAAAGCTCGATGGAACTCAACATGGCAACATGGGAATCATTTAGAAGCATTAAAACTTGTTAGTTTCATAGCCTTTTTTACTCGAGTTAGTAAGTCCTTAGGGGTATCTTTACACCTAATGCCCTAAAACCATCTGGTTTGGGAGTCATTGGCTAAACACTCGTTACAAGGGTCAACTAGAAAGCTCGATGGAACTCAACATGGCAAAGATTGCATGATAAAAAGAAAAAGAAAAATAAGCAAATATTATGCCATTTTTGTTCTCTTTGATAAGGAATTCGATAAAAGTTTGGGCATCGAAACCCTATACGCTAAAATTATGTAGAAGCCCCATCTTATATGTACTAACTCATCACACACAAATCAAACTTGTGATGCCTTAAGCCAACCTTAGGTAAGTAACTTAAAACTTTTGAAAGTCCTTTTACAATCCAAAATGTGTTTTTATTTTAAGCTTACTCTTGAACGGTTATCATAGTTTTATGTGCAACCCAAATCTTTGAGTATCATGGAAATGAATTTATCTTTAATTTTTGTTCTAACATAGTCTTTAATTTTGTATTGCTAAGAGACTAGCAATATGTAAGTTTGGGGGTGTGATAAGTGCTTAAATAGTCATATTTAAGCTCCTTAATTTACATTTGTTAAGTTCCTCATTTATCTATTTCTACGGATTTTACTTCATTTTCGTGTTTTATGTGTTTTTCACAGGACTTGGACAAAAAGATAATAATTTGGAGCTTTTAGGAGCAAAAGTCAAGTTCTGCCATCCAGCATGGTGCACTCGAGCGCACCTCCCTTGAGATCGAGTGCACTTGAAGAAAGGTTGATGCTTCCTGGTCTTAGATGGGAATACCAAGTGTTGGTGGCATTTTCCAAAGTTAGTAGAAAGGCTCAGCATAGCATTGCATCAGGATGACGATGCAAAAGCATCGTGGTTTTGTAAAGTTGGAGATGATCCATGGGATTAGAGGTCCCATCGTAGGCTTTTATGACTGGTATCCAAAGTGTCTAGGTAGAGGTGCGTCGAGGATCTCTTGTGTGAATGAGGGGTTTTGTGCATCAAGTTCATCTAATAGGTTCAATCCTCTGTTTTTGAAGGCTTCCCCTACACCTATCCATTTCCTCAAGCTTTCTATCCAAGTATACATTGTTCTTTGAGGTCGCAGAGTTTCGTAAGGTTTTACCCCGCGATGAAGGGGGGAGGACCCCATAGTGGATCCATAGCCAGTGGAACATGTATTTTGACTAAGATCTTAGCGCCTCACTAGGCGAGAGTTTTGTTGTGCTGGGTGTTGCTGAGATAGGGACTGCCCCCCGAGTCGTGCAGTCAAATTAGTTACCAGTTGAGTAAGTTATCAAAATTGTTCTTAACTAACTAAGTTGTCTAGATCGGTGAGGCTTTGGTTATGGGTGGGATCATCTGACTGAGATTGTGGGGTTTGCTCCAGCTGCCTTTCTAAGGGCTCGACCATATCTCTATTGGTGTCAACATCTTCGAGGATTGCATGGAGGCATGGACTGAGAGGTGGGTTCTGATTCATTTAGATCTGAGTTACGGTGGTAGCAACAACAGTGGCAGCGGCAGCAGTAGCAGCATTTTTGGTCATGTTTCGGGTTGGCATCATTAATAAATGAGTTCTTCTTCAAATACTTTCCACATACAAAGTCAATTTGTTGATACCAAAAATATGACTGTCATTCCTTGGAAATGCAAAGATGAACATACGCACACGAAACGGAAAACTCCTAAAGATTCGCTAGAGAACCCGGAGGGGTTGTGCCTCCAATAGGACTCTCTGATGCTTAAGTCGGTAATCTGTTTATAGAGAACGAAAAGGTAAAGGATTGTGAGGGTTGAGGTAGGGGTTAAGTTTCTTAGAGATGAGTGTCCTTATAGGATTAGAGTTTTGTGTTTTAGGGATTAGGTGTGAAATTACCCTTGTACCCTTAGACACATGTAATGACATCATTGGTGGTGCTTCTAGTCTTGTGGGCTTATCTCGAATGCCATGTGTCACTATCTAATTGGGTGGTAAAATCACCTGGCATCTGCACGTTTTTATGACGGAGAGATTCATAGTACTATAAAGTGGTTTCAACATTCAGTAGAAGTGTTGTTGTTCACAATTCAGATTACTGCACTACATATACTTGTTGAGAATTTCTTTGCTTTTCTAGTAACTTTTTTTTTTCTTTTTCTTGAAGTACATGAAATTTGTCTGCAATTGTACAATAAGTCATATATAAGGGGACGTTTATCTCACTTTTTGATTTATTTCTTTTCACGAAATTCTATCAGTTGTCAAATTTGAATCTAGACTGACTTAGTTGCTGTTAACCCGTTTGTGTACTACAAAGGCGCTGCATCAATGTGTGCAGTGTTGTAGGAAATAAGTTGGCTGTTGTGGCATGACTTCTCTTTGTTTATTGTTTTGATGCTCATAATATATTTATGGGAAACTTTCCTATAGTATTTGCTTTATTATTGTTGCAATTTGTGTCTGTTTTGTTCAATCCAACTGAATTTGCATCCGTTTATGTTTTGTATTTGTTATTGTTTATCTCTTTTTGAACAATTACTCTGGTAGATGCACAAATACCTCTAGATTTTTCCAAAATTTCGTAGTCCTTTGAGTTTTAGTTTCTTTTCGATCATTGTATTGTCTCTCAGTCAACTATTTTATTTGTATAGAAATTTCACTTTGTTAGGATTTGCTATGACATGGATATGTAGTGGACAGTTTATTATTGTAGTGGGCAGTTTCCAATAATGGGTAGTTTATTAGTAGACAGTTTATTATTGTAGTGAGTAATTTATTATTGTATCAATTTTTAGTCCCTATTTAAAGCCATTTACATTTCAATGAAAGGCATCATATCAATTTCACTCAGTACATATGTGGAGGCAGTGGCTCCTCGAAAGCCATTTACTTGTTACATATTACAAATTCAATTCTAAATATCTTTGTTCCTAACAGTGGTATCAGAGTCGCGTTCCTATACCATGGCCGAGGGTACCCGTCATGCCCAGCTTGCAGAAGCCGTGTCTAGTTTGAAGGGTGAAACAGTGTACCTGTGAGAAGAGAAAGACAATAGAAACACATGCTAGAAGCAGTTTTGCAACAGCTCAGCAACCTTGTAGCCAGTTATGATCAGTTGGCTATATTGGCTGGAAACCACAATTCTAGAGGACCCTCTCATAAACAGGTCAGTAACAATCCTTTATTTGAAGGGGGAGGGGGTATTCATGCTAGATCTATTAGGCTCGAATTTCCTAAGTTTGATGGCACTGAACCTATAGAATGAGTCCTTAAAGCCCAACAATTTTTTGCCTATGTTAGTACGCCAGAAGACCAAAAATTACAGATTGCTTTTTTTCACATTGAGGGAAAAGCCTTGTCATGGTATTGTTGGTTAATGGAGTCAGGACCAGTCAATAATTAGGAGGATTTTGTGACTACTTTAAAAGTCAGGTTTGGGCCCTCTAGTTATGAGGATCCTGTTGGGGCTTTTACTAAGTTAAGACAAATAGAGATAGTGGAAGAGTATCAAACCCAATTTGAAGCTTTGTCTAATAGAATAAAAGGTCCTACTGAAGAATTTAGAATTATCACTTTCATTAGTGGACTTAGAGATGACTTGAGAATTATGGTAACAATGTTTAAACCTTCATCTCTCTCGGCTACCTTTGGGTTAGCTAAATTACAAGAAAAAGAAGTGAATAGAAGAAGTCAAGGTATTACCACTAAAATATTCTGCCTAACCCCATATACAACCCTAAACCTATAAGCTCATCCCCTGTGCTCATATTACCTGCACCTCTTCCCAGATTAGAACCAAGGCCTCCACCTAACCCCAATTATCCACCACGCAGAAACACTTTTCCCATTAAAAGAATTAGCGCAGTCCAAATGGAGGATAGGAGAAGTAAGAGATTATGTTATTATTGTGAGGAGAAGTTTCATATAGGGCACAGATGCAGTAGGCCAAAGCTATTTTTATTGAAAGGGATAGAAAATGAGGAGGAAAAAAAAGGGGATGAAGAGGGTAGTCTAGTAGTTATACAAACAGAGGCAACATTAGTGGAAGAAAATGAGGTAGGGGAGCTGTTGGGAATCTCTTTACATGCATTTAAAGGAAGTATTAATCAACAAAAAGTGCTAAACTTAATTGATACGGGAAGCACACATAGTTTTGTGGATCCATATGTAGCAAGGAAATCAAAACTACTTGTGGGAGAAAGCCAACTAGCAGTAAGGGTGGCTAATGGTGATAGCCTTCCTTACCAAGGTTATTGTAGGGTCGTGCCCCTCCAAGTACAGCATTTACATTTTATGACTCAACTTTATTTGTTAACCTTAGGAGGGTGTGATGTAGTGCTGGGAGTAGATTGGTTAAGGAAATTGGATCCAATTTTATGGAATTTTGCTGATCTTACAATGCAGTTTACTCTTAATGGAGAGACTTCCAGGTTGCAAGGTATTCAGCCATCTCAGGAAGTGTTGGAAGAGGAGGATCACACCCTTAAGTTGAAAAAGGGTACAATCAAGAGAATATGGGTCCAAATGTTGGGTATAGACTCGGACACTGCAGTAAAAGAGGTGGAACCAGAGTTACATCAAGTGCTGCAAGATTATGAGTCAGTTTTTTCTGAACTCAGTGGCTTGCCTCCACCTCGGAGTCATGACCACACGATTCAGTTACAAGATGGAGCCAAACCAGCATGTCTACGCCCCTACAGGTATCCTTACTATCAAAAAGCAGAAATTGAGAAACTTATTTCTGAAATGCTCAAAAGTGGAGTTATAAAGAGCAGCCAAAGTCCATATTCCTCTCCGGTGTTGCTAGTAAGGAAGGCAGATAGTAGTTAGAGAATGTGCGTAGATTACAGAGCACTGAACAATGACACTATCAAAGACAAATACCTTATTCCGAATATAGATGAATTATTGGATGAACTCTATGGGGCATAAATTTTCTTTAAGTTGGATTTGCGTTCTAGGTATCATCAAATCAGAATGCATTCAGGAGACATTCTCAAAACTGCTTTCAAGACTCATGAAGGTCACTATGAGTTTTTGGTGAGGCCGAAACTCCTTCAACCTTCTAAAGGTTAATGAATGAAGTATTTCGGCCCTACCTAAGGAAATTTGTTATGGTTTTTTTTAATGATATTCTTATTTATAGTAAGACACTACAGGAACATTTGCAGCACCTACGCACTGTTTTGAAGATTCTGAAGTCCCATGAATTCTATGCCAAGGCTTCTAAATGCATATTTGGAAGTAAGGAAGTGGATTATTTGGGGTACCTCATTTCTAAGGCAGGAGTCAAGGCAGATCCACAAAAGATAGCTGCCATGCAAGGATGGCCTATACCTACTAATCTAAAAGCCCTGAGAGGTTTTTTGGGTCTTACGAGGTATTATCGTAAATTTGTGCAGGGGCATGATTGCAGCACTACTTACCGCACTGCTAAGGAAGAACTCATTTGTGTGGACACAAAAGGCATTACAGGCATTCACTCAACTGAAGCAGGCAATGATCAACCCTCCAGTTCTATGGGTTCCAGATTTTTCAAAACAGTTTGTGGTGGAGTGTGATGCGTCAGGGGAAGGGCTAGGTGCTGTACTTATGCAGGAGGGGCAACCCATAGCATACCTGAGTCAAGCTTTAAAAGGTAAAAGCTTAACTTTATCTACTTATGAGAAAGAATTACTTGCTGTGGTGATGGCAGTAAGGAAGTGGAGACATTATTTATTGGGGCAGTCATTTAAGGTCCGCACTGATCAATAGGCCTTAAAACATTTGTTGGAACAAAGGATTGGAACCCCTGCCCAGTAGAAATGGGTTTCTAAGTTACTGGGGTATGATTTCTTAGTGGAGTATAAGAGTGGAAAAACCAATACCGTTGCAGATGCCTTATCCAGACTACCACCCATAAATAAACCCAACACTTCAACCCACCAAACAGCCAACGGCCAACTACTACCAAATAATTCCAACCCAACCCACCAATCCCATGAACCAGCCATACGAGCAATCAGCATGATACAAGCCAAATGGATAGAGGAGTTACAGGAGCTATTGAGCAACTACCATCAAGGGACCTTGGACCCTTCTCATTACCAGCTCCGAAATGACCTCCTTTTTTACAAGGGGAGACTTCATCTAGGAACACTGGTACCCTTCCAACAGCAAATCATGCAACAGTATCACAGTAGTCCATTATGGGGCCACACAAGGGTATATAAAACATACTCAATGATAAAAAAATAAAATAAAAAGAGTTTTACTGGTCTGGATTGAGAAAAGATGTCAGAGTCTTCGTCAGGGAATGTGATATTTGCCAAATGAACAAGGTGGAAACTCTTTATCCAGCGGGTTTGCTTTAGCCCCTACCAATACCCGAGAGGAACAGGGTGGACATCAGTATGGATTTTGTGGAAGGTTTGCCATCATCAGAGGGGTACATTGCAGTAATGGTGGTAGTGGATAGATTGAGCAAATATGCTCATTTTATACCACTGCATCACCCTTACACCGCTTTGAAAGTGGCTAGGGTTTTTATGGAGAATGTGTTCAAACTGCACGGGTTGTCGCAGACGATAGTAAGTGACAAAGATCCAGTGTTTACCAGTCAATTCTGGACTGAGCTGTTCAGAATATGTAGGACTGGCCTATTGCTAAGTTCAGCCTACCATCCACAAACGGATGGTCAGACCGAAGTGGTCAACAAAAGCTTAGAGTGTTATCTCAGATGCTTTAGTAGTGACAGACCCAAGGATTGGAAGAAATGGCTAGCCCTAGCCGAGTTTGTCTATAACACCTTAACCCATAGCTCTTCCCAAATATCTCCCTTTGAAACAGTATATGGATTCCCCTCACCCAACTACTACCATATGAACCAAGGGCTACTAAAGTGCATGCAGTGGAAGAAGAACTTAAAGACCGTGACTTTATCAGTAAGTTGGTAAAAGAAAATCTTCAAGAAGCTCAGCACCGAATGAAAAGGCATGCAGATAAAAAGAGAACAGATCGGGAATTCCAAGAAGGCAACTGGGTATACTTACGATTGAGGCCATACAGACAAATGACAGTGGCCATGAGAATGAATCTCAAGCTCTCCCCAAGGTATTTTGGGCCATATCGCATCCTCCACCGTATCGGCATGGTTGCCTATCGCCTTGATCTACTTCAGGGAGCACAGATCCATCCCACTTTTCACGTTTCCTGCTTAAAGCCAAAGCTCGGGAAACATGTTCAAGCCAATACCCAACTGCCTCAAGTAATATCCGATGGTGCTCTGACACCAGAACCGGAGAGGTTCTTACTCACTGGAAAGGAACAATGGCCAAAGATGCGACATGGGAAGACCTCGAGACTTTGAAGAGACTATTTCCTGATCTTGTGGGCAAGATCTTTTGATGGAAAGGGTATTGTTAGGATTTGCTATGACATGGATACGTAGTGGGCAGTTTATTATTGTATTAATTTCCAGTCCCTATTTAAAGCCATTTATATTTAAATGAAAGACATCAGATCAATTTCACTAAGTACATCTATGGAGGCAGTAACTCCTCGAAAGCCATTTACTTGTTACATATTACAAATTCAATTCTGAATATCTCTGTTCCTAACACACTTTGATTTGAAATCAAAGTTGGCTGCTGTGGACAAGAATGTCTTCAGTTCAAATTCTACTGGACAAGTTGGAGCTGAAGGGAGGGAAGAGTGACAAATATAATCTCCAATTTCCTGGGAAGAGGGTAATTTACCAAAGAATTTCCAACAAAATTGTTAATTGCATCTTTGTCTATCAAAATCAGAGCACTCTATTACGTGCTTTTCTGCATCTGAATGGAATTTGATGTTGCGGAACTAAAAATGATTTAGGCAAATTTGTGTAGACAATATTTCTGTAGTAATATTAAAGCAAAAAAATAAATAAAGAGGGGGAAATGGAAATGATGGAACTCGTCTATTAGAATTTTATTGAGCAGAAAAAATATATATGTAAATGAGAGAAGCAGTTTCTAAAGGGATTATAAGATCTTCCCAAGTGGATTTCTAAAACAACAAAATTAATAACTACTTGCGGCTGAAACTTTCCTTCCATATGGTTTTACAACCATTTCTACTGTGTTAAAATGTGATGTGAAGAGAATTTCAGGCAAAACCAGTGATGAAGTGAAACTTCTTTGTAGCTCTTCGTCCCCTCTTCAATGAACAGAAGCACAGATCGATTGTTGATTGTACAGACCAGCAACCCCAGCAACCCCATTTGTAAGCTGCTGCCTGTTTCTTCTCCGCTTTCTGACTACTATAAACCCATCAGTGTCTCCATTTTCCTTCTTCTTTACATCTAACATGTTTGTTTGCTCACAATCACTTGATTGAGAAGCTGTGTCCTTTCCTTCATTGCCATAACGAATTTTTATTATTGCACTGTCATTTGCAATTGCATCTGAAGAATTTTCTGAACCAACAAACTTCTTTTCCTTGACCTCAGACTCACTTGAAGGATCCCTGTTATGGTGGACTGATTTTACAATAAAGCTAAGCAGTATCTGCCTTGCAAGCTCTAACTTCTCAGACTCAGAGCTGGACCTTTTATAAGTACCATCTTTAACTTCATTATTGGAATTCTTATCAAGTCTCTCCTCATCTGCTGTACTTTCAACATTTGAAACACTTGAATACGTATTTTGAGGATTTGTTTGCCAAGCTCTCCTTGGTACAAACTCAGTTGCATTTGGGTTCATGATTCTTTGGGGCCCAAATCTATTTCTTTCCACAGTAGGAGTTAGGTATGTAACAGAACCACATTTCATGCGGTAAGAATGATTTGTCCTATAATAAAGAGGTGATCTAGGCCCACAAGGAACTCTAGCAGCGACTGGAGGTCCCACTGGCTCTGCAACCATGCCCTGAGACGCTCTTACATCATAAATACTCGTGACAGCTACCGAGTTTAGTGGGTGAGTCATTGAGAGTGCTCCTGGATTGAAAGGTTCAGCTGCAGCCGATAGCTTGCTTCCATTTGTTTCAATGGGCTTCTCCTGATTAGAAGAACACTGAATTTCTTCAGGTTCTGGGGCAGATATTTCTGATTGGGTGACACTTCCATTAGTTTGTTCCATTCCATGAGCAATGCTCTCAGCTGGTATACACTCAACAACAGAGACAAGATTGCTTTCCTCCTCCTTCAATGTCTCCAATGTGCTGCATATCTGAGTTTCAGTTTTTTCCTCATTTGATTCTACTATCTCCAGTATTGGCTTTAGAACTGTGCCTGGGGGTGCCAGAGCCACTTCCTTGTAAGACAGAGATTTGGAAGCCATGGCAATGAGATTTGTAGGACTGGAGGAAACTCTGGAGACAGAACCCTTTGCCTGCAGTTTCATCAAATCCTCCCCAGAACACAAGCTACGAGTCTTTGATTGCTTCATTGGTGACAACTCAGTTATAGCAGTCCTAGGTGTTGTTTTCTGCACTGGTGAAATGATTTCCCGCTTATAACCATTTTCTCTTGAGTTTGAATATTCAGGATTGTGTACGGTTAACTTGGTAAAAGCTGGCCGCCTGCGGCCAAACTTCTGACCAGCAGCATTCCCTGATCGCCCTTTTGAATAGGCTTCTTGCCACCCTTCATCTGAAGTTTTTGCGACAATTTCACTTATGCTTGTAGGCCCGTATCTAGTAATATCATCATTTTCTCCTGCATCTTCAGGATGAGCTGTATCCACCACCTTCAATTCTTCTCTACTGCCGCCATCTGAGGTAACCATATCACCATCCGAGCCATCATGGAGCATGGCATCTTCAGCTATCACATCATGATGGGCCTGATGAGTTTTGTCACTAATCTGCAGTATCTGGCGAATTTAAACCAAAATTATGATAATTATGTCAAATGTCAGAGTAAGTAGGATCTTTTCCAATCGTAAGTCTGTCCATTAAAGTCAGGATATCAACAAATGTTACAAATTCAGTGAATATATCAATAGAAGCAGTGCTTCAAGAACATTCTTGAGAACCCAGTTGTGATACAATGTTGAATACTAAACTTTACAAAACACTACTAGACACACTGAGATGGCCCCAAGAAAATATCAAGCTGAGGTAATTTAGCTGCCTCTTTGCTCTCAGAGTTTCTCAAAAATTGCCTTGGCCTTCCTCAATTTTCAATAGCAGTAGTTATTTTATCATGAGCTCAGGTTCCCACGTAAAAGTAATGATGGATGATGTAACTTGGTTTTGCTAACACCTTTTTAAAGATAAGTTGAAAACCTATATAAATGCCTCTGTACTTTTCTAGGGAGTTTTGTTTTTTTCTTTGGCAGGGGGAGAGGGAGATAGAGAGAGGTTTGGCTAGTTGATTTCAAATTTTCAACTCATACGGAACTGCTACAAGATCTAGCAGATTTATCCTACAGAGCTCCACCATTTTCAACGAAAGTTTAAAGCAGCTGACTCAATCTTTCATATCTTATGGGCCTTCATGTATAAAGCAAAAAATGGCTTTTAAATCTTCCAACAACGTAATGCCTTGAGACTTTCTTGGAAACTCTATTTTTTTGCATCTTTTCCAGGAAGCAGAATATTTGCTGTCGAGATTTACTTTTCTTATCACTAACTAATCGCTAGGGATGGCAAACTTCACTGGAAAACCGCCCAGCCCTATCAGGAAATGGAGGTGGAGGTGGAGGCGGGGGCGGGGACGGGGACAGGGGAATTTTATCCCCAATGCCAGTTTTGGGGCAGGGGCAGGGGCAGGGACTGGGATAGCACCCACCGCCGCGGCCCTGGCCTGAACATGAAATAACTATTTTTTGCTTTAATATTTGATAATTCTTAAATTACCCTGCATATATGATAATATCATTTTCCCTTTAACTACAATGTGGGGGTGTCATAAAAATCTAACATTGCGTTTTTTAGGGTAAATATTGCTTTTAGCTTCTTCTTTTTTTTGTTATTTTTTATAAGTAAAATTGTAGTAAAAAACACCAAGGGGGTGCAACCCGCAAACAAAGACTATCTACACGCTAGTAATTCTACAAAATCTAAAAGATCTCTTCACCATCAAAAACTCTTCAATTCCTTTCACTCCACACAAGCGAAAAAATAGAGAGGGAAATCAAAGAGTAAGTTTTTTTATATAAGTAAAGAGTAAGCCTTTTTAGCTCCTTAAAAGCACGTAAAAGCACGAAGCCAGCAACCACTCAAAAAACCCAAAACGCTATAAACCATCCCCATGAGCTTCCGACAGATGAATACTCCATTAAAGATGAAACATGGACTTGATGCAACCTTTAAAAATGCAACACCATTTTAACATGCACTTTCCCCTTCTTTGCAGATTATCAATAGTATGAATCTTCTCGGCACAAGGACATAAATTGCTTTTTAAGGGAAGATGGGTGAGCCTTTAAAAGGAGTCGCATCAAGAAGAATCTTATAAAAAGACTTCGCCTCAAAACCTTAATTTGGGTTAGACTCCATCTAGCCAAATCCTCTCTTGCCACATCAATCCTAGAACTATACAAAGCCTCCAAAAAGCTTTCAACCGTCTCAATCTCCCAATCAAGGACATTGAGGATAAAAAGCACATCCCAAGAATTCATATAATTTGTTTTTTTCTGTTATTAATATTGTTTTTTAGCTTGTTTCTTTATTGTTTTGATAAATAAATATTATTAATAAGAAGGCACCAAGATGGTGCAACTCAATGACAAAAGGCTAATTACAAGCTAGGAAATCTACAAAGTTTCTTTATTGTTAATATTTTTTATCCATATTCAATAAAAACATATTGAATAAAAACGTTGTGTTAGAAAATTCCTCGAGGGGACGTGGGAAAACATGTCCCCAACCCCGGGATGAAGAGGAATTCATCTTCCGGGGCGATGGACAGGACAGATAAAACCGGCCTCTCCACACCCTATTGCCATCCCTACTAACCGTGTTCTCAAGTGAATTTCATCATCATGCAAAGGCACCCAAAAGGGTTAATCCAAAATTAAGAATTGATCATACATTTCTGGAAGTATATAAAACTAACTTGTATTTGGGACACTAGCCACTAAGATGCTCAATTTTCTTATGACCCCATTTGGCACACCACAATTTCATTCCTAGAGTTTAGGTTCAGGTTTATACTTCAGCCAGATTTCTTCTTAGATGTTAATGTCAAAAACATTGAAATGGACAAACATCTCTAAGCTTTAAAAATATGAATAAGCTTCTCTAACCAAGCTAAATTTAACATGCCAGTTGTGACTAGCTGACTAAGACGTTAAATCAGCAGGGATATACGAGTCATTGAAACAAAATTAGGATCAGAAGCTAGGAATATTGACTTAAGATGTGATCCTTTTCTTTATAAGTAGACTTTTTTCTGTCATATTTGGGGGTGGGGATATTTGAACTTGGACCTCCTCTTTACAGGAAAGATATGGTTACCAATTGAGCTACCCAAGCCACTTTTTAGACTTAAAGATGTGATTCTTAAAGAAGTATAAGGAAAAGATATCATGTATTCCAGAGTTTCAGTGAAATGAATAAGAATATCTACTACCTTGGCACGTCGCTGTTTCCTGTGTGCATCGCTTCTTGTAGAATCTTGATCGGGACTTATGTAATCCAGGAGATCCGATACACTGCAACAAAGGGTCACAGATTTTGGTGTCACAGGAAAAAATTTCAAGATCCTAAAACAAGTAAGTTGGGAATACCCTATCAATACCTAAGGTGACCTTTGCTTGCAATGGAAGCATCTGGCTTTGGAGTTCCATTTTGTGCTGCTTCTTGCTGCTCTAGGGCCTTTGATTCAAAGTATTCGAGCCATGCAGCGGCATCCTGGAGAAAATTCAGGCCATCAATATTTCAGGTATGAAAATCTGAATAATTTTTTAATACATTCAGTACCTAACACTGACAGTCAGAGTTCCCTGGTACGCAAAAATTACTCATAATATAACTAATTACATAATCGAGCCAAGATGTGGGTCACCTGAGTACGAAGGTCCTCTGGTCCAAGTTTTTCTTGAAGTATCTTGAGTGTAGTTTGCTCATGTTGCACGCTTAAGGAATATGCTTCCATCAATGAAAGAGCTATGGCTATGGCATGATAGCTTGCAGCAGTCTGTCAGTTGAAAATGCCAAATAAAATGATTAGCTTATGAGAAATTACACAAGCTGGGAGTATGTTAGAGGAGAGAGAGAGACAGACACCTGTATATGATCTGCTCCTAGTAATCTTTGGTTGCACTTAAGAGCTTCATGCAAGTATCTTAGAGCAACATGAACATTTCCCATGCCTTCTTCCATCATAGCCACATTTATATATGTTGCAGCAGTGTTTGGGTGAGATAATCCACAAGTAAAATGAAGAAGGAATAAAGCACGGTTTACATATCTGCAATAATGTGCTAACTGAATCAAAAGAGCTCATGAAAGAAAAAGAACCAACATTAAGAGAGCCAACAAAAGGAAAAGAATGAACAACACATTTTCTGCCAGGCAATGAAACAAGAATAAATAAGAATCACATAGGCGAAGGAAGAGATTCAAAAGGAAAAGTTACGTTAAACAGAGCTTCAGTCTCTAATGGGATCATCAACTACAGCATAGTAAATTAAAATTCGAAGCGCAATGATGGCTGTTAGGACAAGTCAATTACAAGTTTAACAACAGGCATTTCCTTACTTCAAAGCCAATTCGATGTGTTGAAGGCGATAATAGAAAACAGAAAGATCCCCATAGCTTTTCATTGTATCTGGATGGTCAAGACCAAGTTCCCTCTCATTGATATCCAAAGCCTTCTGCTGATATATGGTTGCCTAAACAAGAAGGAAAACCAATTCAGAGAGTAAAACAACAAAGCTACTATTGCAGTCATTCCTAGTTGTTTAGACAAAGAGATAACAACACCAAATGGCAGAGCAACATATAAAAAGCGTGGCTGCAATGGTCTAGATGAATCTTACAGACTATTATTTTTCATATGATAAGCGGATACTCAAAAAAGGTAAATTAATACAGTGCAGTTAATTATAGTCTTGCAAAAGTGTATTTGTATCTGACATGTCTGCAGAGATATAATAACAAACTGGGACCTTCCTAGTTTGACTTCCCACTCAGTAATATATTTTCAACATTAGAAGATGAGAACACCTGCTCTAAGGAAGAAATGAATGATGATCAAATGAGGTTCCTATTTTTCAAGCAAAAATAAAGCTGAGAAGATTGTGATACCTGATTAAAGTCTCCAGTATGGTACAGAACAACAGCCAGAAGACTGTAAGCACTTGCGGTACTTCGATGATAAGGACCACAAACAGCTATCATCTTTGCTAATGCCTTCAAATGCGAGGAATAAATAACAAAATATCAATTGATGTCCTATCTAGTATGTAAAATCATTTAGCTTTTATCATATCAAATGGCTTATTACCTTTGTTCCATAGTTAACAGCGTCCTCTAATTTTCCTTTGTCAAGAGCAATCTTGGATGACTCCAATAAAGTCCGTCCATCTGCCGAAGAGCATCCTACATGCTGTTAAACACAATTACCCTGAATCCATAAATAGCTAGCTCATTGAGATAATATCAATAAATCAAAAACAGAACTTCACATGCACACTTGCATGCAGAGAGAGATTCCCACCTTACACATCGGAACTATGCTGACAATATCACATCTCCTAAAGGGATTTGGGCATTCCATATCATAATCTCTTGGAAACAACTCCAACCCAATCTGGGAAAAGAATTACCAAAGAAAATTATGCTTAGAATATAATCAGCAGCCAAAACCAAACAAAAGCTACTACCTTATGGCAAAGTCCACGGAGAATCGAGAATTTTCTCAAGTTCTGAAACTCATCTTTTAGCGTCCAACCAAATCTTCGGGAAAGAAATGTTCGTAACCACCTCAACTTGAGAAAATAATCTTCCTTCAAGCTTTGATCATTATCTTCCATCCCACAGCACCCAAGTAAAAAGTTTAAGGATGAAGCTATAGCAGCAGATAAGTCTGCAATATTGCCAACAGATGCAACAACCGCCTTAAGCACATGCTTGAAAGCTCGAGAAATCATCTCATGAATACAAAGGGACTGTATGTGAGGAAGGTTCTCCGCAAGTTCAACCTGGTTTCCACAATGAGATTAGAAGCGACAAAAAAATATCGTGTTCATACAAGCAATTCGAAATTCATAAAGACTATATATATTGCAATATCATTTAAAGAGAAAATAGATGGATCCAGAGTATCGGAAGACGTTATAAATGTCAATAATTCTATTAAGTAATAAGGTTTTGAAAACTAATGTTTATAATTTTGCAGCACATGCTGGCCTGCGAGGTCAGTTTCACATAGTGAGCGACTAGACTTGTCAGAGGGAGAGAGAGAGATTCCTCACCACGCGACCCAAAGAGTGCATCTGTAGTCCCCTTAAATGCATGAAGTCAGTTAGTGTGCGGCCATCAACTGGAGAAATTTCAAGCGACCCAAAGTCTGTTACCTATTAAAGTATGAGAATTGGTTCATGAACTGCATAACAAATCCTCATAGGTCATTTTGACGAAATAAAACTTGGTAGTCTGAACCGAAAAATACCAGCTTTGGTAAAGCAACTTCATCATAATACTCGTACGCCATCTTGATAAGCTCATCTGCTGACTGTTGCAAGAAGTGAATTCAAAGAGTTAATCCCAACACTACTGACAGAGAATCAACCAAGAATAACACCATTAGCAATACAGAAAAGGAGACAACAGCAATGCCACACAACAATTGCAACCCATATTAGCAGGTGAATAATGCAACATATTTGGAAACAGTGATGTAGAAACCTTTAAATGAAGACCAGTCCCAGTTTCTTTCAAACACAAGAAGGCTTCTTCAGAAATAAGTTTCTTCAATTCGATCTCAGAGTCAGATTCACCACTACTATGCTGTCCTACATCAGTTCCCACATTCATGCCGCATGGTCCATTATCAATTTCTTCCTTATCATTTATGCTACTCACTCCACTTGGTTTTGTATCCCTCTTCTTCAAAAATTTAAATTGCTTTCCAAGACCTTTAATGGCATGTTCAGTCTCATTATCATCTGCAGGTCTTCCAGAATAGGTTTCTGTCTGAGTTTCCTGCTTTTGTAGATGTTGTACCCAGCAAGAACCAAGTTCCCATCTGATAGGCCTTCCCAAAGCAACTGGCTTCTCCTCTAACTTGGTCAGACTCTCTTGGACTACTCGTCGTATAAGACATCTAGAAGCCTCTAAATCATCCAAATCAGACTGTTGTGACTGGCCTCCCCCAGATGATTCAGCACTACAAGACTTGTGAAGCAGAACCCTTAAGCTGAAATTATTTTTATCCACTATGAATACATAGTAAATGATGAAAGATATAGGACTTTATAACAAAAACTTGTACTTGCTCAACCAAAGCACTATAAAAGTTGACAGCCAACTCTAATAACTTAGCAATAACCTTAATTGTGCACATCTACTTTCAATCTTTTATAAGTTCAACCTATAATGCTTGTTCATAATTTTGTAAACCCAGTGAAATAAAAGTGGTAAAAAAGTGATTTTATAATTATGACAGCCATAAGTAGTGTTTCCTGTGAATGCTACTTATAATTTAGATGGTGTAGTTACATGCACAAGAAGATTTCACCTACGCTGCAGCTTATCTGCACAATTTTTAACACAGCTTTGACTTTGTTGGCCTAGTCATCAAATATAGGACTGGAAGACAATTTGATTATGAATTTCTCAAATAAAAGCTCCCCTCTTTTTTATTAGGCGACTGATCATACCCCATATCATCATAGTACGAAGGAGCACTATCGTCCATTCAATTAAAGATCCCAGACTTAGAAAATAAAACCATTTTGTTCCAGAGGATAGACAGCAATAATTTTCGGTATCATGAATTTGAATGCAACTGACACAAAGCAAAGAGATTTACACCAGATGCAGAAAACTATCTGTTACATCTTACTGCTTAGACTTACTCATAACTTCCAAGTATACATGTACTATGTGCATGAAGTAGCAGATTGTTCAAACTTGTAGACGCTCAGGGCTATAATTCAAACCTGTTAATGTTAAGAGCATTGGCTCCTCCATCTGGTTGATCATCAATTTCAAAATCTTGAGCATCACACTTTCCCTTGTTAACATCACCATGAACTTTTACTGTGGCAGTATATCCACAATGTCTTACAATGACAGTGCCCAATGCAGAAGTATCCTGCCAAAATTTTATCGTGTTCCTTCAGTTCTCTTGAAAAATATAACATATAAACAATAAAAACTTGATGTATTAAAAACACTTTGAATTCCATCTACTACCACATACAGTAATTCTTTTTTTGATAAACCACATTACGGTAATTTTGAAATTTCACCTAGTTGAGATGATATGGTTATATGTAACAAAAATCATAGACCGCAAGAAAGAGAGGTTGCCGAGATTTAGCTGGATAGCACTACAAGGAAGAGAAGCCTAAGAGGACGTGAACTTGACAGTCCTAAAGACACTTCTCACATGATTTTACAAAAAAAAAATAGTCCTCAATGGATCGACTGAAAGCCTAGATCTTATGAAGCTGAACCCCAATTGTTGGTGCAGTGCTATAAAAAATTTAGATTCTCAAGGAAGAATCCGAACTTGATTTCAATAAACTTATTATGTGAGATTAAAAACTACACACATATATACACATGCATGTACACATGTGTACACACAGATGGTAGAACACATTGCAGATGCTCCACACGATCTATGCCAGCATCAAGAAAGAAACCAAACAAAAAGAGTCCTGAACACAACGGAAAATATCAATGCTCGTAGAATTATAGCCTTTTCTTCACTCATTCACATTCAACTTTAACGAATCTGTGTCCTATTATGTGTTTGTGCTTTGTGCATGTGTACATATAAAGGTAAAAGAGGAGGAGAAATGTACTTACATGAACAACTACACTCTCATCAGCAGTTACCCCTTTAAGTAAATTCCTTTGAGCAACTTCCCTAGCAGACATACTAGATGACTGATTGCCAAAGATTTTTACCTCAGACTTCAGGCTTGCATCTGCTATATCACGTTTCACTATAATGGACAAGTCCCCCACACAATCCTCAAGCAAGATTGAGCCCGGATGACAATTTGATGTATCATTTGTATCTAAGTTGGAGTGGATCAGACAACAAATTGCTCCAACAGCTTTAAAAATTGAGACATCAACAAATTGGCTATGAAGCAAAAATGCCTTCCGATCTCGGACAACCCTCTCCTCCTCAGTTTTGTAAGGAAGGCTAGCCAATATTGCAAAATATGTAGCCCATGGTCGAAGATCATATTCACCATTTTTTCCCTGGCCTCCACCATTGCTACCCCAATATTCGTCTTCTGCTGGTAGAGAAGGAAAGTTCAAGGGAGACTCCACAAGAGATGGAGGGGCAAGCCACGTATTTGCACGAAATCCATAGGGAAGATTACCAAACTGAAAGTGAAAAATGTATAAAACAAATTATATAAGAGCTTAAACATCACATTTGGAATGAAAAATGTTGTTCCAAATACAGAAAATGTCACCTTATTGTGTTCCACAAAAGCTTTCATTAGGGATTCATATGCCTGCATGAACCTCAAGACCACATATGTTAACTACAAGCTCAATCGTTTAATTGATTTCAACAGCAAATAGCAACACATGATGGGTATGATAAAAACCATGCTGTTCATTAATCAGAAAAGATAAAAGCAAAAATACAATTCCAAATGTGTTTCTTTCTTTTTTTCAAGCAAGCTCAGTTTTAGCACAACTCAGTTAGTCTGATCACCTGACATAATGATAGATTCACATGGAAAAGTTGAAAACTGAATAGCTGGAGATTTGGAGAGAAGATGAAATACATGTCCTGTGAACTGCTATTATCATGCATGACACATTTGCTATGTTGACACAAAGCTCCATTGTGAAAAGCCTAAGTGATGATTAATCATTTAACAATGGCATAAAGCCATAAACATTTCAATTGTCGCCATGGCCAAGACCCCAGAGATAATGGCATCGTAGAGGTTGGAGATGACCATGAACAAGTCAGTGGTATTACCCAGCATGGGCAGGTATGCCAATAACTCTGGATGATTGCACATTTGACAATGTGGACTGGAAAGAAATATCATTTCTTGTGACGGAGATTAGGTAAAACGAATGTTAGGAGAATGCCATGGTGGTGGTGGCATATGGTGATCATAATTGGAAATGGATATGACAAGGAAAAACAAAGATTTCTTAATTTTTTTTCTTCCTTACTTTAATGTGCTTTACAAAATATAACCTTTTTCTTGCTTTCTGTAAATAGATATGCATTTAAAATGAATAAAAGTGCTTCCATATACCACCTATACATGCTTAAAATTAAAGGAAAGGTTCGGCTGCAAAAGTTTCACCCTCTGCAATGTGAACTGTTACAATCAATCAATCCCAATAAAATTTTCCAACCATGTGAAATTGACCATTTGGTTGAAATGCTACAAACTTGGCCCCACATTAAAACTATAGTAAGTATAACAACATATAGAGTGTTGAAGTACCCACATTAGCAAAAGCTCGGCTGAGATTTTGCAGAAGATCTACAAGGGAGTGGCTCTGGAAAAACTGCTTTCCCACAGTATAGAATCCTTTTACCGATGCAACCACTTGTATAAGCTTTCCGTTGCAGATCTTAATCTGCATGCATTAATTAAAATTTCGTCATCAGTGAGTGTAAAAAGGAAAAAAAAATCAATAGTCAATGTCATATGGAGAAAAGAAAACTGTATAGCAACGAGAATAACATCAGTATTTTCTATGGCCGCTCAACCATTAGGGCATCGTAACAATTTCTCTTATGTAATGGCTCTTAATATAATTAGGAAGATGATTTTGCCAACAAATTATGGTGATACAGAAATATAAAAACACTAACACAGTTAATGCACTAAAATTGGGGGACAAGGGATAATGATATAGCACCTGAAGTCCAAAATAGTCATCACGCCTCTCTTCATCATCCTTACGATCACACCTCCTTATATCTGCAAGGTTAAAAATAAGAAAATAAGAATACAATCAACACATGATACTTCCACATTAAGAATCTGAAAAACAAAACATCACAAAAATTTACCTGTGTTTGGTTTCTAGAAGGGAAAGACAATGAACTAACTTCAACTAGCACGTCAGTTTTTTTTTTTTTTTTATAAGTAAAAAATTTATTAGAAAAGCACCAAGAAGGTGCAACAAAAAACCAACCGCTAATTACAATGAAGAAAATACACAAAATTTAGTAAATCCTCGTTATTTACAAAGAAATTCCTCCTAAACAAAAAATTGAGAGTGTTAAAACCAACTATATCTAATAATCCCAATAGGTTTCTCCACACCATCAAACGTTCTCCAGTTTCTTTCTCTCCACACAATCAAAAAAATAGAATGTGAAATCAGAAGCAAAGTTTTCTTGACCTCCTTGGAAGCTTTCAAGCCACTCCAAACCCGAATCTCATTCAACACAAAAGCCGCAAACACCCAACAGATTCCCACAATCCTATAACTCATCTCCCACAAACTTCTAGTTAAAGAGCACTCGACCAAGAGATGAAAGACGAACTCAGCACATTGTATGCAAAACTACCCCATGTCAATTTTAGCCTTCTGCTTTTCAGAACAATTATCATAATGTTCAGAACAAATGAATTCTATAAATTTTATACAATTCTTTATTTTTCATGTTTGGAAAGACAATAACATTTGAAATTCAATTCCAAAAAGAATTCAATGTGGAATTGAATGACTTTGTTGCAAACCCTATTAAGATTGATAAAATTTGCAAAAGAATTCCACACAACGAGAAAGAAGAATGGTATTTGACAAAAATAGACCTTGGTTAGATTTTAGAAACTTTTAAGAATGCTAGAATTAAAATACTAGGTGTATTCTGAGAAAAAATGAGTCAAATGAATTTAATTCTTAATTGATTCCACACATGAGAATTAATATCAATTCTACAATCATTTGCAAATGAAATTAGTTGATTCCAAACTTCCTAAAAACTCAAATCAACTAACCTAAAGAATTGCACTACTTTACTTTCCTTTTTTCTTTCTGAGTTACGTTAAAGAACCATTTTTTTTGCTAAGTTACATGAAACCTAAAATAATGAAAAAACAAAATCCAACACTTTTGTTTCCTTTCATCTGGTGTATTTCCTTGGAACCAAACAAAGCTTAACAAAAGCCCACGATATAAAGCCAAAACAAACCCCGGAATAGAATAAAGATTAAAGACGCCTAATCAACATTTGGTTATTTGCTTAGAAAGCTCATAACAAGAAACAAAAATTAACATTTTAGACTAACACTTTATACCATTTTGGTTTCAAAAAATTCCAAACTCTCTTTAGTTAGGCCATAGAGTCGCCACACACTAAAAACATTAGTTTCCTTCTTTTTCCAGGGTCACTTGATTTCTGGAAAATCGGATTCCCATAATTGAAGAATCTAACTCTTCAAAATTCAAAAAACCCTTTTTCTTGGAATGTAAGATTCAAATATTTCATTTTTTTTCAGGAAAAGAAATAACTGAATTGTGGGAATGTTAAGCTCTCTTACTATGAGAAAGTCACTTTCTTAGTTCTAGACTAAAATAATTTGAATTTTTTATTAGGTTAAAAATTATATAAAAAAAACCCCAATTTTTAAAAATACAGTATTAGCAAACATATAGATGGGCACAAGAAAATTAACTTCCCCTCGATTGAGGAAAGTAGGGTCGGGGTAAAAGATTCCTAAAAAAAGCTTCATTATTTCCCTGATTGAGAGAGAGTGGGAAAAAAACGAAGGAAAGTTGACACCCGTAAAATAGTTTTTATTTTTCTAACAAAAATCAAACAGCCCCTTGTTTCTTTTATCACAACATGCGTTATAATCTACTGTACAAGAAACTCAATGACGGCTGAAGTACCCAAATTTTAAGAGATATGGTTGACATTTGACAATACATATAAGAACGGAAGAACCCAAAACCAAAACATTTCCACTTTGTTTCACTTTCACACAGTTTCTCAGCAACCAAACAAGAAAAAATAGTATAACCATGCAAAAAGACACTTACTCAGAATTGGAGGAGAGAGATGAGAGAAAGAGAAGAAGTCGTAAAACTCCGACAGCTTCGGCGTGCGATGAATTGCCGCCATGTCCATATCCTCCGAAATCGCCGCAGAAACGGACGGCTCTGAAGAGGATGAATGGATCTCATCGGATGTTGCAGCTGGGTCCGATGCTTGGTGGGGCCTAGTTGTGGCCTTCTTGTTTGATTTGGAATCTTGCGGTGGTGGTGACCGTATGTTGTTGTTGCGCTTGGATTTGGTGAACCTAGTGGTGCACGCTACGATGTCTAGGTATCGCCGCACGTGAGCCAGGGCCTGTGATTCCTCTGTGTAGTCCTCTGTTTTACAGTGGCATGGATGTAAATAATGAAGACTTATTGGGCAATGTTTATAATATGTGGGTTTCTTTTCTTTTCTTTTCTTATATTCACTGTAATTTCTTTCCTTGATTTTTACACTGACATGTAATTTCTCATCTCCAGCGCTAATATGAATTCCAAGAATTTATGAGAACTAACATGTAAATTAAATAAGGAGAAAATGTAATTACTATAAGTAATGCAAAACTTTTAAATAATTGACAATTTTATGTACCCATTTGGTTAGGGTAAAAAAATTTAATGTCGAAAATAGAAATACCTAATCATGTTAGATAGGTTAACAAAGAAAAAAAAAATACAACCTCAATTAGAACACTAGCATTCTCCCTTGTTAAAAACTTATTACGACGTTCCTTTCAATCATACTTTATTAATAAAATTATCAAGACTGCCTCTCTTTAATCTTTTTATTTTTATTTTTAATTTGTAAATTAATCGGACTTTTTGTATTTCAATAAGATAAATTACATTATCTTACCCCACCTAATTTTTAGAATGTACACTTACTTATTTGTGATTTATTTTCCGTTAATTTATCAAAACTTATTGAAAATCCGATTTTACCCTTAATAATTTCAATATTCAGACATTGAATGAATTTTAAAATTATTAAAGTTTGACTCGATTTTAAACAGTTAACTAACAGACGATTAAGAAAACGCTAACAACAAGTAGATAATGTATAATTTAAAAACCAAGTGAAATAAATATAATTATAGATAAATCTCAAATAAATTAATATAATTCACTCATTTCAATATAATTATCAAACAATTAAAAATCTCATTAACGAGTGCTTAAAAGCACTTGTTAATTAAGCACCATTAAAATCGGCTTAATTTATTATTGACTTTAAACAGCAATAAATAAATGCCATATTGCTTTGTGCGGGGATTCTACTATGGTCATAGCTTGGCCTATGAAAACCGATCAATGCAATTATTCAAACCAACAAGTAAACAATGCAATAACAACCAATTCCTCTATTTATATACTTTTTACAATTTAATTTTGGTTTTATAAAAATAAATATCAAACAGTCTACCAAATTCACTATCAACTTAGTTACTATAGAATCGAAAAAGTTTATTGATAATTACATAAAAATTAAGTAATAATTTTGATAATTAATTTTTGTTAAAAAAAATTTAAACAATTATTATTCAATTTTCTCGTGAGTACTAGTAAATTTTCTCAATTTCGTGTTAACTCTAATGAAATCGAGTCCGTGAAATCACTATTCATTTGTAAATGTAAAATCCCTCTATTTGGTATGCAAAGTTCCTACTCAATTTAAAAAGTATCTACTTAGAATAATTATTGTTAGACACTTCCATCAAATACTCTAAAATAAACATTTTAGAATATTCAACAGCAATTATTTAAAATTTTGAGTGATAATTGTTAATCAAGAAAGGTTTAAATAGCCTCAGTTAGCTCTCACCCAAAAAAGTAAGATAGAAGTTGTAACAAAAGATATGACCCCTTATCATCAAAACTATCAATGCACCAAATAAAATTATCACATTCGTCAGTATTCAGTGTAGGATTGATATCCAAAAAAATAATTTTTTTTCCTTTTTTCATCATTAGAAAGGTCTATATTCAATGCATCAAGTAAAATTATCAGTAATTTAGTTAAATTTGATTGTAATCCATAAAAAAAAAAATAGTTAAATTTGGTAATAAACTATCACATTTGATGATATTAATGACAAATGTGTCATTTTATTACCAAAAGTAACCAGTTTACTAAAAAAAAATTATAATGATTTTACTTGATTCTTTGAATATAAATAAAATACCATAAAATTTTCTTTATCACGTTTCACAACCAATTAACCATAGTCTAAGCATAATAACAAAATGATATATATTATCGCGGGTCTTGTTACGTAACTTTGATAAGATAAATTATGATTATGTGTTTGGGTTGTTATTTATTAAATTAGCTTAAATGATGATAAATTTTATTTTGAAACCATTTAAATTAATTTAAATGGTAATTCAAACATAACTAAAAAAAAAAAAAAAGTAAATGAATGAATATAAAACGAGAACCACGTGAGTGGTTTTTGATTTGGTTTAGGAGCTTCACCTACCTTCAACCATTCTGAGCAGACATTGTTTCAGAGTAACAACTTCTACTTTGTCATTCAATCTCTGCTTTTTGACCTAAAAATAAAAAATAATTTAAATTCTTCTTAAAAATTCATTAAATTATGTATAAAATAACAACCAAAGTGGAAAAAACTATAGTATCTCTAATAATCATTAAATTATAATATTAAAAAGTAAAGATCCTCAATTACCTCATGAAACAGAGAATAGTTTGTAAGGTGGCATGTTTCCACATTCACAGCCAATAGCCTTCTTACATCAAGTATCTTGTCAGTGGAGATGCCCTTCATGTTTTCCATTATAGTTGACACAAATAATTAATTATTGCAATTTTCTTTTTATTTCTTATAAAAAAGAAAAAAAAAAGATGTATAGGAAGCACCTTGAGCACAACTTGTGATTCATATGGAGTGATAACAGTGATGTCAAGAACACTAGGCGCAACTGCCAAAAACACAACAAATAAATGATATGGAAAGCAAATTTAAACAAAAAGGTATATATATATATATATATATATATATATATATATGTTGAGACTATTAATTAATAGTAATCAAAAAGAGTAATACCTTTCTCTTCTTTCTTCTTCCTCTTCTCTGCTTTTCCCTTATTTGACTTGCCTCTACCTGACCTTGGGGCCATTTCTTGTTCTTTGATTTTTTTTTTCCCTCAAAAACAGCTATTTTTGGGCACAGTTTTGGATACCCAATTCAAAATTCCATTTACAAATTCATCAAGATTACAACTAAAATTTAGTAGAACCAATAATGGTCACTACAAAACAATGAACCATGCAATTAAATTAAAGAAAAACAGACAAAGGGAAAGAAAGAAAAAGGTCTTGAGAGAGACTTTGATGAGTGCGAAAAAGAGAAAGGAAATCTTGGTGAAAATGTCTTTCGAGAAGAGATAGGATAAGGGTTTTGGCTGGGTTTACCCTCTTTTGTAGATTTGTAAGAAATCCTGGCCTCACCTTCTAGCTAAAAATCTAATTGCCTCTCTCTCTCTCTCTCTCTCTAATGATACATGTGATGGGATGTGATGTGCCTTATTATAAAAGGCCAAGAGAGCCTCTAGCATTAAGACAAACAAAATTGGTGGGGCCAAAGAGATGACCGTTGAAGTGGTGCCACGCGTCATGGTGTTGGTGGGTTGCAGGTGTGGCCGAGCAGTTTTGTTTTATCACACGTTTTTTTTTAGGTTGGAGTTTTATCACATGTTGGGGCATTAGTTTTGCCCACTAGTTAAGGGTGATTTCATAGACTGTTAAATTGTCACTACGATTCTAATGAGAGAGGGAATCTTAATGTAGAGATAGAATCTGTTTAACTGAAGTTCATTATTTAACTCTGGAAATGAAATCCATAAGTTTGTCACATTTTTTTTTGTGGTAATCTAGTGTTTGTATTTAGTCATTACCCCATAACATGAATTGTTCATTAGTATGTTCATGATGCGTATCCATACCAAAAATGATTGCATTCTTCAAAAAGTTCAACGCACAAGAATTTTTATTTTTTTAAGAGATTTAGTCTCATATTAACTTAACTTAAACTAAGAAAGATTCCCTATGTACAGAAAAAATATTTGATATAATATAAATAATAAAGTAAAAAATTAATAGTTATATATATCTTCACATTGAGACTTCATTCAAAAGAAAAGAAGAAAAAGGAGAGCGAAAAATTGTAGTGTAGTGTCATCAGCATAACTATTTTCATTAGCATTATGTGTGGAATTATTTATCCACAAAAAAATATATTATGTATGAGATTGAAAACTATATTTATTGAAAAGATTAAAAAAAAATTAGAATAATCTTTTGTAGTAACTAAGTTATAGTGCTAATTTTTGGATGGTCTTCTAGCTCTCACTTTATATGAAATTGTTTTTAGGTTCATTTTTTCTTTTAAGAAATTTGATTGTAGATCTATCACATTTTTCCTTTTAATTCAAGGTTGCTTAACCTTTTCTTCAAGATGATCATCAGGTTCTTCAACTCCATCATGTCACTTTATCACTGTTGTTATTTTCGACCATTGTCTCAGGCACAGTGGCCGAATTTGCTATTGAATTCTCAATCTCTACCTTCTTCTTTAGAATTGAAGAGTGATTTAACTGTAAACCTATGATGGACTTTAAAACAAAAGAGAAAGCCCCAAATTTTTAAAAAATTTAAGCTCAATGCCTTAGGTTTTTACTATTTTTTCCTACCTTTAATAATACTTTGACCTTATAGTGACTATTGAAATATTATACTTATGAATGCAAGAGGCCCATCAAATATGTTAAAGTTCACTGAAGGTAGGTGCATCTTACCCTAAGTGTTAGAAACAAAATCATTCAATGCAAAGAGATAAACAGTTTATCTGACTTAGTATGTCACCCTGGGGAGCCCTTGTGTTATTTGTCAAGAAGAATGATGGGACATTGAGGTTATGTATTGATTATAGACAGTTGAATAAGATCACCATCAAGAATAGATATCCTTTGCCCATAATAGATGATTTATTCGAGCAGTTACAGGGAGCTAGAGTGTTTTCTAAGATAGACCTAAGATTTGGTTATCATCAATTGAGGATAAATGAGGGGGACGTGCCTAAAACTGCTTTTAGGACACATTATAGCCATCATGAGTTCTTGGTGATGCCTTTTGGGTTGACTAATGCTCCTGCAGCATTTATGGACCTTATGAATTGGGTGTTTAAACCATTCTTGGACTGATTTGTGATTGTATTTATTGACGATATTTTGATATATTCCAATAATGAAGATGATCATATGCAACATTTGAGGATAATGTTGGAGATTTTGAGGCTCTTGGGGCATATTGTGTCAGAAGAGGGGGATAACAGTTGACCCACAAAAAGTAGAAGCAGCGTTGAATTAGGAAAGACCCACGAGTATAACTGAAATTAGAAGCTTTTTGGGGTTGGCTAGTTATTATAGGAGAGTTATCCAAAAAATTTCTATGATTGTTGGACCATTGACTAAATTGACCAGGAATGATGTAAAGTTTAGGTGGTCAGAGGAATGTAAGAAAAGTTTCCAGCTGCTGAAAAAAAAAACTGACTACTGGCCCGGTATTAGTGCTTCCTTCTGGTGATGAAAGATTTGTGGTTTATAGTGATGCGTCACATCAGGTGTTGGGATGTGTGTTGATGCAACATGGGAGAGTTATAGTGTATGTATCTAGGCAACTGAAGAACCATGAGAAGAATTACCCGACCCATAATTTAGAATTGACTGTCATAGTTTTTACTTTGAAGATTTGGAGACATCATCTATATAGAGCCAAGTGTAAAATTTTTACTGATCATAAAAGCTTGACGTATTTACCAACCCAGAAGGAGTTGAATTTGAGGCAGATGAGGTGGATGAAATTGATTTGTGATTATGACTGTACAATTCATTATCATCCAGGAAAGGCTAATGTAGTAGTTGACGCATTGAGTAGAAAGGCTACAGGGAGATTAGCTGCTATTGGGAGTCATAATACTAGCCTGATGATAGAATTAAGAAGAATGAGGATGCAGTTGAGTGTCAATGATAGAGGAGTATTAATGACAAATATGGTGATACAATCTTCTATTATTGATCATTTATTACAGATACAGGGTAAAGATGAGGGGATAGAGAAGATCAGGTGGGAAGTGTTGAGTGGGAAGCCAACCGAGTTTAGAATTAGAGAAGATGATATAGTAGTCTTGGGGCATAGAGTTTGTGTTCCCAATGATGTGGAGATGAGAAAGGAGATACTAAGGGAGGCTCATGATTCTGTATATTTCATGCACCCAGGTAATAATAAGATGTACAGGGGGTTGAGACAGAATTATTGGTGGTTAGAGATGAAGAATGATGTAGCAGAATATATTTCTAGATGTCTGATTTGTCAACAGCCGAAGGCTGAGAATAGACATCCAGCAGGTTTATTACAACCTCTTCCAATACCTGAGTGCCCATGGGAAAATGTGAGTATAGATTTTGTCTATGATTTATCCTGTACCTAGAAGGGACATGACACTATGTGGGTTATAGTGGATAGACTTTCTAAGTCTTCACATTTTTTACCTATTAAAACTACTTGGAGTCCAAAGAAGTTGGCTGAGTTGTATGTAGCAGAGATAGTAAAATTACATGGAGTACCTTTGAGTATCGTATCAGATAGAGATTCTAGATTTTGGAGGGGTTTCCAAGAAGCTATGGGTACGCAATTACAGCTTAGTACGACTTTTCATTCACAAACTGATGGGCAGACAGAGAGAATTATCAGAATACTAGAAGATATGCTGAGGGCAAGTGTATTGAGCTTCTCAGTGAGCTAGGATGCTTATTTGCTGTTGATCGAGTTTGCCTACAATAATCAGTATCAAACTAGTATTGGGATGACACCCTTTGAGGCTTTATATGGTAAAAGGTTTAGAACTCGGGTATGATGGGAAGAAGTTGGAGAAAGAAAGATATATGGCCCAGAAATGATAGACTTGACTACTGAGAGGATCAAACTAGTTAGGGAGAACCTCAGAGCAGCTCAAAACAAACATAAAGGATATGCTGATAAAAGAAGACGACCTCTCGAGTTTCAAGTTGGTGATTGGGTATTTTTGAAGATATCTCCGTGGAAGGGAGTGTTGAGATTTAAGAAGAAGGGAAAGCTGAACCTGAGATTTGTGGGGCCGTATGAGGTGATCGAGAAAATTGGACCAGTAACATATCGTTTGAATTTGCCTCCAGAATTAAAGCAATTACATAATGTGTTTCATATGTCACTGCTGAGAAAGTACTTTCACGATGAATCTCATAGTATCTCTAATCAGACAATAGAAATTTAAGAAGATTTGACTTTTATGCTAGTACCAGTCAGAATCCTAAACAAAAAGGAACATGTCTTGCGCAATAAAGTCATTTCTTTGATTCAAGTATTATGGCGAAATAAAGATGTCGAAGAAGTCACGTGGGAGTATGAAGCAAGAATGAGGAAGGACTAGCCCTCACTCTTTTCTTGATTTTAGGTAGGGAAATTTCGAGGACGAAATTTTTGTAGGGTGAGTAAAATTGTAATACTTGTATTTGTAAATTAAGGGTAAGGAAGTAATTTAATAAATATGACATGGAATTAAAATAAAATATATGTTAAAGGTTTATTAGTATTTGAATAAAGCAATTTTAAAAAAAAAATCAAAAAAAAATTTGGGATGTGAACGTCCAGAATACTGAAAAAGGTTGAAGAAAACAAAAGACAAAAGAAAAAAAAAATTTTGCAAAACAGTAAAACGTGGTAGCAGGTGGCAATACCTATTGCCAACTTAATTTGAGTTTGCCAAGTGCTATTTCAAAGCCTTGGTGATGTTACAACAAAGCATATAAGTGGAGTGTTTTGGGAGACTAACATGGTGATGATGCAAGCAACTTTTGAAGTTACTGAAGATTTTTTTTCACAGTTTACTTATATATATATATATATATATATATATATATATATATGAAGTATACATAGACTTAAGTTATACTTACCAAACTCATTTAGTTTTCCTTCCATTATACGTCTTCTTTAAACACTTAATGTTGAAATAGCAAAATTTTGAAGAGGTTTATGGTGAAATTTTATAGAGAGTTACGAGAAGCTATCGGAAAAATAGAAGGTAATAACTTAATGTTTATTTTTGAATTTTTAGTTTTCATGAAATTTCCCGGAATTCAAAGTGAGAATTTTCAAAGGGTGTAGTTTATGAAGAATTGAAGAAACAATTAGAAATTTATACAAATATTATGTCAGGTGGTGATGATCATCAACCGGAGGAAATTTCTAAGAGGAACAGGAAAGGCAAAGAAGTGATCCACGGGTAGCTTTAAGTGCTACATGGTGAGTTGAATTAACTTTAAGTAATCTAAATAAAAATTAAATATCTAGTGATAATATTAAAATAAATTATTAGCTTATGCTTTGGTGGTAGATAAAAATTTGGTTGATAAGTATGAGATGAATATTGAACACGTAGAAAATTATTATGTGAAAAGAAATATTATTATAATAATGAGTTGATTTAATAATGATAAAGATAAATAAATTCTTTACGAGTTTGGGTAATAAATTGATGTGATATATAATGAGAAGAAAATTGTGAAATTTATCAAGCAGAAAGTTGAGGAAAGACCTGATAGTTAATTTATTTTGAATTCATGTGGTTTTTATATTATGGTTCATATGCATATTTCATATCATTGTTCATATGTATATGCATTAAATAAGATAACCGAAAAAACCGATAATGGACTTGTCTAATTGAAAAACCCTGACAACCGGTATATGCTAGAAATAAAAGGGACACCGTGACAATCGGTATACGCTGGAAATAAATTCCATGACAGCTGGGATAAGCTGTAAAGAACCGAGAAGCGTCCGGTCTAAGATAATAACATGTTGACATGTGGGAAAACATTCTCGTAATAATAATTCACGCATTGCATCTGTTTTAATTATTGCTTGCATTATTGAAATAATAATGTGGTGTATTATTGTGAATTTTATTTATAGATGAATGAATCTCACAGAGAGACATTTACAGTAAGAAAAAGGCATAGAAATATGATAAGATATGAATTATTTAAATGTTAAACATTATGCTATTATCCAGTTATATGAGAGATAAATGATTAAATATTAACGGACTATCTATGCAATTTGAATACTTTTAGTAAATTTAATTCACTGAGCTTGTGAAGCTCATCCCTCATTGTACAATGATTTCAGGTAGCAGACATGACAATTAGTTGGTGAGTTGAGGTTCAGAAATCATTATCTATAAGCTACGGACGTGTCCGCATCCTCAGACTAGTGAAAAAATAAAATAAAAATTTAGTTTTAAATATTCATGCATTTTGCGTTGTATATTATGTGTAAGTCAATATCAGATTTATGTATCTCACCTGTTGAGAATAGAGGATTAAAGCAAAAATTTCTGTTAGTATTATTTTTATTGTTGCATATATGTGTCGTGCTAAGATTCTCAAAATATGATGACACCGTTTCGGGGGTGACCAACCCGGGATGGGTCGTTACACTTATGCTCTTCATGATGTAAGCTATGACAAGATTGATACAAGGGTTGAAGTAAACATGTATGTTTTCTACTACGACCACTTCTTCAAAAGCAAAACCGTGTAACTCTTTGTTCTCTGTTTGAATGTCAAAGATAGAGAAGATTCTTATCTCATCTCCACACAAGGTTACTATTTTGTCACCCTTATGGTACTTGACTTTTAGTGTAATGTAGATGGAACTGCTCAAATGCCATGGATCCATGTTCTCCTGAAGTCGATGAGATGCTCTTCTGAGCTCAAAGTGCATGGCGATGTCACCACTTTAGCCACGGTTCTCTTGGTGTTGTTGTAACGACTTGTACCCAAATGGAAATAGTCTCCGACGAGGTACGGTGTGATTCAAAGTAAACCAAATTTCATAACCTAAAACCCATCCTATTTATCAAACCACTTCAATCAGATACTCACCTATAAATTAAATACGTACTACTCATGGCTTAAACATAAATCCCAAATTCTCTTGAATAAATTATAAGGATTAAAATTTCTCAAAAAAACTTAACTCAATTGTAAGGGATACAAGAAAATCCAAGGTGAAAGACTTGAAACTGAAAGTTGCAAATAAGACTCTCTGAAGATGCTAAATGCTAGACTTCAACTAACGACGAAAAAGCGATCACACAAATAGATCATGAACTATAACCTACAACCACCACTGAAATATAAAGGAAGGGTAAGCTATACAACTTAGTGAGATAGAAGTAATCCCCCCTGTAGAAAATCTACGTCAACAATCATCTAAACGTATCATACAATCACATAAAAAAAGGGGATTGGGATATTTATGTATATACTAGTAGAAGAATTATTTTACTAAAACCACAGTTTAATTTACCAACCATTCTTTAAGGTAACAACATTTTAAATGTTACAAAATAACTCATAAAATCATATAAACCAAGGAAACCATTCATTGAAACACGATAAAACAATTTCTCTTTCTATTTACACGGTTAAAGTTCAGTAATGATACAAACATTAAATCAATGATCAAACATAAACCATGCCCCACTAGTCATGCCACATATCGCCCAATCACATCATATCGCCCCTTACTGGGTCAATCATATCATTTTCCCCCTCATTGGACCAATCATATCATTTTGCCCCTCACTGGGCCACATATCTCATTTCACATTTTTTACTTATTTATATAGCATGCTACCCAGGGTTTTCATTTCACAATTCCCCTCACTAGGCCAATCACATTTCACATTGCCCCTCATTGGGTTAATCACATTCCATGATGCCCCATTGGGCCAATTACAATCACTCGCCCCCACTAGGCCATTTACAAACACACGCGCTTCACTGGGCCATTTACAAACACACGCCCCTCACTGGGCCTTTTACAAGCACACCCCTCGCTGGGCCTTTTACAAGCATGCCCCTCGCTGGACAATAATCTCAATTCATGTCACATAACAAGCCCAATATTTATTGAAAATATAAAGCTTTAAAAGCAACTCAATTTTCCTCAAACATGTTTTCTAAGCAAGATACATCGAGTATTGATTTTCAATAAAAGCATATAAATTCCAAACAAATCTCAAGATTTGCTTAAAGTTCAAATTTCAAACACATCATAAATGTTGTTTTGTCAAGTACACCATAGTCAACACAATCATATATATATATATATATATATATATATTAAAACCTCAAAATAGATAGAAGGGATAATAACCATATGATACGAGTAGAGAACCACTCACCTTGAAAATAAACAAAAGCTAAACTCTAAAAGTTGAGGTGCTAGTCCCCTCGTCTTCCCCACAACCTAAATGCGACAACAGTTTTGGAATAAGAAATAGCACTACTTTTTCATTAATGCTAAGATGAATGTATGCATGTATACAACAATCAAAGTTTCAAACACACTAACACGCCAAGTCATTAATAAGATAGTTAGTAAATAATACACTTCCACCATTTTCTTGATACTTCTAAGCTTAACGCTAAGGCACAATATTTATTTAAAATAATAAGGTCATTCCAGCTTACTAACATTTCTTTTTCTTCCTTTTCAAAGTATAATGTAATCTCTTATAAACTTTTACAAAAATTTCGACAAAGTTTCCTTTTTTTTCAGACATTTTCCAATTTACAAATGACCTGTAAAGCAATATCAACTCATCCACAAACTAACTAAATTCTTTTTTTCACAATTCAAATAATCCAAATCGACCCCATAACTTTACCATAATTTAAACTCAACTTCAGCCCAAAATCATTTAATAATTACCATGATCTTGTCTCAGGTCATATAAGTTCGTAAAGAATCCATTTAAATTCATTTCATCAAATTTTCAGATTCAAACATTTTTTTCAAAATATTGAAATTGACAAGGACTCGGATTTAGGAACATGCCTTTATAACCATATACAAAACAGGTTAAGCCACCAACAATCATGTTCAAGAAGAATTTCTACTTTATGTCAAAAACGTATTCACATGTCAAGTCAGTAACTTATAAAATTCTCCATACCCACATTCTTGATCAACTCAACAATCAGTTCTTAGACCCATCTCAATTCCCTCCACTAATTAATAATGTTGGATAGTCAAGATTAATTAAGTGCACTATGCCAATAAAGTGAACCAAATAAATATAAATTCATTCGTGAAGTTTAAATCAACAACAACATATTAGCTTTGAACCGATTTCATCAATAAGCTTATTATACACATATTATCAACTATTCCTTGAGGTTTAATATCAATAATTATTTCCATAACTATTTGTATGTAAATGTACCTCTAAATACACTTGACAGCAAGTTAATTATTTATACATATATATTTATGAAATTTTACACCAAAACAGAAATTAAATTTCAATTGGAATTCTGTCAATCCTATTAAAATCATTTCTATATATTCCCCTCTAACAATTCACACTCATTGTAAGAATCCAGCAATAATTAACTCCATTTTCGTAATCATTAGAAATTCCTTTCTTATAAATGTAAACATTAGAAATTCCAATCCTGTTTTCTTTATTGATTTCCCATTGAAGCTTTTCTTAACCATAAGACTATATTCTTTTGGAATAAATTTAAATGCGTAATGAATGGAGAGTTCATACTGCCCAGAGGGAAGGGAAGAGTTTACCGAGATTTTGGTAGGTTGAACGGCAATTGGTGACGGTCGAAATACTGCTACACAATGGCGACACTCTCATGGCAGTGGTTGAGTGAAATATACCAGCTATCGATCAACGATTCAACGCCGAAAAAAATAGATGACGGCTGCTAGAATCGTGCGTCTCTTCACGATGCAAGATATTGTTATTGCGCGGTGTAAGAGAGAGTGAATGAAGGGAGGGAAAGAAGAAAAGAAAAGATGCGAGAGACCATAGCTGGCGTCGCTGCGAGAATGATGGCGGTGGCTAGACTTCACAGTTGAAGTTGACGAGGGTAACGTTTAGGGGTTGTGTCGCTGATAAGGAATTTGTTAACTGGGTTTGGGTTATTATTTATTTCTAGGGATGAATTAAAGCCAAAATGAGAAAGTTATATATTTTTTTCTTTATTATTATCATTACATATATATTGCCCTTATTATTTAAAAAAAAATAGGAACAAGATATTTCATTAAGTTCCTCCATTTTTTCCTTAGATTATTATCTCATGAGGGATCATCAATATAATTTTTTTTCCAGCGTATATACTCCCTTATTTTTTTATTACATAATATAATCCCGTTCTAATTATTATTTTTTTTTGTCCAGAGCAACACAATAATTACATAATTAATATAATTATAGGAGAAACATGGTAATGATGGATGATGAAATGCATATGAAAAGACTAAAACACCCTATATGAAATGTGGGTTTTATAGTTGCCGTATGCTCTCACCGTTTGACAACTAGGACACAATCAAGTGGTCCAAGTCCCAATGATTGCATGGTCCTCATTGGACACATTTAAAGTCGAATCATTGTCCACTAGCACCAATGGTATCTTTTGTCCCAAGCTTTTAGTGGTCAAATTTAGCGCCTTGGCGTGGCGAAATCATTCAGCCTGCAGGTCTTTGTCAGTGAATTTGATTATGAGCTTTTCTTTCTTAAATACACTGATTAAGCCCAAGGAATCTTTAGGTGTAATGTTGGTAGGGACCTCCAATTCTCCCAAGTGATCTAAGATAACTTGTTGATTCTTAAGAGATGACACCAATGAACCCCATATTGAAATGTTTGCTTGGGTTTTCTTTAGCTATCGCAACATCTAATCCTCTTATTCTTTCTTTCATTTTTTCTCATCAATCTTCTCAACTCTTTCTTCAATATCAAAGTCTCGGTCAAGGTGATTGACTTCAAGGTGGGGTGGTTTAAAGTGACCACCACCTCAAGTTGATTGACTTCAAAATGGGATGGTTTGAAGTGACGACCACCTCAAGTTAAGTGCCTTACTTCTTCTTCTTCATCATTGCTATCTCAAAAGCCTTTAACCTTCTTCCCTAGCTTGGCTTATACTTTCTTCACCTTTTCATTCATTGCTTTAGGTTCCATTGGCTTAGCCCTCATAACCTTGGAGTTCTTAGGAACTTCCTCATCATCATCACTATATATGCCAAAGATTCCAAGATCTTGCCATTGTCCCAGATAATTCTTAACTTAAGTCATAAGGCTCCAAAATTGAGATAGATCCATGTCTCCAAAGAAAAGTGTGGGGAAATTGCTTGTGGAAGGGAGTGTGTTTGGGATATAAGGGTATGAGAGAAGAATATATGCGGAGAGTGGAATAATTATTTCTATAGAAGGCAAGGTGTTTGTAATAACAGTCGCGTCATTGTTTATAGAGACAATATTGGCTTGGAGATGCTTCATTTATTCTTTGCAAAACTTAGTGTGCTGCTTGGTATCATAACTATATATATTATTGGTGGTAAACATAGAACTTTGTGACACTACAAGAAAAACGATTTTCAACGACGGCTTATCACCGAGGGACACGTGTCCCTCGATGAAATGAAATGATCAAATATTATCATCAAAGGAATATTCTCTCGGTGATAAATAACATCCCTTGTAATTATTAATTTTCAAAATTCTGAGCAAATTTAATAATTATTTTAATAAAAAAAATTAGTATCGAGGGAAATATTTCCCTCAGTGACAACAAATATATTAAAATACGAGTATTTTTAATCATTATTTTAATAGAAAAAACATTAGTATCGAGGGAAATATTTCCCTCAGTGATAACAAATATATTAAAATACGAGTTTTAATATTAAAATAAGATTTTAATTTTGAAAATTGCTTATCATCGAGGAAAAGTATACCCGTCGGTGATAATGAATAATATTTACTCATTATCAGCGAGGGAAATAGTTCCCTCAGTGATAATTGAATTATGTAACTGAAAAGTAGAAAAAATATTTTTTTAATATGATTAATAATTAAAAAATGTAAGTGAAAATGTAATTAAATATTTAAAAATAATATAATTAAGTAATATAATATTATAGTACACATATAATGCATAAATAATATTTCTAATATAAAATAATTATATAATAAAATTACAAATTATTATATATTATTAATTAATAGATAATTAAATATTAGATAAATATAAAATAATGTGCTTAATATAAATAAATTTATTTAATTTATATAGTAAATGATATGATATATTAATTTTATATACATTTTATCCATGCCCACATTAGGGTTAGGGTTTAGATTCATTAGAGTTTAGGTTTAGGGTTTAGGTTAATTAGGGTTTTGATTTAGAGTTTAAGATATAGATTCATTAGGGTTTAGGCTTATGTTTATTAAGGTATGTTTAGGGTTAGAAAAAATGTATTGGAAATCACCTTGGAGATGCCCAGGTGGTGATCTTCCAAACACCCAAGTCTAGAATGGCTTGTAAAGGTGAATCAGAAATATAAACAGAAATCAAAGAAAGAAAAGGACACAACAATTGTTATTGAGGTTCGACAATAGCCTACGTCCCCGTGAGTTCCTCTGAACTCTCTGTACTAAATCAATGGTTCTTTACAAATACAGCAACCCTCTCCAAGAAACTCAAGTTCTTGAAGAACCAAAGAAGAAGAAGTAAAAGACAGTGATAAAAACTAACCCTGGAATTTTCCCAAGAAAATTCCCCTTACAAGCCCTTGAATCCCCTTTCTATTCTACTCTCTCTTTCTAAACAACTAGCCTTTACAATGAGTCTCTCTTGTTTTGTGTCTTTGCACTTTTATAATTGATCTCACTTTCAATCACAAGTTATTCCTCACACTTATGGAGATTGAAGCTAGGTGACCCTTTATATAGTGCACCAACTTCTTGACCCATCTTGAGGATCAATATCCACCCTTAGATCTTGAGGACCAATCAAACTTAGCCTTCAATCAATTCTAAGTGATCTTATGCATTTTGTTCATGCCTTACGCACCATTTGAAATGCTGAAACATAAGCATTAGGTGTGCCTCGTGCTAAGGCTTTGAACAGGGCGTGCTGAGGCTTGGAGCTTCGTGCTGAGGCTTGGATTGGGCTGGGCCGCGGCGTGGACTAGGGCACCCTCTTCATCTTTTTTGGGCGCCGCGGCGTGGGGGAGGCTAAGCCATGGGGCACACCTCCTCCAGGTCTTCTCTTTTGCTGGTGGCCACGGCATACACCACCTGGGCTGTGGCTCACAGCTTGACTTAATGATGAATTTCAACTCCCGTTTAATCCTTAGACAAATACCAACACTTCATTACCTTGACATAAGCCAAGTTGATCATGTCACACACCAAGGATTGACGAAAGTATATAAGGGTTACACTAAGATACAAGATGGATAACGGGCCCTCAATCTAATTCGTTGTGAGCAAAAGGATTAAGTGCAAGTGTGAATGTGAAGTGTAGCAAAAATAAGTTTAAGTTAATTTTTAAGTATTTTTTCAAGAACACATTAAGATTAAATCACCCTAGTGTAGTCTTCAACTATAGATATAGCTCATTCTGCCTCCGCATGACTTCGACTAAATACCCAAGGCTACACCTCTTAAGGGGTGGTGGTGAGTGAGGGTGCATATCGAAGTAGGTTGGTATATTGAAGAAGTAAAACCTACCATGTTTTCACCACCTTTTATGATAATAAAGGGGCTCTTAAGAAGGATGCGCTTTTAGGTGTATGAGCATATAACAAACTCACTATTTGGTGTTGTTTGGCCTTTCAAGGGATAAATTGAGGGATGTGTTACCTTACCACAAAGCTAAGATGACAGTTAAAATTCGAGTTGTCATTTGACTTTAGACAGAGCCAAATCCCTTGTTATTGGTCTGCGAAAAATTCAGGGCAAGAAATTAGGGTGATAGAAGAAGGAATTAAAGCCTATTCTTTTATCTAGGTCGAAATCTAACCCTACTGTTCTTGTAAAAATAATTAATAATTAATTTAAACTGCTTTTACTACACACTAACGTGCAAGCATTCTCAATTACAGTTTATATCTAAAAATTTTGAAAAACATCAATTATATCAAATCATCACAATCAAAAGTAAACCATGTGCACTTGAGAGAGTACCAACCCAAAATCATGGTTGGGCAGATTTGTCCTCTAAAGAATGAGTGATGGTTTCAATTGATTATGTTTCAAACAAGAGAATATAGTATGCATAGATAATGTTAAAATATCACTGAAAATAGAGAGGAAAGTTTTCCAAGAAAAAGAAAACACATTAGTACCAAAAGAACATAGAATTAAATAATTATGAATGCAAAAAAAAAAAATGAAACAAATTTACTATTAGGCCTGCCGATTGGTTCCTCTATGGAACCAATCCTTCACTACCACAGGTTGATTGGTCCCTAAGGGGAGTCGATCGGTTATACTAATATTAGACAAACGTTTTTTTTTATTGTATTTTTGACAATAAATTCATGCATTGGGCAATTTTTTATCATAATTAATTAATACAAAAAGAAAAAAAATACCATAAGATGATGTGAATTTTATAATATAATCCTAAAACAAGTTTATAAATAAAAAAAATCAACATAGCATGCGATGGATTCAAGGGGGATAAAAAATGAAACAAGAAGTCATTATTTATAAAATATTAAAAGATCTTAGATTACTAATCTTTTTATCCTACGATCTCTTGGCGTATTAAGAATGGAATACTTATGAAGAAACAATCCAATCTAGTGCAGTTTGTGTTCCATGTGTGGTGTGGAGCACCCTTAAATTCGAATAGTTGCTTGTACATGGGTAAATGAATGCAAGAACTCAAACTGAACAATTTGACACAATTTTATTGAATGAAGAATTGAAAACTAGTTCAATAAATTGCATTGATTTAATTATATATAGGGGTCTGCCTTTATAGGCATGTAAATAACAAGCTAAGTTGCCTCCTTAAAAGTAGCAAAAAACAAAATCAAAAACTGAAGATTAACTCTCTATAAAAATAGAAACATAAATTAATTTCAAAAAATTAATTCAGTTGAACATAAGATTCACTCTCCACATTTTATTCAAACAAACTTAGATTACTTGGCAGAGTATGATGCTTCACAGATCACTCTTTCTTGGCATGTACTTGGTGATAAATTTCAACACTTCCCTTCAGCACCAACTCTCTTTCAATGACTCCAAACTTCTTTATGAATTTAGCAAATTTCTTCCAGCACAGACCCTTATTAGCATGTCAGCTAGTTGCGCATCTGTGTGAACTGATGCAAGGGAAATATCCTAACGCAGAACCTTCTTTAATGAAATGATAATGAACTTCTATGTGCTTAGTCCTAGCATGGAATACATGATTTTTGGCTAATTTAATTGCACTTTCGGTATCATATTAAATAGTGACCACACCACATGTGACTTGATTTAAGTCCTTTATTTAAGTCCTTTATCAATTGGACTAGCCAAACACTTTCTTGAACTGCCATTGCAACTGCTCGGTATTCAGCTTCAGTTGTAAATACTAACACTATTGGCTGTTTTTTTACTACACCATGAAATGGTATCAGATCATAGACTAAATACATAGCCTATTGTTGACCTTCTAGTTGACAGATCTCCAACATAATCGGTATCACAAAAACAAGCTATCTCACATTTCTTCCTTGTTTCATAGAATATGCCAAGATTTAAGGTTCCTTGAACATACTTTAGAATCCTACGGGCTGCATTAAGATGTGATTATCTTGGGTTTTGCATGAATCGACTTATGAAACCAACTCCTTGAGCTATGTCAGGTCTAATTAGAGTCAGATAAATTAAACTCTCCACTAGTTTCCTGTACATAGTTGGTTCTTCAAGTTCTTCTCCTTCATCCGGTTGAAATTTTGCATTTACTTCTATTGGTGTAGCTATATATTGCAATTTGTCATCCCAAACCATTCAAGCAGCCTTTTTGCATAGTTCTATTGATACATAAATATTCCTTGATTGACTCGATCTACCTTGAGTCCTAGAAAATGATTGAGCTCCCCCAGTTCCTTCATTTGAAAGCGAATTCCAAGATTCCTTATGATCTTGGTGATTTTTGTGGTATCACTTTTTGTAACTATTAAGTCATCAACATAAACTAGGATGATTGAAGTTCTATTATTTGTAATTTTTACAAACAAGCTGGAATCAGATGAAGCTAGAAGATACCTATTTGCTTGCAAAAATTCAGCAATTTTACTGTACCAGGCTCTTGGAGCTTGTTTCAAACCATATAGGCCATTTCTAAGTTTGCAAAAATACTGTGGATTTTCTTCAAATCCTTTTGGCTGATCCATAAAGATTTCACGATTCATTTCATCATGCAAAAATGCATTCTTCACATCTAGTTGCCACATTTTCCATGAATGACTTGCAGTAAGAGAAATGAGGACTTGGACAGTGGTAATCTTGGCTACTGGACTAAAGGTTTCGTCATAGTCATGAACAAACTGTTGAGAGAAGCCCCGAGCTACAAGTCAAATGATCCATTTACTTTGACCTTAGCTTTGTACACCTACTTATATCAGATGGGTGTTATTCCACTTGGTTTAGGTACTAAATCCCAAGTTTCATTTTGCTTGAGAGCCTGAATCTCTTTAACTATAGCCTTTTTCCCATTCTTCTATTCCTTGAGCTTCTTCAAATGAGGCTGGTTCACTGATCTGAACTTTATCATCTGTTGTGGCAACCTAAGCTGCTGTTAGAGTTGAATTACTGTATCTTGGATTTGGCTTTGGAACGCAAGATGACCTTCTGGGTTCTGCACTTTCTTCACCAATTTATGGTTCGTTTAACTGAGTTTGTCTCTCTTCTTCTATAGTTCTTTCTTAATTGACCTCATTTGGTGTCTCCTCTTGACATGATTCAATTGAATCTTAAAGTATTGATCCAAGCACAACACTCGAATTCATCTGTTCTTGTAATTCTCTTTCAAGTTCTTTAGTGTCAAGAAGGATTGCATGATCTCCCGACCACCATGAAGAAGCTTAATCAAATATTACATTTCTTGAGACGTGTACGCTCTGTAATTGGATCTACATATCTCCAATCCTTACTTTCTAAATCATATTTGGTGAAAATACATCGAAGAGCTTTCTTCTCAAGTTTACTGCATAGAAAGTTAGGCGCAAATACATAACAAACTGATCTAAATACACATAAATGAGTTACATTGGGCTGAATTCCAAAAAACTTTTCCATAGGAGAAATAAAGTTAAGCCCTTATTGAGGAAGGTGACTAATGAGATATGCTACTGTGTTCATACATTCAGCCCAATATTTGGTTAGTACATTTTTGGCATGCAACATACTCCTACATGCTTCAGTCAAATGCTTATTCTTTCGTTCTGCTACCCCATTTTGTTGGGGTGTGTAAGGACACGTGAGCTATCTGCGTATCTCATGATCTTGCATATATAATGAAAACTCATTTGATGAATATTCTCCACCATTGTTGGATCTTAAGCATTTGAGCTTGCGTCCAAGTTCACTTTCTACCTTTTTGTGAAACTCCACAAACTTTCTGAATACTTCAAATTTATCTTTTAAATAATACACCCAAAATATCTTGAGTAATCATCTATAAAAGTAAGCATGTACCTTTTTCCTCCAATGGATGGTACTTGCACTTTGTCGAAGACATTATAGTGCACTAGTGTAAGAGGCTCATTTGCTTGAAATGTGGATTTGGTGTATGGCAGCTGATGAGCCTTTCCGTAGTGACACCCATAACATATTATGTTAGGTCATACTTCGAGTTCAGGGAGCCTTTTGATCAGTTGCTTCTTCATCATGACTTTTAGCTTCATGTACCCAACATGGGCAAGGCAATAATGCCACAGATCTACAGTATCATTTTTTTTTAGTTGTGTTAACATATGCTTCTTATGCTGACATCACATATATTAAGTCTACTTGTCTCCCTTCCATGCAAGGTGTTCTAGATATCTACAACTCTTTGTATATTTTCACATTATCTGGACCAAATAAGACAAAGTTACTTGAGTTTGTTATTTGAGACATAAACATCAAGTTTTTTTTTTTTTTTTCATACTTGGGACATGGAAAACGTCTTTAAGCTGATTACTCTCATTGCTACACTTTGGATTGTAAGTGGCATCCCCTGTATGAGCAATCGGTAGTTTGGCATTATTAGCAGTCACTACCATTCTTTTTCCCGTGTACTTAGTTTTTGTGATAAACTTATCCTTATCTCCTGTCATGTAGTTTGAGCACCCTGAGCCCACTATCCAATCCTTTGCATAATTGGGTTGGTCTACTTTCACAGTTTTGACAGCAAGAATAACCTTAAATTCTTCTTCTTGATCTTCTTTGGAAATGATAAAATATGCCCATTCATTATTTTCTTTTGGAATAAATGTCCGATCTTTAATGATTGAGACGAGTGCACTCCAGCCATCCTCGTTGTCCCCAATCTATTGAACATCACAAGAGTTAGCAGAATTACCTTATTCAATTTTTTTTCTTTGGTGCACGATAATCCCTGGAAAAGTGTCCAGGCTTGCCACAGTTATAGCAAGTCCATGTCTTCTTTAAATTCCAACTGTAAGATTGTTTTTCTGATTCTTGAGAAATCTCTTGCCACGCTTTTGGTTTCTGTTTATTCCCTTTCCTAGTGAACAAAACTTCTTCATTTTCCTTTATACACATTCCTGCTATTTGCTTAGCGAGGCTTTCTTGATTTGCCAGCAAATTCTCCAATTTGAGCAACAACGGTTGAACAGGCCATCCTTGAACTGCTGTGATGAAACCATTATATTCTGGCTTCAGGCCATGAATAATTATTCATCGTTTGTGAGCATCAGTAATCTTGGGTTCGACATCAAATTGTGTGATCTCATTAAAAATTCCCTTCACTTTCATGAAGTATTGGGGAATTGTCATGTTATGTTAGGAGATTGATCCGATCTCATTCTCAAGCATCTGTAATCTTGCATCGTTTGTTTTGGAGAATAAAGTAACAAACGAATCCTAAGTCTCCTTTGGAGTCTTGGGCTCACGAATATGATTTATTATATCTTTCTGAATCGTGGCTTTCAGCATGAACATTGCTTTTCCTGCTTTATCTTCTATTTCCTTTGAGCATCATGAGCATCAGTTGGAGGATTGACATTAGTCCCACCAACAACCTCCCACAGATCTTGCCCTTGGAGATATGACTTGAGGCATGACTTCTAATAGTCATAATTAGAATTATTCAGCTTCTCGACCCCATACAGAATTGATGAGACCCTTGCTTTTAAGCTAGCACAGATTATTTTCTTCCAACAACAGCTCATTTTCCCCAAAAAGTCGACCTGCTCTGATACCAATTGAACAATTTGATACAATTTTACTAAATGAAGAAACGAAAACTAGTTTAATAAAGTGCACTGATTTAATCGTATAAAGAGGTATGCCTTTATAGGCATGGAAATAACAAACAAGCTAAGCTGACTCCATAAAAGTAGCAACAAACGAAATCAAAAACTGAAGATTAACTCTCCATGAAAATAGTGACATAAATGAAATTCAAAAAATTAATTTGGTTGAAGGTAAGATTCACTCTCCACATTTTATTCAAACAAACTTAGATAATGTGGCAGAGTATGATGCTTCACAGATCACTCTTTTTGGGCATGTAGTTGGTGATGAATTTCAACACAAACTTGATTGCTAATTGATTGTAGGAGGAAAAATTAGGATTTTATTTGGTGTAAGAAGAAACTAGTGCTTAGGATATTTGAGATGGAGGTTTAGAGCTTTTTAGAGAAACAAAAGGTTGTAGGATTTTGGAGATTTATGGTTTTTGAGGAATATGATAGTGCTAGAAAATTTGATAGTTTATTGTTGCGCTTTTGCCAGATATTCGGTGTATCGAAGATTTCTCGGTGTGTTGGGTGAATCGGGTTTATATAGGAGAAGCAATAGCTAGGGTTTTTATTTACCAACAAAGAGGATAAGTGAGATTTTATCTAACAGCCACAAGGGTTTCTTGCATACTAAGAAAAAAATTCAAACTTCGGACCAAAAAACGAAGCTCCAGAAAGTTAGTCACAAAAATCAGAATATTGCACCACATTGCCGATCGACAACTAGGGTTGAATGGTTGGCTACTAGCCCAAGTGATCCGTTGGTCCTACACCTTTGATTTTTCGATCCTTTCTTATTTTGTTCTTGGTTTGTTTCAGGTTCATCTAAGTCTAGTGTGGTCAGTTATTGTCAAAATTTGACTTTCAACAATTTCGTTTATCCATCTTGCACATCTCAGGACCAAAGTATCATCATCGGGCTCCACCCGTTGCACATTCTAATATTCGAAATGAAATCGGGTATCTACACATACAAGTGTGGGTAGCAAGTATGACGGGTTGCATGTCAACTTTGACACATCTATTCGTCATTATACAACACAACTTTATGATATTTAAAAAAAACACAACTACTTAGATTATTGATTATATTTTGAGTTACATAATTTTGTCATTGTGAAAAGATAAAATTTATAAGATTAATTTTATGAGAATCTGATTTATTTATGAGAATTTTTTTGTGGATTAAAAGATATATCCTATTAGTTTGATTCAAGGGGTGACATTTTTTTCTATTGACATAAAAAATATATTTTAATGCAGATTTTCTAATTTGTTATTATTTTTTACATTTTATTTTTATGAGATATTTAGTTTTAGAAAGTTTTCATGTTTGTGGGTGTGTTTATCAATATAATGCTCCTTGATCATCATAGTTGTTTTGGGTCTAATTATTGGTTTATATATTTTTTATTTTTGTAGTTTATGGTAATTCAAGCAAAGTTATTGATATTATTTTTTACTTTCATATTGTTTCTTAATGAATAAATATTATACATTTTTTGTTGTCTAATATTGTTGCTAATGGAATTTCTCATAGTCTTTCAAGAAGGGGAACAATATGTTATGAAAAGAATCACCCAAATAAATTTTGTATGGTTGAAGGCCTCGTATATGGGCACCCTAGTAATATATGTTCAATGCAGCATGTACGTAGCATAAAATTACTCATAACTGAATATTTGTATCGATAAAGATTCATTGACCCATGTGAAGCTATTCTCCTTTGCTTAGCTCTTCTATCGCAACTTAATAATAGTTAATTTTTAGCCTTCTAATATAAAATTCTTTATACCATTTATTTCTTAAATTATGCTTGTTTTATGAAATTTATATTTATCATTTAATTGTATATTTTTACCTTCGTTCCTATTCTAGTTTTCTTTATGATTCTCATATTTGCTTCTTTTTTTGTTACATATGTGTGCAAGAACATATATACTTCTAGACATACTAATATATATTTGACATTCATTGCATATGATTAATAAAACTTATATAGTAATGTGATCATAAATTTACAAAAATATAGATTATGATCGAATACAATATAATTATAGTAATATCAATCATTGAGATTCAACATAATAACTCAATGACATTGGTCAGTTTTATACATACTATCAATAACTAGTAAAGAAAAAAATGGCATTGAGTTGTCTCTTGTGCATTTTGAAGCTTTATATATATATATATATATATATATATATATATATATATATATAAACTTCAATCATGATTAATTTAAATTGATAAAAAAAAAGTCTCATAAAAGTCACGTGAAGGAAGGATATTTCGATTTATTAACATTCAATTCTTAGCAAGTGATCATTATGAGACATTTTAAATTAGTTTGATCTAATAATTGTTGGGGTTTAAGGGTGCATTATTATGCTTTTAATATAAGAGGGTGAAATTCTAGTTTACACCAAATTATATGGTTATTTTGTAATTTTTCCTAATTTAAAAAGTATATAAGTTGATTGAAGAAGAGAGAATTTAAGTTTCACTTTCAATAAAGGCTTTAAAAATAAATAAACTTGATAACGAATTTTGATGATTTGATACTAGATTTGGTGGTCGTAGCTCCCTTAATAGTAACAGTTGCATTCAATTTTCAAGTTTTTAATGGCTAAATAAGTGTTTATACGTGTCTTATTGATTCTCATTATGTTTAAAAATTAAAATTGCATAATGCAGTGTTGGCATTTTTGTTTGAATCCTGCAAAATGCCGCCCTTATATCATTTCATAGAATATAATGCAATGAGAATAATTGCTTCTGTAAAATTCGTAAAAGTTGATTTAAAAGTTTAATTAACCAGATTAATATATGATGAGGTTGATTGTGATTTGGTGCCTTAATTGCATGATTTGTAAATTTACAATCAACAATTGTGCTTTCATGCCAATGAAGCCTTGGTTCAATGGTAAAAAACTAAAGGTGAGGCTTTGGGATCTTGTCATTTCAGTTTCAACTCCCATCGATGTGTGGTTTATTTAGAAAAATCAGCTTTAACAATTGATTTTAGAAAATTTTAAAGTCAAAATTTGAGCTAATTAATGTTCATTAAAAAACCTTTAACTAGATGCAGTAAATTAAACTCAAGTTGGAGATTTAATGGGTATCTAATTTTATTCAAAAGTCATCTAATATATGAACTTAAAATGAGGATAAAGAGTTGTTTGAAAACCTAAGTTAGCTTTGTCCCACATTGATAAGAAAATGAGAAATAAAAGCTTTATAAGAATTTATTTGGAATTCTTCTCTGCTTCTATTAATAGAAGGGATAAAAGTGAAGGCTTACGGCGCACCATGCACGCGCCTGTGCCTTGGCCACGGCCTTGGCTCGAGCCCAGGCCTAATCACGTCGCAAAGTTGCATTGGTGCTTTAGGCATACGTTCACATCGTCAGTAAGAAGCCCTCACTCTGAGCCCAGCTCATGACCATTGTTTGGGTTCGAGTATCTAGAGGACAAAAGCCCAGATCATACAAACACCTAGGATTTAATCAGAAAAGTGTCAAATTAAATCAAAAGGCATCTCTTAATGGGCACGATCTGGTCCGTTGAAAATTAAGAGACATGATCAAAAGGCTTATGTTAAATCTGAAAAATCATGTCTTTCCAAACTGGAAAGACATGTTTGTCTAGAATTATTTGAAGAGGTGCTTCTGAACGTATAACGAACTTGTTTATTCAAGTGGAGACGAATAAAGCCTTAAAGACAGTGATTACTACATGCCTCTAAGTCTTGTTTCTTATATTATGTTCTAGTTTAATTTTAAGGCTTTATTTCTGTCCAACAAAATGGAAACAGAATCATTCAAGGTGATCAATCAAGACTTTGTCAAGCTAGACCGATTCGATGGAAATAACTTCAACCAATGGCAAGACAAGATTATGTTCTTCCTTATTGCGTTGAAAATTTCTTATATACTAGATTCGAATCTACAACCCATTTATGATGATCCAGTACCTAAGGAAGGAGAACAGCCTCAAATAACAATGATTGAACAAATATAGAAAAAAAAGGAAGAAAAAAGAGGAAGACGAGTTGCTGTGCCGTGGCATATTTTGAACACATTATCAGATCGTTGTACAATATGTTCACAAACATAAAATCTGCTCATGATATTCGAAATTCTCTTAAATACAAATACAAAGAGAAGAAAAAAGGTACGAATAAGTATTTAGTTTCCAAATACTTTGATTTCAAAATGATTGACAATAAACCTGTCTTAGAACAAGTGCATGAATTACAAGTTATTGTCAATAAACTCCAAGCTTTAAAAATTGTTTTGTGTAAATCATTCCAAGTGGGGGCTATTATAGATAAACTTTCCCCTTCTTGGAAGGATTACACTTTAGAACAAATTCAAAAACATCTTCGTATTGAAGAAGAGTCACGTTTACGTGAAAAAAGTAGTAATGTTCACAGTGGTCCTAAAGTGCGTCATGTGGAGGCAAGCAAAACTAAAAAGCATGCTTTACAAGTGAAAGCTGGAGGAAAATTTAAGAAAATTGTAAGAAAAAAGAAAGGGAAATGCCATGTGTGTGGTAAACCTGGACACTATTCTCATGAGTGCAAATTTTGCAAGAGCATCGATATCAACAATGTTAACATGGTTAGGGAGAACCTTGCAGCAATGATCACCGATCTAAGCCTTGTGACTATGATCTCAGAGGTTAATATAGCAAATGAGGTGTCTAGATGGTGATTAGATTCTGGTGCTACTATTCATATGTGTATTGACAAAGGAATGTTCAAGACATTCTAGGAAGTGACTAATGGACAAGAAGTACAAATGGGAAACGTTGTCAAAATCAAAGTTTGTGGCAAAGGAATAGTCGAGATTGACTTCACATCCGAAAAGCATTTGAGTCTTCTTAATTTTCTCTATGTATAAGAGATTCTAAAGAATTAAATTTTTATAGATCTTTTAGATAAAAAAGGATTTCGAGTTTCTATTGAATATGACAAAGTCATACTTTCAAAGAATAAAATGTTTGTTGGAAAAGGATATTCTTGTAATGGCATGTATAAGCTGAGTAATAATAATAATAATAATAAGACCACAATTTCTACTTATATTGTTGAGTCTTCTTCTTTATGGCATAGTCGTTTAGCACATATTAATTCTGGTTATTTAAAGTGCATGCATAAGTTAGAATTAATAAATATTGTAAATGATGACTTAGGAAAATGTGAAATATGTGTTCAATATAAAATGATAAAGAAACCTTTTCCTAAGGTAGAAAGAGATTCTCAAATTTTAAGTCTAATACATTTTGACTTTTTGAATTAAATGGTATGTTAACAAGAGGTGAAAGAAGATATTTTATTACTTCTGTGGATGATGTAAGTAGATTTTTATATGTTTACTTATTAAGATCCAAAGATGAAGCTTTTGATATTTTTAAGAAATATAAATCAGAAGTAGAAAATCAACTTGATAAAAAGATTAAAATTCTACGTTCTGATAAAAGTGGTGAATATTTCTTAAATGATTTTGATCAATTCTGTGAAGAGCATGGCATAATACATCAACGCATTGCACCTTACACGCCACAACATAATGGTTTGGCTGAAAGAAAAAATTGTTCTTGAGTAGAAATGGTAAATTGCATGTTAGTTAATGCTAAATTACCATTAAACTTATGGTGTGAAACACTTTTTACAGCTTGTCATATTCATAATAGGATTCCAGGGAAGAAAACAAAATTGAGTCCTTATGAAATCTGGAAAGGTAGAAAGCCTAACTTAAATTATTTTAAAGTGTGGGGGTGTTTAGCATATTGTAGAATTTCATACCCTAAAAGAACAAAATTAGGACCTAGAACTACTAAATGTGTATTTGTTGGATATGCTAAAAATAGAAAGGCTTATACTTCTTGATTTAAAGTCTAACGTTATTATTGAGTCAATAGAAGTAGATTTATTTGAAAATAAGTTTTTTTTACTTATTTTAAGATTATAGAAGAGTCCCAAAGAGATAAGTCCAATGAAGGATTAAGACCAGGAATTAGTAATAGAGAAACTAATATTCTTGAAAGGACTATTAAACATAGACGGAGTATTAAAGCAAGAAAAGAGAAAACTTTGGATCCTAATTTCATTTCTTCTCAATCATTGCTATTTCTGGTTGAAGGTGACCAAAATAATAATATACTGAATAAAATACCTATTATATTTTACCTAGAAGAGGATCCAATAACCTTTAAGGAGGCTATGGCTTCAAAAGACGCTTCTTTTTGGAAAGAAGCTATTAATGATGAGATGGATTTTGTAATATGTAACAATACTTGGGTATTGGTAGATTTACCCAAAAGATCAAAACCTATTATGTGTAAGTGGGTGTTTAGGAGAAAATACAATACTAATGGTACTGTTCAAACTTTCAAAGCGAGACTAGTAGCCAAGGATTTTAGACAAAAAGAAGGGATTGATTATTTTGATACTTATTCACAAGTTGAACATATTACTTCTATTAGTGTCTTTATAGATTTAGCATCCATTTATAATTTGTACATTCAAAAAATAGATGTAAAAACTGTCTTCTTAAATGGGGATTTAAACGAGGAAGTATATATAGAACAACCCGAAGGGTTTGTTCTTCCAGGCAATGAAAATAAAGTGTGTAAATTAGTAAAATCTCTTTATGGTCTAAAACAAGCTCCAAAACAATGGCATGATAAATTTGACACTGTTATTTTATCCTTCGGTTTTAAACATAACAGTGTTGGTAGATGCATTCACTCTAAATTTACTGAAAACTATGGTGTGATAGTTTTTTTATATTTTGATGATATGTTGATCATTGGTTCTAACATGGAAGAAGTAAATGAAACTAAGAAATATTTGTCTTCTGTCTTTAAGATGAAAGACTTGGGGTGAAGCAAACACAATTTTAGGAATTAAAATTAAGAAACATAGTGGGGCTATGCTTTAAGTCAATCTCACTATATTGAGAAAGTGTTAACTAAGGTTAAACATCTTGGTTTCAAAGAGTATAATTGTAATATTCATGTTTATAAAATAAGGGTAAAAAAATAATTTTACATATATCATATTGAATTAAATAATCCACAGATGAAAGTATTAGTACTGATTTGAAATAATATTTGAAAGATAATATTGAAAATTTTGTTAGAAAGAGTTAGAAATTTTTGAAGAAGAAAATATTGAAATTTTTTGAAATTTGAAGTTAAAATGAAAGAATTTTGAAGAAAAATATGGAATGAGGTTGAGAAAAATAATTAGAAAAGTTGACAAAAAAAATAAATTTTATATTTTTCTATAATTTTTATAAAATTTTTGGAAGGAAGAAAATATGAAAAATTGATTTTTAAAGGGATAATGGCCAAAATGTAATGGCAAAACGATAAATTTTAAATGATGGCAAAATTGTAAATAAGCAATGGTAAATATGTAAATTTAAAAAAAAGGTAGGTGGTGAACATGTTCACGTGAAGGTAAGTTCAAATATATATATATATATATATATATATATATATATATATATATATATATAAATGTGAAGAGGTAACCGATGAACATCATCTGATGTTCACGTGAAATACTTTGAAGAAAGAAAAAAATAATAAATAAAAAAATTATATAATAATAATAATTTTTTTTTTTTGCAAAGCCTTATATGTCTCTGAAGCTTAGAAACTCCATTTCTTTCAAATCCCCGTTTGGTTTCCTTCTTTCTTCAATTCAAATTCTTAGTAAAAACTTATAAAGAAATTTTCTCCAAAATTAGAGATAATTACAGTCATCCAATTACAATAGCAAGATTTCATCACATTTGAGGTAAATTTTCAATAAAACTCATAACTAAATAACTATATTGTTTGAATTAAGTTACAAAATAGTAATATTTACGAAAGTTTATGATTAGATATTGGTGATCAGCAAACCTAGGAAATTGCTGAAAGGAGTAGGAAAGGCAAGGAGGTGATCCATAGATAGTTTTAAGTGCTACGCGGTGAGTTAGATTTACTTTTAATAATCGAGACCAATAAAAATATGGATTGATGATTTTTGAATAAATTATTGAATTATAATGATTGGATGATGTATTTTCTTTTATGTATGATAATTGATTGATTTATTGATTAAAGATTAAATGATATGTTGAAAATTAATTATATAAGAATTTATATTTTAAAAAGGACGAATTAATGAAAAATATGCTGAAAAGATATAAGAAATTCTTGAAAAATATGATTGAAAAATTGATATGATATACGAGAAGGAAATTTAATATATATGATAAAAAATAATAATTTTGAGAAAGAGATAGTTGAATTGAATGCTTTAATGTATGTTTACTTGCATGTTATTGCTCATATGCATAAAAGAGAAGACTAAGAAGGCAACTGGTCTGGCTGAGAAGACCAAGAAGGTAGTTGGTCTAGCTGAAACATATCAACATGTGAGAAGACGTTCCCAGATGATAATATGAAATAATCTGATGAGAAAGAAAAAAGACAATTTAAATTCATGCATTACATTTTTTAAATATTTATTATTGTTGGCTGAGATGCTAAAGAATCAGTCTTGATTATGAAATAATTGATAGACAGATGAGTCTCATAGTGAGACAACTTTGATGATAAATAAATTGAAAGGATGATATAATAAAGAATTATATGATTGATTGTTTGTATGATGTGAACCTTATAATGAGGTAAATGATGATATTAAATTGATAAAATATATGAGATATATGTATTGAAAGAGGATAGTCTGATAATTTATTTACTAAAGATTGACAAATGATTGAATTAGTATGTGAGAAGAGATAGATGATTAATTATGATGATTTAATAATGATTGAATATAACCAGAAGTATAAAAATCAAGTACTTCTAGTAAATTTAATTCATTGAGCTTGTGAAGCTCACTCTTCATTGTTAAATAATTTCAGGTAGCGGGCAGGATAAATAAATTTGTGAGCCGAGATTCAAACTGAATTATTATATATAAGTCCCGTGGTCCACATCTTCAGACTAATGGAAGAAGAAGAAGATTTTTTTTTGTAAATATTCATGCATATTTAATATGTTGTATATATTGTTTCAGATAGGATATTGATAATGTAACTTCTCTGTTAAGGCTTGAGACTTAATATATATATATATATAGTTGATGTATGTTTTTATATTGTTGCATATATGTATCGTGCTGGGATTTCAAAATGTGACGACACCATCTCAGGGGTGGCCAACTCGGGATGGGTCGTTATAATTTTGGTATCAGAGCATTAGGTTTTTATGATTTTGTATACTGCACAAACATTTAAAGAAGTAGAAGATTTAAATAAACTATATTTTAATGTAGAGCCTGAGGATGACACGTGGACGTGCTAGATCTAGAAGTAGAGTACTAAACCAGAGAGGACATGGTAGACCCCCAATATTTAGAAGAACTGCAGCTGAGATAGAGGTCAAGTCTATGATTCATGCAAGGGAATTGGTTACTAATACATATCCTCTCTATAGCACGATCAAGAACTTCTCAAAACTCTTCTCTCCAAATATCTTCTCATATGAGATGCAAGAAGATTGTTTTATGAGATTTATTAAAGTTAAACCCCAGTTTTTTAGAGGATCTGTAAATCCTATTGAGGCTAAGCAGTGGATTAAACATGTTGAGAAATATTTTGAATTCTTACCAGTGACAGATAGGCAAAAGGTTGTCTTTGCTTCATTTAAGCTGGAAGGTGAAGCTTCTCAATGGTTTGAGGATATTCTGCATAGATTGAGTACTCGTGTAGATCAACCCTTAACTTAGTGTAAGTTTAAGGATGTGTTCTTCGCGAAGTATTTTCCAGATACGTTTCGAGCACAACAGGAGAAAGATTTTATTCATTTAAGGTAGAACACTTTATCTGTGGTTGAGTATGATAGTAGATTTATAACCTTGTCGAGGTTGGTACCTAAGTTAGTAAAAACAGAGAAGAGGAAATGTAAGAGATTTTTAGAAAGGTTACTATGGGATTCGAACTAAACTTTCTTATATGAGTATTGTGAATTATGTTATAATGGTTGATAAAGTATTATAGATTGAGAAAGATATGATGGAGTTTAGAGGTAGGAAGGATTGGCTGAAGATGTCTAGGTTTGAGGGACCTAGAGGTGGTAGTAATATGAGTGTGCAGGGTGGGAGAACACCCTAAATGGGGCGTTCCTTGTCATAGGGAACTGTGATACAGAGTCAGAGGCAAGCATGATCTATAGCTTCTATAGCTCAGAGTAATATTGGTGGGACCACTAGATTTGAGAGACAGGCTATGTGAACTGAAAGTTATGTTAGATGAGTAAATATGCCACCAAGAGGAAGTGGTAATTTGATGTATGATCGAGAAACAAGAATTTGCTATAGATGTAATCAGATAGGACATCTATCTCAGAATTGTCCTAATTTGATGTGCTTTATAAGTGATGAGGGAGGACATATTAGTGTAGATTGTCCAGTGGGAAAATCTGTTGAGATAAGTGCTATAGGTGTTGGGAGAAAACAGGTGGAGAGAGGTGGTGGATCAGAGAGTATGCGGGGCAGAGGCAAAGGACCCGTAGCTGAGATGGGACGGGGTAATCAGTTATAGCCCAGAGACGACAGAGTCTATGCCTTGACACAACAAGATGCACAAACCGCTCCTGATATTGTTATGGGTATGGTATCTATTCTTGATAGACCTACTAGATTATTGATTGATCCTGGTACAGCCCATTTTTTTGCATCAAGTGTTTATATGAAATCTATTGATGCTTGTGTTAGTCCCTTGATACATGCTGTTATTGTTGAGGTTCCTATTGGGGATAAGGTTATTATTAGGACTGTTTATCAGGGTTATGTGATTAGTATGGCTGATAGAGAATTTGAAGTTGATTTATTGCTTTTAGATATGACAGATTTTGATTTAATTTGGGGATGAATTGGTTATTTGCATATCATTCTTGGGTAGATTGTTTTAGGAAGAATGTGGTGTTCAGGATACCAAGACAAGAGGAGTTTAATTTTCAGGGAGAACATAAGATACTTGCCAATTATCTTATTTCTGCCCTGACTGCTAGTGAATGGTTAAGGAAGGGTTGTGAGGGGTATTTGGCGTATGTGGTGGATTCTAGGAAGAAGTTTAAGAAGTTAGAAGAAATTTTAATAGTGAAAGATTTTTCTGATGTATTCCCTGAGGAGTTGCTTGGTTTGCCTCCCAACAGGGAGATTGAGTTTTCTATTGAGGTGATTCTGGGATCAGCACCCATATCTATAGCACCTTACAGAATGACACTAGCCTTGTTGAGAGAATTGAAAGTTCAGCTTCAAAAGTTGTTAGATAAACAATTTATTCGACCTAGTATGTCACATTGGGGATCCCTTATGTTGTTTGTGAAGAAGAAGGATGGAACGATGAGGTTGTGCATTGATTATAGACAGTTGAATAAGATCACCATTAAGAATAAATATCCTTTACCCAGGATAGTTAATTTATTTGAGCAGTTGCAGGGGGCTAGGGTATTTTTTAAGATAAACTTGAGATCAGGTTATCATCAATTGAGGATAAAGGAGGGAGACGTGCCTAAGACTGCTTTTAGGATACGTTATGGCCATCATGAGTTCCTTGTGATGCTATTTAGGTTGACTAATGCTTCTGCAACATTTATGGATCTAATGAATCAAGTGTTTAAACCATTCTTGGATAAATTTGTGATTGTATCTATTGATGATATTATGGTGTATTCCAAGAATGAAGAGGAGCATGTGAAACATTTAAAGATAATGTTGAAAATTCTGAGAATAGAGAAATTGTATGCAAAGTTCTCTAATTGTGAGTTTTGGCTGAATGAAATATCTTTCTTGGGGCATGTTGTATCAGGAGATGGTATAACAGTTGACCCACAGAAAGTGGAGGCAGTGTTGAATTAGGAAATACCAACTAATGTGACTGAAATTAGAACCTTTTGGGGTTGGTTGGTTATTATAGAAGGTTTATCTAGAATTTTTCTACTATTGATGCACCATTGACCAGATTAACTAGGAAGGAAGTGAAGTTTAAGTGGTCAGAAGAATGTGAGAAGAGTTTTCAGCTGTTGAAAGAGAAGTGACTACTACTTCAGTATTAGTGCTTCTTTTTTATGATAAAGGATTTGTGATATATAGTGATGCGTCGTATAAGGGGTTAGGATGTGTGTTGATGCAATATAGGAGAGTTATAGCCTATACTTCTAGGCAATTGAAGAACCACAAGAGAAATTACCCGACCCATGATTTAGAATTGGCTGTCATAGTTTTTGCTTTGAAGATTTGGAAACATCATCTATATGGAGCCACTTGTGAAATTTTTATTGATCATAAAAGTTTGACGCATTTACCTACCCAGAGAGAGTTCAATTTGAGGCAGAGGAGGTGGATGGAGTTGATTAGCGACTATGACTGTACAATTCACTATCATCCAGGGAAGGCTAACGTTGTAGCTGATGCATTAAGTAGAAAGCCTACAGGGAGATTAGCTGCTATTGGGAGTTATGATATCTGTTTGATGGTAGAATTGAGAGAAATGAGAATGCAGTTGAGTATCAGTGATAGAGGAGTATTGATGGCAAATATGGTGGTACAATCTTCTATTATTGATTGCTTGTTAAAGATGCAGAATAAAGATGAAGAGATTGAGAAGATCAGAGATGAAGTATTGAGTGGGAAGCGAACTGAGTTCAGAATTAAAGAAGATAGTATGGTGGTATTGAGACATAGAGTTTGTGTTCCCAATGATGTTGAGATGAGAAAGAAGATACTAAGATAGGCTTATGATTCTATGTATTCTATGCACCCGGGTAATAATAAGATGTATAGGAGGTTGAGACAGAATTATTGGTGGTCAGGGATGAAGAAAGATGTAGCTGAGTATATTTCTAGATGTTTGATTTGTCAACATGTGAAGTTTGAGAATAGACATTCGGCAGGTTTATTACAGTTTCTTCCAGTACCTAAATAGCCATGGGAGAATATTACTATGGATTTTCTTTCTTGGTTTTCCCCGTACCCAGAGAGGTCATAATATTGTATGAGTTATAGCGGAAATACTTTCTAAGTGTTTGCATTTCCTTCCTATTAAAACTACACGGAGTCCTGAAAAGTTGGATGAGTGGTATGTAGCGGAGATTGTGAGATTACATGGAGTATCTTTGAGCATTGTATCAGACAGAGATTCTAGATTTACTTCTAGATTTTGGAGGGGTTTTCAAAAAGCTATGGGTACACAATTGCAATTTAGAACAACTTTTCATCCACAAACTAATAGACAGATAGAGAGAATCATCAGAATACTAGAAGATATGCTGAAGACAAGTGTATTGAGTTTTTCAGTGAGCTGGGATGCTTATTTACCTTTAATCGATTTTGCATACAATAATCAGTATCAAACTAGTATTAGGATGGCACCATTTGAGGATGTATATGGTAGAAGGTGCAAAACTCCAGTATGTTGGGAAAAAGTTAGAGAAAGAAAGGTATTTGGTCCAGAAATGATAGATTTGACTACTTAGATGATCAAACTGGTTAGAAATAACCTTAGAGAAGCATATAACAGATAGAAGGGATATTCTCATAATAGATGATGACCTCTTGAGTTTCATGTTGGTGATTGGGTGTATTAAGATTTAAAAAGAAAAGACACTTGAGTCCGAGATTTGTGGGGCCCTATGGGGTGATTGAAAGTGTTGACCGGTAGCATATAGATTGGATTTGCCTATGGAGTTAAAGAAATTGCACAATACGTTTCATGTTTCACTTTTGAAAAAGTGTTTACATGATGAATCCCATAGTTTTACGAGTTAGGCTGTAGAACTTCAGGAAGATTTGACCTTTATGCAAGTACAAGTAAGAATTCTAGACAGAAAGAAACAAATCTTATGTAATAAAGTTATTCCTTTAGTTTATATGTTATGGCAAAACAACGATATTAAAGAAATTACTTAGGAGCATGAGGCAAGAATGATGAAAGAGTACCCGGGCTTTTTCATAAGTTAGGTAAAAAAAATTCAGTGACAAAATTTTTATAAGGTGGGTAGAATTGTGATATTCGTGTTCATAAAATAAAGGCAAAAAAGTAATTTTAAATATGTTATATTGAATTAAATAATCCATAGATGAAAGAGTTAATATTGATTTGAAATAATATTTTAAAGATAATATTGAAAATTTTGTTAAAAAAAGTTAGAACTTTTTGAAGAAGAAAGTATTGAAAAATTTTGAAATGAAAAAATTTTAAAGAAAAATATGGAATGAGGTTGAGAAAAATAATCAGAAAAGTTTATAGAAAAAAAGTAAATTTTTATATTTTATATAATTTTTGGAAGGAAAAAAATATGAAAATTGATTTTTTTAAAGGGAAAATGGCAAAGTTATAATTATGTAATGACAAAACGGTAAATTTTAAATGATGATAGAATTGTAAATAATCGATGGGAAATATGTAAATTTAAAATAAAATGAGCAAGAGGTGAACATGTTCAAGTGAAGGTAAGGTTTTTTTTATATATATATAATTAAAAAAAATATGAAGAGGCAAATGGTGGACATCATCTGATGGTCATGTGAAATGCTTTGAAGAAAGAAAAAATAATAATAATAAAATAAAAAATTATATAATCAAAACAAATTGCAAAGCCTTATATGTCTTTAAAGCTCAGAGACTTCATTTATTTCCAATCCTTGTTTCGTTTCCTTCTTTCTTCGATTCAAATTCTTAGCAAAAAGTTATATCCAATATTAGAGATAATTACAGTCATCCAATTACAATAGCAAGATTTCATCACATTTGAGGTAAATTTTCAATAAGACTCATAACTAAATAATTATATTGTTTGAATTAAGTTATGAAATAGTAAGATTTATGAAGTTTATGATTAGGTATTGGTGATCAACAATCCCAAGAAATTACTAAAGGGAGCAGGAAAGGCAAGGAGGTGATCTACGGGTAGCTTTAAGTGCTACGCGGTGAGTTAGATTTACTTTTATTAATCGAGACCAATAAAAATATGAATTGGATATTTGAATAAATTGTTGAATTATAATGATTGGATGATGTATTTTCTTTTATGTATGATAATTGATTAATTTATTGATTAAGGATTAAATGATATGCTGAAAATTAATTATATAAGAGTTTATATTTTAAAAAGGAAAGATTAAAGAAAAATATGCTGAAAAGATATAAGCATTCCTGAAAAATATGATTGAAAAATTGATATGATATATGAGGAGACAATTTAATATATATGATAAAAATATAATAATTTTGAGAAAGAGATAGTTGAATTGAATGCTTTGATGTATGCTTGCTTGCATGTTATTGCTCATATGCATAAAAGGGATGATCAGGAAGGTAGCTGGTATGGTTGAAATAGGTCAACATGTGGGAAGACGTTCCTAGATGATAATATAAAATGATCTGATGAGAAAGAAAGAAAGACAATTTAAATATATGCATTATATTTTTTTAAAATATTTATTATTGTTGTCTGAGAAGCTAAAGAATCAGTCTGGATTATGAAATGATTGATAAACAGATGGGTCTCATAGTGAGACAACTTTGATGATAAATAAATTGAAAGTATGATATAATAAAGAATTATATGATTGATTTTTGTATAATATGAACTTTATGATGAGGTAAATGATGATATTAAATTGATAAAATATATTAGATATATGTATTGAAAGATGATAGCCTGAAAATTTATTTAGTAATAGATTGACAAATGATTGAATTAGTATGTGAGAAGAGATAAATGATTAATTATGCTGATTTAACAATGACTGAATATAACTAGAAGTATACAAATCAAGTACTTCTAGTAAATTTAATTAACTGAGCTTGTTAAGCTCACTCTTCATTGTTAAATAATTTCATATAGCAGGTAGGACAGATAAATTTTTGAGTTGAGATTTATATCGAATTATTATATGTAAGTCTCGTGGTCCATATCCTCAGACTAATGGAAGAAGAAGAAATTTTTTTTCGTAAATATTCATACATCTTTAATATGTTGTATATATTGTTTCATATAGGATAATGATAATGTAACTTCCCTGGTTGAGACTTAATATATATATATATATATATATATATATATATATATATATATATATTCTCAGTCAATGTATGTTTTTTTTTCCATATATGTGTCGTGTTGGGATTTCAAAACATGACGACATCGTCTCTTTTTTATTGAAGTATCAAATTACAGAATAATTATGGTAGAGCAGTGGCACAACTTGAATACGCTAGTGCTATTGGTAGTCTAATGTATGCAACGCACAACACTAGACTAGATATTTCCTATTATGTGTGTAAACTTAGTAGATATACTAGTAATCTTAGTATAGAATATTAGAAAGCCATTGGTAGGATAATGAGATATCTTAATAAGACCAGTGGTTTAGGACTGTTTTATAACAGTTACCCAAGTGTATTAGAAGGATACACTGACATGAGTTAGATTACATGTGTGGGAGATAATAAATCCACAAGTGGGTTGATAATCACCCTTGGTGGGGGTACAATTTCTTAGGCAAGTAAGAAACAAACTTGTATATCTCAACTATGGAATCCGAATTTATTTCCCTAGCGGTAATAGGGACGGAAGCAGAATGGATTAGGAATTTTTTGTTAGACATCAAATTGTGGCCTAGTCCAATGCCTCATGTTTCATTTTATTCTGATAGTGAAGTTACTTTATCAAGAGCTTATAGTAGTAACTATAATGGTAATTCTAGACATATTAGTCTTAGACATGAGTATGTGAGACAATTGATACAAGATGGTATCATTACAATTATCTATGTAAAGTCAAGTAAGAACTTGGCTTATCCACTTGCTAAGGCACTCACAAGAGACCTAGTAAGTAGTACATCTAGAGAGATAAGACTTAAACCATTTAAAAATCAACTGTAATGGCAACCCAACCTAATGCTATTAGACCACTAGTTCTAGGTTTTAATGGGTGATAACAAGTTACTATGATTGACTGTTGATATTGACACAAAAACGGCCCATAATTGAGAAAGACAATATCGTCTATTATGTTTTAGAGGATGAGTTAAACTCGTATTGAAGTTATAAAATGCGTTCTAGTAACAGAAACGCAAGAGGAACTTCACCTATAAAAATGAAGGACTGGTGTCACTTCTTATAGAGAGTTATGATTTGATCTCTTGAGGTTCATGAAACCAGGATATAACACATGACCATAATAGTACTAAGTAAAAATTAATTATCATCTAAATAAGAGAATTGTATGTGTGGTGGCTCTGGTCGTATCATTTAGGAACATTGCTTTAATCTAAATGACACCATTCATTTCGATACGACATTGAGTTGTTTACATTAATAGAAGGTTTTGAATCAAAAGATACCTTCTTTATGCATACAAGACTTAGAGATATTGTGGTAGTATTTTTTAAATTTGGTTTTCAAACAAATTGGGGATTGTTGGAAAAATCAGCTCTAAGAGCTGATTTTAGACCATTTTAAGGTCTTAATTTGAGTTAAATAATGATCATTAAAAAACCTTTAATTAGGTGCATTAAATTACATTTAAGTTGGAGATTTAATAGATATTTATTTTGATTCAAAAGGAATCTTAATATATGAGCTTAAACGAGGATAAAAAATTGTTTGAAAACCCAAATTAGCTTTATCCCACATTGATAAGAAAAGAAGAAATAAAATGCTTTATAAGCATTTATTTGAGATTCTTATCTACTTCTGTTAAAAGAAGGGATAAAGGTACCGCGCTCGTGCCTGTGCCCTAACCTGAGCCCAGGCTTGATCGCATTGTAAAGTCGTATTGGCTCTTTAGGGGCACTTGCGCATCATCACTGAGGATCCCTCGTCCTGAGCCCAGCCCGTGTTCGTTGTTCGGGTTTGGGTATCCAGATTTTGGACAAAAGCTCAAGATTTAATCAAAAAGGTGTCAGATTAGATCAAAAGACATCTATTTAAATCTAAAGGTTATGATTTAATCAGAAATGTATGATTTAAATCCAAAGGTTATGACTTAATCACAAAGGTGTCTGATTAGTCAACTATCTCTTTAACAGACACAATTTGGTCCATTGAAAATTAAGAGATATGATCAAAAGGCTCATATTAGATCTGAAAAATCATGTCTTTCCAAATTAGAAAGACATGTTTGTCTAGAATTATTTGAAGAGCTACTTCTGCACATATAAATGCCCTACCTCCCTCCACTTTGAATATACAATTTCACTTTCTTTCTTTCTTCTCTATTTTTCTCTCAAAAATCTCTGCCATAATATTTCAGTATTTCAAAGCAGAATAAAATCCGAAGTTCTTCAGATTTTGCTATCTACAGACTTAAACCTAAAGACTTAGTTGTATCTTGGAGGACTATTCATCTATAACCTATAGCAAACTTGTTTATTCAAGTGGTGATGAATAAAACCTTAAAGGCAGTGATTATTACATGCCTCTAAGTCTGAATTATTATATTATGTTCCAGTTTAGAAAAATATTACAACAGTTTATTTGTCCAATTTATTGGTTATTTTTGTCATTTTAGGTAAGTAATGTGGTAGTATTGTCAGCTTATATTTAGGTTATGTGATAGTATTGTGGACTTATATTGTGATCAAATTATTTTATTATTACACTAGTATAGTATCGTTTCAATAAAAAATTATTGTGATTTCGTGGACTTTGACCAAATCTTTAATTTTTCATTTAAGGCTTAATTCAATTAATATCTACAATTTGAATGTCCATCACGTGAATTTTAATGAGAGGTAATCTGTGAATATTTTCATTCATGTACATGTCAAGACGTGACACGTCACCAACTCTGTTAACTTCGTAAGGATTTGGATTGGGTTTCAATATACGAATCAAATTTTCGAACGATGCATATTTCATATACTAACATCTTATTTTGTAAGTATGGTGAAAACTTAAGGATAAAATTATAATTTACCTATTTTATAAATGTTTCTTAACTTTTCTTTCCTTTCAAAGGCATTCAATTGAATTTGGAAAGTCCTTTTCCATGTTTTTAAATTTGGAAAGTTTTTGTAAATAGTTTTTGATTTGCAAGAAAAGGGCGACGAAGTGTAAAACGGGGAGGGAGATTCAAACTCTTTCTCCATTGAAAAAGTTAAGTCTTGGTTAGGTGTTAGAAATTCTAATTAGATCATAAAGTTTTGATTAGACATATTGTACCGATGAGAAGGTTTGATAGTACGTTTTGTCAAGCTATAATCGGGTGGCATCTAAAAGATCAAATGAGAGAACCAAATCAAGATGAAAAGAGAAAATAATCAACCAAGTTTTGTCCAACCCGATCAAGAAAGATAGTTTTAGATGTGTTTTTATGATAAACAATTTACTTCAATATTTTTTTTTTCGTTAAGATGTATATCTATAACAAGAGGAATTCTGGCATGTTGTGGTCTGATGGCATCGTCTGATGGCATGAGAGAGAGAACTTATTGTCATTGAAAAATACATTAGGCACCCGTTCCACTGGATTGGCAGCACACTGATAAATAACTTTACCAACTAAGCTAGTATGCATTCACAAAGTTGATTAATATATTAGATCTAATGTTTGAATTGTATGCGTTTTTTCTTCTTACCTTGATTCTCTTAATTGTTACTAAACATAAAATATAAGAAAAAAGCAGATGCTCTTAATCGTCGAAGCCTTTGCATATACAATTTTTTCCCTTCCTTTTCAAGCTAGAAGTTCTACTTTTAAAACTTATATAATTGCACCAAAAAATTAATTCTAAAGTAACAACATTATTACTCCCAATTAATATTTATTTTTATCAATTTCAATAACTAAAATTGGAAAATTTTAAACTTAAGACTTCATTTCTGCTATGTCATGTTTACATCATTTTCAAATTATGTTACACAAATAGTAACTTTTCATAAATATTTTTTGGAGGGTTAAACTACGATGCTATTATTGAAAATGTGGGCATTGATGTCCATGTCTATAAGTAACATTGATATGAATATCTCAAAACCTTAACCGTTGATTCACGATGAAAACTATAAAACGATATGATAAATGTATATGATCATTGACCAACAACTTCCTCCCTCACTTATTACCAGATATTGCAAAGTTAATTTGTATTAATCATCCAAAAAGAATTAAAAAAGTGAAAACTACTTTTTCCATCTTAGTATGATGAACTTGAAAACCTATAGATACTGCCTTTGTATAGTTTCATTTCATGTAACAGATACCCCCAACCATTAAGGATCTTCTAGTCAAAGTTGTTATAGTTGGTCAAAATGGCAAGTACATCTCCAAATATTTTATGGAAATCCGTAAATACCTTTTGACTAATGTCTTACCTTTTGCATTTTGAAATTTTTGAAAAGGGTAAATTGTCTTCATTCATTTTTTGTACGTTTGGAGAACCATTGAAATGAATTAAAAATCTTGAAGTAAAATCCAATAGGTAGATCGAGTCCTCGTCAAGTTTGGTTCTCCATCTTTTCTTTCTTTCTTTTTTGTTTATCTATACGATTTGGTTTTCTTTGATATTTTTCAAATATGGGCTCTCAAGGTTTTGAGCTCATATATGTGAAAATGTGAACTCTCTAAGAAAAGGAAAATTATCTTCATTTCTCCTTCTTTGTTGGTCTAAAGAACCAGTTTTTGCCTTGAGATTTTTTGTAAAAATATTTCTTTGATTTTTTTTTTGCAAATCCTTTTCTAAAAAGTGGAAAATTATTTTTATTTCTCCCTTTGTTGGTCTAAAGAACTACTTCTTTCTTTGAGATTTTTTTGCAAAAAATTTTTCTTGAGATTTTTTTTGCAAATTGTTTTCTTTGAGATTTTGTGGGAGTTCGGTTGAGATTTACTATAAAATTTGTTGAGGTTGTTTAGAAGTTCTTGTCTAGTCTAGTGTGACTGGATTATGATTGTTATATGTTTGATAAAATGCCTCAATGGACCTTTAGTTATGAATTTGGTTTAATGTTACCGGGATAGTACTCATGTTTTCTTCTAGTGCCAATGAGAGTGGGTGTGAGCTCAAATACTTGAACCGAAGATGTTAATATGCACAGAAAGCTATTGTGGGAATATCATAATCGAAAAAAAAACAAGAACACTTTGTGTTATTGTTGTGAATCTCAGACTTATTCTTTGTTTGGTTGGTGTTTGCCTACTAATGTCCATGGTGCTAGAGAAACACTTAACCATGGACCTCAAATTGAGTTATGGGGATAAATTTAGAGGGTAGAGGAGGATATCAAAGAAGTGTTTAGGAAGTTACACAGTATTGATATTGGGGTTGGGAACATGAAAATATTGTTATTTTCCAGCATTATCTATAATTCATTTACAGTTGTTTTGTTGTTTCAACTATTGTTAAAGAGTTCATAAAGACGTGTTTTAGTTATTGAATTTAGTTTATGGTTCATTTGAATTGGTTGCATTTCCTTTAATCGATTAAATGTGATTATTGTTAGCCATTTTGTTGGCATAATGGTCCCTCTTGTGTATTTATCACTTGCTGTGAAAACGGTCTATTTTGCAAAATTTCTTTCAATATAAATTCAGCATTACAAAGAAAGTCCTTATGTGCGGCCTCATAACACAACATTTCAAACATGATGAAGGCAATAGATTCCATAAAAAAGATTGATTTTGACATTGTTTTTCACAAACTAAAAACCAAAAGTAAGCATCAGTTGTTATATCAAAAAATTCGCTGATTGTCATTAATAAATAATTAATTCAAGATATGGCTTTATACAAAATATATATCTCAGCCTTCACCCACTATTTTTTAAGCATTGCTAATAAACAAAAATTTCTAAAGACTTCAATGTTTACCATTATCCTTAGGTAATCATTTCAAAACACTAATTTTGCATAGTTGAATGTCTTCCACTCTTTGAAGTGCTTTTACCTTTCCTACCTCTTCCTACAACTAATCATCTTCTAGTAGATGCAGCAACCAATAGCTACAACAGGTCTAGATCTTCTTCCAGTAGCTGGAACATGCCTGGGTCTTATTCCAACAGTTATAGCAGGTCCAAGTTCTCTTCTAAGGGTTGTAGCAATTCTAGATCCTCTTCTAGCAATTGTAACAGGTTCAAGTACTATTCTAGTAGTTGTAGTAGGTTTGAGTCCTCTTTTAGAAACCACAATAAGTTCAAGTTCACTTCTAACAGCTGCACTAGATCTAGATCCACTTCCAGCAGTTGTACCAAAGCCTCTTCTAGCAAAGGTTGAACCAAATCTACCTTTACCACGACGGTTTCATCTTGATGTCCCTCCACACCTCTATTATCTTGAATTAACTCAATCCTTTGTTCCTCACCAAACATATGTTCATCACCAAATATATGTATATCACCAACTAAATCGTCAAGTGATAACCCCTTCGAATAGTCGTACCCAACACTAGAATCATCCACATTTTGTTCACTAGGACCATATTCCTCAAACACATGTTCACTAAACACTGTTGGTAAGTTCAGTAACACCTTCACTCAAAAGATTAGCGATAGCTTCTAAAACTGGTTTGCCAACATGCTGTTGAATGATTATCCACCTAAATTAATGGGCGAATAATCGCACTCGTTTTACTTGCAAGTGCACAAGGTCAACAGTGTAGTATAGTGTGCGAAAGCAAGATCATCTCCACAAGGATTGGTAAAGTTCGGTTTTAGAATTAGTTTCTTCAAAGTAAAAAGAAATAAATAACTGTTGAATGTGATTTGATAATAATAAAGACATAGGGCTTTGATATCTACCAGTAGTCATACTTTCCCAATTGTATAATGTATCAGTGCACTAGCCTTATCATGTATACCTAATGGTCGCCAACCTAAGGGCATGGTCTCTACTCCTTAAGCTATTGATTTCCCTAAGCAACGAGTTAGGCATGGTATCTACTCTAACTCTTTTCTTCCTTAAGGGATTCAGCATGGTATCTGCGTGAGTTGTTCCTTAGGAAAGCATAAGATTTATGGAAATCGATAACCACATGAGACCTAGGGCATGGTATCTACTCCCGGTTTCCCATGTTGATTAATCCAAGAATCCGGTGTGGATATCTTTTGTTACTAATGTTAGACCCAGGACTCAGTCATCCAAATTGATCTAACTAACCAATCCATACCACATGCATACGTTGGCCATACACATACATATGAGGAATTTAAATAAGCACAAACATTAATCAAGTTAAGCAACATAATAAAGACTATTGGCAAAGATTTTATCAATGAATAAATATATAAGAAAGCATAATTAGGGCTTCAATCGAGCCCTATAAGAAAATTAGTTACACATGCTATCTAAGATAAACATCATATATAAACTAAGTATACAATATAAAACCCGAAGAAAACTAGGGAGACGAGTTGTCAATCCTCTCCAAAGCCTAAAACTCCGAGCTAAAAGATAAAAGAAGTGTTCTTTAAGAAGTGATCTCTAAGAAGTGATGATTTGCGTGTGCTTTACAGGTGTATTTATAGGGCTTGAGTAGTCCTAGAAGGCTCATAAGTTCCCAAACTTTCCTAAAGCACAAAACTCTTTTATTTCCAAAATAGGGTTCTGCAGTTTACTGTTCACGCCCGTACATGTTCGCTCGATCGCATGCGTCTTGCATTCTATCGCAGTGCTACGCTCGATCCTTTATGTGTGTGAACGATCGCATGTGCGCTCGATCGCATGCAATAGTGCGATCGATCGTACTTTGACCAGAAACTGCTCCAGGATTTCCAGACTTCTTCCTTTAAGTGCCAAAACTGCTTCTTTTTTCTCCAAGACCTATAAACATATGTGAAACACACAAATGAAGTAAAATGAACTAAATTAACACAACTAAGGACCTAACAAGTGTAAATAAGGGTGCTTAAATATATCACACCCCCAAACTTACATATTGCTAGTCCCTTAGCAATACAAAACTAAAAACTAAAATGAAAAAAAGTAAAGCCACATAGATAAAACCAATAATCATAATGTCCACAAAAATTTTAGGTTGTCACACAAAATAATGATGCGCATTCATGAGCAAGCTTAACACGTATAAACATATCTTTGCAATGAATAAAAGTTTTGAACGCAAATCACTTTCATGAGGTAGTTTAAGACATCACAAGTTCGACTTTGGTGTGTGGTGAACTAGCACATAAAAGATTAGGTTTCCAAATAATTCTAATGTGTAGTGTTTTGATGACTCAAAATTCACCAAATTTCCTATTAGAATTAACAAAGATGGCATAAGTTTTCTTATTTTCTTTTATTTGTGAGATTTTTGCCAAGTTAGTTCCCTTAAGCTTTCTATTTGACTCATGTAACAAGTGTTTAGCCAACGACTCCCAATCCAGATGGTTTTAGGGCATTAGGTGTAAAGACACCTCTAAGAACTTACTAACTCGAGTAAAAAAGGCTACGAAACTAACTGGTCTCAATGCTACCAATCAGAATTTCCACCTTTTGACGTGACACTCACTGCTTACTGAGGCAAGATGGCCAATTACTCAGCAGAAAGTTATTTTTAATAATCTTTTGATTTAATAAAATTTCCACCTTTTGACGTGACACTTACTGCTTACTGAGGCAAGAGGGCCAGTTACTCAGTGAAAAGTTTGTTTTATGATTTTTAGGAGCACTTTATTTTCTCTTTTTGCGCAATAATAATCTTTTTTCTATTTTCATATGCCAAAGTGTTCATCCAACAAGTCGCCAGGTTATAGTTAAGCCATGGAAACATACTAATTAGAGCTACATGTCATACCCCACACAATTATGTGCTAATATGCTCGTGTCGGTTTAGATCAAACTTGTGAATCCTTAAAGCCTAAAAGGAGGTGATCTATGTTCAAAACTTAATTATTGGCCTATATGTTCAAGGTGTTAAGCTCACTTATGAAGTCAAATCATATTCTTTGTTTAGATCACCAAAAATTTTTAGAACAAAATGAACATGCATTTATCTATGAGAATAACAACACAACAAAACAACAATAAAAGGGACATAGTGAGTGTGTGAATGTGTCCCCATACCCCCAAACTTAAATTGCACATTGTCCCCAATGTGTGAATAACATGGAAGGAGCTAACCTGGGAGATGGGGAACTGATGGCTGACATGGCTCATAGCACGCCTCCAAACTTCAACTGGATGCATTCACGCTGTCCTTGAAAAAGAAAGAAAAACAAACATAAAATGGAAAACAAGTAATAATAATAGCGATAGAAAAATAAACTAGGAAATACGAATAATAAAATAAACTAATAAAAAGGATACGCTTTGGGGTGCCTCCCATGAGCACTAAGTTTAATGTCTTCAGCCAAATGTGATATTCTCTCACTGCTGATCATTAGGTGGTGCAGTCGAAGAGGTACCGAGTGCCAGAGGTAGGCGATCAAGAATAGCCTGCAGCGTAGCCTCCTGTCATGCTAACCGTGGTTCCAAACTATCCATGCACTGATGCACGAGTGTGGTAGCGGTAGAGACCTCACCTCGAAAGGAGGACAACTCAGCTAGAAAGTGCTGGGACTCTATAGGTCCCATGTCTGGATGGTCCTCCCCTCGCACTAGGCTAACGAAAGGGGTCTCGGTCTCCATATGATCCCTCTCAACTCTCTCAGCTGCTCGAGCAGGTGCTGGGAGTCCTCGAGCTATGTGCGAGAGACTATGTGTCCATTGAGCCTTCCCGAAGAAGGGATGCTCTAGCACTGGTCCGTCGCTAGTGGTCCCCTTAATCCCTTTCTTCTTGAGTATGTGAGAGAGTAGGAACGGGAAATGGAGACCCCATGCATTGGCCGTGGTGGTCTGTCGGCCATGGACGTGATCCCAGAATTTGTGCAGTTGGCTCCATATAACCGTTGGAATAGAGTACCAGTGACCTCTGTGGAAGGCATATAAGGTCTGTAGAAACTGGTCTCTCCGCTGTGTCTTGTGCCCCAATGGACCCACATTGCACTGAAGGATAGTGTCGATAAGCCAAAGTCGTGGAGGGAACTTTGACCGGCTGGCTGCGTTGTTGTGTCTGTCAGCGTACTGATCAGCGCATATATCCATAATAATCTCAGCCAAGGCAAAGGAATCTGGCTGCTCCTCGATATTAGTGTCCTCCGGAGGAGACTCGTCATTGCAATGAAGAGCAGCGGCTATATCGGCACTAGTCACCTCTACGGGTGTGCCATAGACTGAAGAAGTTAGGACTCCTAGTCTGCTGCAGTCAAAGGATAGGCTCGCATAGAACTGGACTATGAGCTGGGTGTAAGCAGTCGAGCAAACCGGCTTGAAAAGCCTTTTTAACCTTCGATGTCTAAATGCTTGGACGACCCATTGAGTGGCATCCATGTTCTTGAATACATCATCGATGGTGAAAATGGTCTCGAATAAGAGCTATCGTTGCTCGATGCTAGGTTGGGATGACGAGGCATGGCTGCTGGATGCACCGGAGGTGGAAACAGATGGTTTGGACATGCTGTTATTTGCTTCTGCCTAATTTGCGATCGATCTCAATTAGGTGTGCTCGATCGCACACTGGACTATGCGCTCGATCTCAACAGCCGTGCGCTCGATCGCACACAGTCAGGCATTTCCTCGAATAGGTGGTGTGCACCAAAAGACTAAGCGCTGGTCTTGAGGGTTTGAATTCGTTCCTAACCTCCTGCAAGCAAAACAATAAAATCCAATCATACACATGATAATTTTTACTTACTGAAAGTGTAAATAAAGCATTAAAAATTTGTGTGTATGAACGAAAAGGAGTACCTTCTGGATGGATGGAATATGTAACGGGGGAGGGGGGTATGTGGTGGTGAGGGTTGTTGATGGTGATGATGGTGGCTGACGGTGGTGATGGTAGAGTGGAGAGTGTGTCAGTGGTGGATTGTAATGGGAGAGTGCAAGTGAAAACTGTTGAGTGTTAGGGTGCAAGTGAACAGTGAAGAGAGAGTGAGTGCATGTGAGTGAAAATTTTCAGATTTATAACTAAATCTTCTGCCACCCGTGCGCTTGATCGCACGCGGGTTACGCTCGATCGTACTTGTGCGCTCGAGCACATTTAATGGCGCGCTCGATCGCAAGCGGTGTGCATAGGCAAAAATAAAGACTCATCTTAGCTGAAAAATGACAAATTTGGAACGATACAACCTTACCATGTGTTAATGGCCTCAGTACCACTAACCTCAGTAGAGACGCTTGAGCTACATGATCAGCAAATGTGAAATGTCTCAAGCACTCTCTTGATACAGTGCTACTCCTGTTGAAGGGGGCACTTAGAGCCCACACCAGGTGGTTCAAGTGCCCTTGATAGTTGCTTCATCGCCACTTTTGATGCCTGGTCAATAAAGGAAGGAAAAGTAGTATTAGTATTTGCAGGAGGGTTAATTTGAAGAGCATACTTACTTGAAGGCTATGGTGTATTCTTGAGGAGGTGTGTAGCTGTATTGATGTCTTTAATCATATTGTCCTCATTGGGCCTAATCTCCACTCTTGTGTCCTCATGGTTGGGGATGGTCTCCAATGTAATGGTGTGATGGGCCTAAGAAGCTTTCTCAACAACACTTTACATGAAGCTCACATTAGAATATTCATTATCATTAATGGTTGATTTTAATGTATTGAATATTTTAAATTCTATCTCCTCATCATTTACCCTCATTGTGATAATGCCCCTTTTTACACTAATATTAGTGTCAGCAGTTATCATAAAGGGGCGTCCTAGGATGATGGGGAGAAGCAATGGCAAAGTACATTCTTCCATATCTAATACTATAAAATCAGCAGGTATAATGAATTTTCCTACTCTTACCAACACGTCCTCAAGGATGCCTCTCGGTCATTTGATGCTTCTGTCAGCTAGTTGCAAAGTGATAGAGGTTGGTTGAAGCTCCCCCAAACCTAGTGTCTCGTATACACTGTATGGCAGCAGGTTGACATTCGCTTATAAATCCAATAGTGCATGCTCGAACAGCTCGTCACCTAGCCTGTAAGGAATAGTAAAACTACCCGAATCTTTCAGTTTAGGTGGTAATTTTCTTAAAAGCACAGCACTTACCTCTTTGGTTAAGGCAACCGTCTCATGTTCCTGAAACCTTCTTTTGTTAGTGCAATAATCTTTCAGAAATTTAGCATATGCAGGAATTTGTTTAATGGCATCTAACAAAGGAATATTAATCTCTACTTTTTTCAAGGTTTCAAAAATATCAATCAATTTGGTCTCTTTCTTAGGTTTCACCAGCCTTTAAGGAAATGGTGGGGGTGTATTTACCTTTTCCATCTCACTTACCTTAGAGGTGGATGCTTTGTCAGGTTCGTCGGATCCTACCATCTTGCCATTTCTCAAGGTTGTCACAGTATTTAGTTGTTGATGCCCCCCAGGGTTGGGTAGTGTTTGAGCTGGGAGCTCTCTTTGCTTTCTGCCACTGAGCTCTTTAGCCAGTTGTCCCATTTGTACCTCTAGTCTTTGAATTGCTTGATCATGTTTTGCAGTCATTTGTCTTTGCTGAGTCATGAACTGTTCTTGTGACATCATCAATTGCTGCTGCTGAGTGGCCAATTGTCTCACTAGATTTTCGAGGTCGTTCTTCTTTGGTTCAGAAACAGTTTGGGCTGCTGGTTGGAAGTTTCTGTGCTGCCTTTGACTGTTCTGATTGTTGCTCCATGAGAAATTTGGGTGGTTTCGCCATCCAGGGTTGTAAGTGTTGGCATATGGGTTGTTCTTCGGTGGATAGTTGTTAGGCCCCACGTAATTGGCTTATTCCGGATCTGCAGATGAGTACAACAGACAAGTGTCAATATTATGATCATATTGGGAACATATTGCACATACCTAGAGTGGGGTAGATGGTGGGCTGGATGAGGCATTTTGAGCAGCCATAGTTTTTACCAATAAGTCTAGTTTTCTTTCCATTGCTGCCATTTGAGAGGAAGGTCATCCATTTAGATTTACCTCATACACACATTTACCTTTGGTTACATGTCTACCTCGAGAGGAGAACTGCTGAATGTGTTCGCTGAGGGTTTCGAAGAGCTCCATCGCTTCTTCGCTGCTTTTCTCCATCAACACTCCTCCACAACCTGAATCAACAATACTCTTGTTAGTGTTATTCAAACCTTCATAAAAAGCTTGTACCAATTCATCTTGAGGCAGGTTGTGGTGTGGGCATTTGAGTAGCAGTTCGTTGAAGTGTCCCCATGCTTTGAAGAAGAGGTCTCCATCCTTTTGTTGGAATGACTGGATCTCCTTCCTCATCTATCTCGTCTTTTGGGCTGGGAAGAACTTCTTTAGGAATTTGCTAGCCAACTCTTCCCAAGTGTGGATAAAAACTACAGGTAAAGAATTGTACCACTGTTTAACATTATCTTTTAAGGAAAAAGGAAATAGAATTAACCTTATTCCTTCTTGGTCTAGTCCTCGGATGTGCTGGAACTTGCAAAGGTCAAAAAATTCCCAAAGGTGCAGGTGTGGATCCTCATTAGGTGTACCCCTAAAGTGAGTCCAGGCACTCAAGATTTGTGGAGATATGTAATAGTTGCCTTCCGCCTCTGGTTGATAAGCGATACAAGATGGTTGATCAATGTTCCGTGGGATGAAGAAGTGCTTCATCGGTACTTGTGCAGGTGGTTTTTGGTTTTCGAGTTGTTCCGCCATTGGTGTTTCGTTCTTAACTTCTTCTTCATTCTCCTGGAAGTTGTCCCTAAGCCTTTGTCGGATGGTCCACTCAAGTTCGGGATCGAGGGGAAAGACTGTTGGATGTCGGGATCGAAGTCCGTGCATAAATTAGCAAAAACAGTTTCAGTGCAGCAACTTAACTCTGCTCCTCGGGTAACTCTCTGTCCAATTTGCGCTCGATCGCACAGAAGGTTGCGATCGATCACAAGTATCACAGAAGGTGCGTTTAGGGTTTGATGTACCTGAAACAAAAAAAAATAAAATTGATTAGGGTTTGATGAAAAGTAAAAAAAATATGGTAAACAAAAAATAATAACGATGATTAAACGAAAGTAATTCTCAATGGAACTTTAGCGCAATCCCCGGCAACGGCGCCAAAAACTTGTTGAGTGATTATCCACCTAAATTAATGGGCGAATAATCGCACTCGTTTTATTTGCAAGTGCACAAGGTCAACAGTGTCGTATAGTGTGCGAAAGCAAGATCATCTCCACAGGGATTGGTAAAGTTCGGTTTTAGAATTAGTTTCTTCAAAGTAAAAAGAAATAAATAACTGTTGAATGTGATTTGATAATAATAAAGACATAGGGCTTTGATATCCATCACTAGTCATACTTTCCCAGTTGTATAATATATCAGTGCATTAGCCTTATCATGTATACCTAATGGTATCTACTCCTTAAGCTATTGATTTCCCTAAGCAACGAGTTAGGCATGGTATCTACTCTAACTCTTTTCTTCCTTAAGGGATTCAGCATGGTATCTGCGTGAGTTGTTCCTTAAGAAAGCATAAGATTTATGGAAATCGACAACCATATGAGACCTAGGGCATGGTATCTACTCCTGGTTTCCCATGTTGATTAATCCAAGAATCTGGTGTGGATATCTTTTGTTACTAATGTTAGACCCAGGACTCAGTCATCCAAATTGATCTAACTAACCAATCCATACCACATGCATACGTTGGCCATACACATACATATGAGGAATTTAAATAAGCACAGACATTAATCAAGTTAAGCAACATAATAAAAGCTATTGGCAAAGATTTTATCAATAATAAATATATGAGAAAGCATAACTAGGGCTTCAATCGCGCCCTATAAGAAAGTTAGTTACACATGCTATCTATGATAAACATCATATATAAACTAAGCATAAAATATAAAACCCGAAGAATACTAGGGAGACGGGTTGTCAATCCTCTCCAAAGCCTAAAACTCCGAGCTAAAAGATAAAAGAAGCGTTCTCTAAGAAGTGATCTCTACGAAGTGATGATTTGTGTGTGCTTTACAGGTGTATTTATAAGGCTTGAATAGTCCTAGAAGGCTCATGAGTTCTCAAACTTTTCTAAAACACAAAACTCTTTTATTTCCAAAATAGGGTTCTGTAGTTTACTGTTCATGCCCGTACATGTGCGCTCTTTCGCATGCGTCTTGCGCTCGATCCTTCATGTGTGCGAACGATCGCATGTGCGCTCGATCGCATGCAGTAGTGCGATCGATCGCACTCTGACTAGAAGCTACTCCAGGATTTCCAGGCTTCTTCCTTTAAGTGCCAAAACTGCTTCTTTTTTCTCCAAGACCTATAAACACATGTGAAATGCACAAATGAAGTAAAATAAACTAAATTAACATAACGAAGGACCTAACAAGTGTAAATAAGAGGGCTTAAATATAAATATTTAAGCACCTATCACACGCTCACTAACAGCTTCAATAACAATCTCAGTAACAAGTCCACTAACTGGCTCACTACCAAGATCATTACCATATAGGTTTTGCTCAACGTCTAAATTAGTTATATCCATTATATTAACATTATCATTAAGCTAATTACACCCCATTCTCTAAACCTTTGGCCCCCTACCAACTCCAACTTTAATAGGTTGGTTGTAATCCAATTCCTCAATGTAAAAGTCAATTCGTTCAATCCCATAATAATAGGCAAACACAGACTTCAAATCATCATTAGTTTCAACAAGCTTACCATTGCTAGCTTCAATTCTCACTAGAGTTGAATCCAAATTGAGCAACTCGAAGATGTCACCCAACAATTTCATGAAGTTATATCTATCTGATTCCACTCTAGTAATTTCTTTGGGTTCATCCCCAAAGTGCAACACAAGATCGTGGCTTTTTTGTTTCATCACCTAGAATGATAATAAACCAAATTTGAGATAGAAACCCTAACTATAACTAGTTAGGGATTTTTAATTTCAATTAAACCACTTAATAAATGAATAAAAGATTACACAATGAGAACAAAATACAAATTTATTCAAATGGAAATCGAGTACCTTTTTTTGGAAAACCTGGATTTTCAAATACAAACCCTAAATGTGAAAGATCATAGTTTCAAAATCTCAAAGTAAATGAAAATGTACATAAGAAAATAATAGATAGAAAAACAATAAATTTAACTTGAACACAAAATATTTTGTAATCTTACCAGTTCACAACAAGGATCACAATTGCTTCGTTCTTTGTTAGTAACCCATCACAATTTAAGTCTATGATGGTGAGCTCAACCAATTTACGCATAATTTAAGACTAATTAGGGTTTAATTTTGAGTTAATGGGATTAGGGATTAGGGTTTCCTTCATATTGAATGATGAACTATTGCGAGAAAGGGAGGGGAGGGGAGGGGAGAGAATGTGTAGAATGAAAAGTTGACTTCTGATCTGATAAGAGAGCAATTGAGTCTTTCACTTGTTTTCGTAAAAAGTTAACTAAAGCTTTACAGTCAACCCTGGTCAAGGGTGGTATCTGTAGGTTTTCAAAGTAAACACGGGTCCTCATTTGCAAATTTCACCATACTAAGGGGAAGGGAAAAGTAATTTTTATAAATTACTCTAGCAGTAACATTGCGTAGGTCAAGGAAATAATTAGTTATTTGTTGATGATTGATCCCACATTCTTAGTAGGTACTAGTTAGTAAATGTTTTATTAATAAAAGATCCCATAAACAGCAAATGTTAGAAACTTATAAGAAATTATAGAAATGCAAAGCACAAGAAAATAACTAGAAAATGTTCTATTAATAATAGAGTCCACAAATAGAAAGTTGAATTTAATATTTTTAATTAAATTAACAACACCTAAAATCACGTAATATGCAACTCATAATGTTACAACATTAATTATTTGAACATGTGATGGATATGGATAAAAAAAATATATTAACTTTCCTTTCAAAATGTAAGACAAGTTGTACATTAGAATTTAGAATAGATAGTAGCATAAAAATGTTACTACTATGATCATTTATGAGAGCATCTCTTCCCTTTCCATCCAACCCCACATCTTTTTCCTTTCTTTCTAACCCCAAATCTTTTCCTATTCCTTCCAACCCCACATATTTTCTGATGGAATTATGGGCCATACAATGTGGATTAGAATTGGCTTTCTATACTATGATATTTGACTATTTAAGTGTACAGTGTAAAATCCTCACCCTTGGGGTAGGGGTGATTTGGTAATCTCCTATTTTATTTTATGATCATCATATATACATATACATATTGATTCAAATTTGTGGTACTGTTGATACAAAAATTTAAAATTTACTGAAGAAAAGAGGTTTGGAAGACATTAAAATTGAAGAAAAAAGGGTTTAGAGGGCATTAGAGGGCACCAGACTCCTAGGCAAGTGCTACCTAGACCTATCCTAGAAGCCTGGGCAGCTACCTAAGGCTGTTCCAAATGCCTGTGCATGAACTTGAGAAGCCCCAGACGTCTGGGTAGGCGACTAAGAAAGAGTTTGGCTATATGAACTTCATTTCTCATTTTGAACACCATTTCTCTCTCTAAAACTTCCTCTCTAAAATTTTCTCTAAACACTTGAATAATCGTATGAAATTTAAGGTTTTCCATAAACAACTATTGAATTTGATCATTCAAGATTGAATTTCAGGAAGTTTCTGGTAAAAACTTTGTGAAGGTAATCTCCTCATTTCTTGTTCTTTTTCATATATAAATAATAAATTTAAGAGTTTAAAACCTCATATTCCTCTTGAATAAGTTTGGATTTGATTCAAGAGAATTTGAAAATATGTTGGAACAAGCAAACATATATATATATATATGCAATTAACCCACTATAAGGATATAGATCAAGTTAGGAGATAGTAATACTAGTTAGCGTATTCTTATTAGGTGAAGGTAAAGTGGGAGAAGCAAGTCCAAGTAACTCTACTTTATGAAAAGTATATGGATTGAGTGTAGTTGAGGTGTTGATGTAAGATTTTACTACCAAACCATATAAATTCTCATTTCTTTTTATGTGTTAAAAATGTGTTTTATGCTTGAAATTTATGAATTGTTTGAGGAAAAGATGAATTTGTACACTTGGATTGAAATATTTGTGAAGAAGTATGAATTTTTACCATTGATTTGAAATGATTGGTCATTTTTGAATAAATTATGAAGAAGATTTATCTTTGTTGAAATAAAATGTTTATGAGATGTTTTGAGTATGAAGAAGAATTGAGAATAAATTCATTATTGAAATGATAAGAATGAGCTTAATACTAATGTTGTAATAATACACATAATTGTTCTTTTGTGTGCAGACATTTATTATATTATAGACATTTTATGTTTTGTGCAGGATCCGTGAGGATGATTACTCTGCCCTCAACTGTAGTCTGTTATAGTATTCGGATATGTGCCCTGTTGTATGCAGATATTTATTATATTATAGGTGTTTCCTATTGTGTGCAGGATCGACGACGATGATATATATACACACACACACACACACACACCAGATTGGCCCGTTCTGCCATATGTACCTCCATATTCTGTTGAGTGCGATTCGACAATGAGTTTGAGTCAATGATTAGAAAACTCCATTTTCTCGATCTTGATTCGTGTAGAATTTTAGGTCTGGAACTATGGCCCTAGTTGAATCCGAGAGACCCGAATTCACACTGGTGTCATAGAATTACTTAGCTTAGATACCATATGATTAGGTATCATATGAGCAAGCTCAATAAAAACCTTGTATAGCTTCTTCGATTTCTCAATAATATATATATATCACACACACATACACTTGCTATTTGGAAACTAGCCCATGAAAAGAGATGATTAAATTATTCATGAGTTTTGAGAAGATGAAAAGAAATTATTTGATGATTTTCAAGTCATGATCAGTTGATAATTTATATTGATTTGTTTTGAAATATGAAGAACTATGTGTTTGGTTTAAGTTTAAATTTCTTATTCTAAATGATTTATCATCATATTTGCATGTTTTATATGACAAATGTTATTTCTTGTTGTCTGAGAATTTAAATTTTAAACTCATATCGACTTTTAAAAGCTAATTAATCTTTTCTATGGTGAAATAGCCAGGTTTGGAGGAGTTTTAGATGTCCTTTTCACTATCAGGAGCGTCTTCTTGTTTAGATGGTATCCTGTGGCATCCTCTTCTCATGCTACATTTTGTTGTAATTAAATAATGGTTATTGTGGTTGTATTGTTGAGAGATTTGATAAATTGAATATCATTTGTAATATATTTTATTTTTATCTATGGATGGGAAGTGAGACTTAAAGTTAATATTGAGATAAGATGAAGAAGATGAAAATAGCATATTGAGGTTTATATTAAAAATATAACATTTAATTTGATTGTATGTCCTAGACTCATAAGGGAACTACTTTCCGTTGTACAGTCTATAGACACAATGAGCCTTCTATAACTAAAAAAAATAAATTTGAGTATTTTACATTCAAACTTACCATATGACTAGATAAACATAACGGGTAAAAGTAATGTATATATACATGTTGTACCACTCTATAAACAATGTAAAGAATTGTTAGTTTGTATATACTTTACTTTTTTGTCATGGACTTAATCTACCATCTTGTGGTAGATTAGTTCTATCAAAACTTCCTTCAACTTAGAGTCACAATTAAAATGAATAATGAAATGGTTGGAGTTTTCTTTTCCTTTTTGATAACACACCAATATACTAATTGAGGAATCAGAAACCATAAATAAGCCGCAAAACAAAAACGAGCATGTACCTAACTAACCATAAAAAAAGATAAGGGTAGGATGCTAGCATGGCCTTCTAATTAAAATGATTTGGTCCTTCAATATAGGGTTCGTTTTCAGAAAGGTCCTCGAGGATAAAATGTTTACAACATAGACCTCAACGATTACTTCCGTCAGCAATTTAGGATCCACGTCAAATTTCTGTTAAAAAAGTGGACGTAAAGTCTACCCAACATCTATATCAGCGCCACCTAGACCATATATAATGGTAAATTAACCCCTAAATACCTAAAAACTCCATTTCTCTCTTTTTCTTTTTGACATCTAACTCATTTACTTATTTTTTTTAAAGGCAAATTCTGATATTTTACTAATGGAAAATAACCTATGGAGTACAACAATGATTCTAAACAAATATAGTAACCAAGCTAATAGTTATATCCTTTAATTGAAAAAGCCCCAGCACAGCCACACCAAAAAAATTGAACCATACCAAACAATCAAAAGCATAAAACAAGGAACAACAAACCGAGCACCATTATTGAACACATAACCACCAATACATTATAACTTGTATTACCTTTGAGCATATCTACACCATATCTGTCAAATTCATCAAAAGCTATGCTAGTTATCCATCCCAATCATCCATCCCATATTCAAGATATATTAAAGATATTAAACCATTATTCTCTGATCTTCATAATCTAATCATCGTCTTCTTTTCATCAAAATCTTAAGTTTATTTCTACCAAGTTCACTTCAAAAATGTGTGAAGGTGTAATCATCCCTGATTTTATTCCTCATAACCGAGGTCGTAGAGTCATCACCTTTGACCTCTGGCCTAACTCACCCTTTTCCAAAATCAACAATAGTAACTTCAAGTCGGATCCGAGACAACTTGACTACTATGACTTGTTCTTCCGCAAAGGGCTCAAACCCACTTCTACAGGTACCCATCTCTCTCTCTCTTTTCTTCCAATTTAGTTTCTTGTTTTTTGCTTTTAGGTTCTGATCGTTGCATGTGTATGGACAAGCAATGATGAGCAACAAATATTGAAGAAAGCGAAGAGGCAGAGGAATCAGGCAGTGTACTTGGGGCAAATAGGCGGTTGAGATTTGTGACTTAAGAAAAGGGGTCAATGTTTGGTTGGATACCTTCAACACCGTAGAAAAAGAAGCTTGACTCTATGACAGAATAGCCTACAAGATCTGTGGCAAGAAAGCCAAAGTTAATTTCCCCAACGAACATAATGAGTTCACCATATCAATTTCCCCAAAAAGATAACTAAATGAGTTTAAGGATTTAGGGTTCTGTGGGAAGAGGGAAACTGAGATTGAGAACAAGAGATGTGAGGTTCAGCTTATTGTTGTAAAAAAGAAGAATTGATTTAACTTGCATAGGTTAATAAAAAAATTAAAAAGTTAACCTAGTTTCATTCTCCCATGTTCAATATTGATAACTTAAGCTTAAAAAAACCACTACAAATACCAAATCAACTTGAAGCGTGATGATTAAAAGGGATCCTCCCACTGATTTTTCCTTTATTTGACTACAACAGAATCCCAAGGTACTCAAGTAAAAAATTTAAATCATAGTTACATGATTTAAGGACCTTCAAACTACAACGCACTTTTATGTATTTCTCTTTTTTAACAACAAGGACCGGATGCTTTTTATTACCCATATCCAAATGAGATACAATGGAAATTCCTACTGGCAACTCTTCTTTAACCTATGGTCGGGTGTAAACCACGTCAGGCCTCGGATCGCGTGTCCTCTATTTTATCGATTTAATCACTCATTAATTAACCCAATCTTGATGCTAAGTTTCCAAAAACTGAATGTCATTGATGAGAATGCAAAACATCATATTTTTCTCCCTTAATGTTTATTTTTTATACTCATTTGGTGCCTAAATGTGCTCATTATTCTTATATTTTGATTTAGGATGCATATGGAGGCGTTAAGTGCAAAACGAAACTAATTGGGCGATTTCGGATAGTTTTGACATCACTTCATAATCTGGGCATAACTCTCTCATCTGAGCTCCGATTGAGATGATTCGTGCTACAAAATGCCAAGAAAAAGCTCTACAACTTTCATGCTTGAGTTTTGAGAGATACTGGCTGTATCAAGGTCAAAATCGAGCTTGGAGTTGCTGCACCTGCACTATTATAGTTCTGGAAAGTCCCTTAGCCTGCAATTCTAATACATTGATTTGATGCAGTTTATTTTCGAAAGTTTTCAGATCTGGTGCACAAAAATTCATGCTGAAAACACCAGTTTCCTAGTTATATTAGGACTTTATTTTATTTTTAATATTTTCCTTAAATTAGTCAGATTTGGATATTATTATTTTAGGATAATATTTAGAATATTTTAGGAGATCTTGTAGGGTTTCTACTACTGAAAATAACGTGTGTAAGAGGGGAGAAATCATCAAACTTAGGGGAGGCCTCTCTCTCCCTTCTTCTCTAACTCTCCTTCGAGTTTTCATCATGGCCCTGCGTAGCTAAACTTTTATAATTGGTCGAAGGAAATGGAAGCCTTGGAATCAATAAAACTGTGAGATCTAATCTGTTTTTATTGTTCAATTTATACTTTGAGTATCGGATGTGTTTCTGTCCCTATTTTCATGATTATCTCGTTTAATTACTAGGAGGCCTACTAGTTTATTATTCGTTGCAATCTACTGCTAAGTTAGATATCAAATTCGTAATTTTTTGATCCTTCTAATTTGTGAAGCAACTAATATTTAATGATATGCTATGTCAGAAATTATTAGATCCTAGTTCTTCCTGAATTAATACAGTTTAATTCTCAAAGATGACTGATCTGTGATTTGCAGTGCGATTCAAAATAGAGAGAACTTTGCGCAGGTTAAGGAGGGAAGCTCGGAGAAATTCTGAAGAGAATGATCCAGCTCTTGATCCCCTATTTTCTAGTGATTTTGATTTAGAAGAGGAGGAAGTCATGGCTGGAAATCAAACTTTGAAAGAGCATGTTGCCCCTGATTTAAATCAATAACTCTTATGCATAACGTTCCCTACTTTAGATACTACCACTACTTTTGAATTAAAATCTAGACTAATACATCTTTTGCCCACTTTTCATGGCCTTGCAGGTGAAGATTCTCATAAGCATCTAAAGGAGATTCATGTGCTATGCAAAAGTATGAAACCCACGGGGGTGACTGAAGAGCAAATTAAATTAAGAGCCTTTCTGTTTTCTTTGAAGGATTCGGCTAAGGATTGGCTCTATTATCTACCCTCCGGGAGTATTACCACATGGAACAAGATGAAGATGTTGTTTTTGGAGAAATATTTCCCAGCTTCAAGGGCAGCCAACATTCGAAACGAAATTTATGGTGTAAGGCAGCACAACGGAGAGTCCCTACACGAATATTGAGAGTGTTTCAAGAAATTATATGCAAGCTGCCCCTATCATCAAATTAGTGAGTAGCTTCTTATTCAGTATTTCTATGAGGGCCTTCTACCCATTGATAGGAGCATGACTGATGCTGCTAGTGGAGGAGCTTTGGTGGATAAAACTCCCGAGGCCACGAGAAACTTGATTGCAAATATGGCGGCTAATTCTCAATAATTTGGCACTAGGCTTGACCCTCCATCAAAGCATGTTAATGAGGTAAATATTTCCTCCATTGAACAACAAACTATGAGTCTAACTTCTCTTATTCATCAAATGGTTGTAGGTAATATGCAAATAGCGAAGGCTTATGGGATTTGTTCGGTAGTAGGGCATCCAACCGATATGTGCCCAACTCTTCAAGAAGAGCCCATTGAGCAAGTGAATGGGGCGGGTAGTTTTCCTAAACAACCGCAAAGGAAGTATGATCCCTATTCGAGCATGTATAACCCAGGATGGAGGGATCACCCCAATCTTAGATATGGGCATTCACAAGTACCCGCGACTCAAAACCGCCCAAGTTGCTCGCAATATAAGCAGCCATACCCCCTAGACAACAATCGGGCCAAAATTCTAATTCTGGTATGTCTTTAGAAGATATTGTTAAGTCTCTTGCCACTAATACTTTGCAATTTTAATAGGAGACGAAACAATTTCAACAAGAAGCGAGGGCCAGTATTCAAAGTTTAGACAATCAGATAAGCCAGATGGCAACCGCAATTAATTGGCTAGAGGCACAAAGTTCAGGGAAATTACCCTCTCAAACGGTAGTAAATCTCAGAGAAAATGCAAGTGCGATCGTTTTGAGAAGTAGTAAAGAGGTTGAGAATCCAGTAAAAGCAGCCCCTGCATCGTCAAAGCAAGATAAGGATAAAAATGTTGTTGCAGACAAGGACGTTCCCAATGACGATGATGTACCTAAGCATAAGTTTTTTTCCCTTTCTGATTATAAACCAGTACCTCATTTTCCTCAAGCTTTAGCAGAATCTAGAAAAGATGAGCAAAATAAAGATTTATATGAGACTTTTCATAGATGCAAGGTAAATATTCCACTTTTAGATGCTATTAAATAAGTACCTCGTTATACTAAATTCCTAAAAGAACTATGTACAATTAAGAGGAAACAAAAACTTAAAGGATGTGAGAAGGTGAGAGTAGGGGAGAATGTTTCTGCAGTTATTCAAAGAAAACTCCTTGCGAAGTGCAAAGATCTAGGTATGTTTTTTATCCCTTGTACGATAGGTAACACTAGATTTGAGAAGGCCATGCTAAATTTAGGAGCTTCTATCAATGTCATGCCATATTCAATATATGCTTCTTTGAAACTTGGACCTTTGAATAAAACTGGTGTTGTGATTCAAATGGCTGATAGATCTAATGCCTATCTTAAGGGTGTAGTTGAGGATGTTCTTGTGCAAGTTAATGATTTAGTTTTCCTTGCTGATTGCTATGTGCTTGATATAGAGGATGGTGATCAAACTAATCCTATTTTGTTAGGAAGACCATTCTTAAAGACATCCAAGACTAAGATAGATGTTCATAGTGGCACACTTACCATGGAATTTGACGGTGAAATTATTAAGTTTAATATTTATGAAGCCATGAAATATCTTGGTGATGATAATCATGTTTATTCTATTGATGTGATTGATTGTTTAGCACAAGAAGTTTTTGAACTTGATGAAAACGATGGCTTGGAAGTTGTAATTAGTAAGCATCTTGAGAAAGAGAATGAGGAGTTAGCCTTGAGTACTGATTTGTAGGAAACTGTTGTAGCGTTGAATGATTTTCCGAAGTTACTACAGTCAGGTAACTCCCCTTGTATTACGTTACCATTTTCTAACGAGAGACCTTTACACTCTGTTTTATAGGCCCCTATTCCAGTTTTGAAGCCTCTCCCCGATCACCTCAAGTACGTGTTCCTTCAAGACAGAGGAACATCCAATGATCATCTCTAGTAAACTTAGTGCACCGCAAGAAGAAAAGCTTGTGTAGGTCCTTAAGGAGCATAAGACTGCTATTGGTTCGACAATTACAGATATTAAAGGAATTAGCCTATCTACATGCATGTATCGTATCTTACTTGAAGAAGGAAGCATTGAGTAGAGCCAACGACAAGAAACAAAGGCGCTGCTTGGGAGGCAACCCAAAGGGGAGTTCATTTTTTTTTCTCCTTATTTTCGCATTTATATTTTGGTTATTTTTGCCTTTTCTTTGCATTTCACCTTACATTGGGGACAATGTAAGTTTTAAGTGTGGGGGAGGGGATTTAGGTTGTGCTTTAAATTTTTTCTAAAAAAAAAGAGTTTGCTTTTTATTTTTGTGGTTTTCAACGATTTTTGGTTATGTATATCATGAGCAAGATTCAATTAAGCTTGAAAAAATTCATAAAATGATTGAATAAGTAATCTTCCAACTTAGAATTAATTTAGTCTAGTTATTTTCCTTGAGAATGGTAGCGACTAAATTTAGTAGACAAAAGCTGGTGAGATTTTGAGCCTTTAGAATGACACATCTATATCAATCTCATTATTTTTTTCATGTGAGATATTCTTCCATGGATTTATTTCTCTAGAACTTGCCTTGATTCTCTTCGAGGTCATATTAACACATGCATACATGAACATGATTAAGGCCCTCTTTGTTATAAGTTACATAAGCCAAATAGCCTACCTTGTAATTAATTTTTTCCCCTTTGTTGAACCCCTTTGAGCTTTATTGTTTTTTTTTTTATTGTGAACCCATGTTATAAGCTTTAAACCCAAAAAACAATGCCTTTACCTAAGCGGTAGAGCTAGTGGAGCATTGTTCATCATTATGATATGTATGGGTGTGCAAGAAATAAGTGTGGGGGTGTCTGAATTAATGAGTTCCATTGTTGATGTAATATTGTTCCAAAAAAAAAAAGAAATGAAGGAAGTGATGGAGGAAATTGTTATTAATGTTACAAACTGTCAATGTTCATAATTCCTCCTAAAATTCCAAGAAAGGGGTTTGTTTATACGTGATATATACAAAGGTGGAAGCTGTTGCAAAGGATTGTTCCCTGCTGCAAATAAAAAGTTTTCCTTTGAACAATCTATTTTTCAATGCAAGATTTTTACATGGTTTAAATGCTTTAAAGCCAAATTGAAGAAGCTGCTAAATGGTGTGATTGGTTTTACATGTCTTATATATTCAAGCTTGAGTTGTGTTGCTATTTGTCTAAAGTTCAAACATTTCCAAACATGGACTAAGGATGGTTAAAGTCCAAAACAAATGTGGAGTATCAAAGTTCAGCAAGTTAGAAGGCTACACACATGTGTGTGCCTCAATTTGAAGAATGGGAAGACCATGCGCACTAGTGTGCGCACTTCTGCACAGCAGCAGAAGGAAGCAGCATCAGGTCTGGGCGCGCCGCGCATGCCCAGCGCCGTGCCCCACAGCATGCACGCCATCAGGGACAGCCCTAGCGCCGCACCGCCCATGCCCAGCGACGCACCGCCTAGGCATGCTGCTGCACACTTGGGCAGCAGGCTTCAAGGCTCTCCAAAAGTGTGTGTGCAAGTCCAAAACGCACAGCACCACTTGGAGAATGATAAAAGGCCATGATTAAGTGAGGATCATGATTAAAGGGTGGAGATTGATTTACAAGAATGTCCAAGAAGTGAAAGGCTATAAAAGGGGTTCTCAAGCCTCTTTTTCACAACACTACAATAAGATATACAACACACATACAAGAGAGATTTGTGATATTGTGAGATCATTGTAAACACTTAGAGAGAATTGTGTAAAGTGACAAACACAAGAGGGACTCTTTGTTAGGCTGGTTGTAAAGAAGAGAGGATAGTATAGAATTGATAGAAAACTTTGTAATAGGACTATCACTTTCTAGTTCTCTTCTTGTTTCTTCAAGAACTTGGATTCTTGAAGAGGATTGCTGTAACTTTGTAAGAACCATTGAGATAGTGCAGAGAGTTCGGAGGAACTCATGGGGATGTAGGCACATTGCCGAACCTCGATAACAATTGCTTGTCTTCTTTTCTTTCTTTGATTTTCTGTTCTTGTGTTCGATTGCTGTTTTTCTTTCTACAAGTCATTCAAGACTTGGGTGTTTGGAAGATCACCACCTGGGCATCTTGTCAAGGTGATTTCCAACAGTGGTATCAGAGCTCAGTAGCTGGTTATCAGAATAAGAAGTAGAAGGTACGGAGCCAAGACTCCAAGAATCAAAGATCAAACTTCTTGGGTGATTTAAGAACGGTGTAAAGATCAAGATCCGATCGTGTTCTTGAAGGTTGATTCAAGAACGGTGTTAAAGATCCATCTTCGATCTGTGTTCTTGAAGTTGAAGAAAGTAGTTATGGTTAGTGCACAAATCTGGGATCTTTTCCGCAAAGATGGCTTCAAATTTCTATGTGTAGAAGTTTGATGGAAAGGGGGACTTTGCCCTATGGAAGCGAAAGATCAAGGCGGTTCTAATGCAGCAGAAAGTGGACTTGGCTATTGGAGAAGATGATGCTTTTCCAGCAAGTGTCACGGAGGACCAGCGGATCGAGATGAAGAAGATGACGTACTGCACCATTTTCTTGCACATGTCGGATAGTGTCACAAGGGAGTGCAGAGACTCGAAGGATCCGGCTGGCATATAGAAGAAACTAGATGAGTTGTTTCTTACCAAAACTCTTCCTAACAAAATTTATCTTCTTAAAAGAATCTTTGCTTTTAAAATGGACCCTAGTAAGGAGTTGCAAGATAATCTTGATGTCTTTAACAAGCTAGTTCAAGATTTGAATAGCTGTAGCATTACTTTTCCGGATGAACAATTGGCTGTCATTTTATTAAATTCACTTCCAGATTGCTTTGAAAATTTGATTAATACAACTGAGTATGGAAGGGATTCTTTGAAAAAGGAGATTGTGATCAATGCCATAAGGGTACATGATTTTAAAGCCAAGATGAAGGAGACATCAAGTGGTGAAGGGCTATTCGTAGGAGGAAGGCCAACAGCTCGGAATGGCAGCAGCAACCATGGCAGCTACCGAGAGAAATCAAGAGGTAGAGGGCTGAGCCATGGGAGATCCCACTCCAAGACAAGATATGAAGGAGAAAGGAGATGCTTCTACTGCCATAAGGAAGGTCATGTCAATAAAGATTGCAAGAAGATGACAAGGGATAGAGGAGGAAGCCATACCAAGAATGGAGAGGCTTCGGTTGCCAAAACAGAACAACAAGATGGTGATGTTCTTGTTGTGTGCTCGGGTGTGAGCAAGGGGCAAGAAGGCAGCAGAAAATGGATCTTGGACACCGGGTGCACTCATCACATGTGCCCACACCGGAGTTGGTTCAAGAATTTCAAGGAAACCAATGATGAAAGGGTTTTCTTGGGGAAGAATATTTCTTACAAAGTGAGAGGCATAGGAGACATCCAAGTGAGGATGTTTGATGGAATGACAAGACTACTGAAAAATATGAGGTATCTCCCGGATTTGATGAGGAATTTGATCTCATTGGGGCAGCTGGATTCCATGGGGTACACATGCAAATTAGAGGGAAGAAAGATCAAGGTGGCTAAGGAATCTTTGGTAGTGATCAAGGCAGCAAGAAACGATGGACTCTATGAGATGATCAGAGAAACAGAAACCAATGATCAAGCAGCAAGCTTGATGGCTGAAATGGATAAGGCAGCCCTTTGGCACACTTGCTTGGGACACATGAGCGAAAATGACCTGCAAGTGCTTAGCAAGGAAGGTCTACTTGGTGGTGACAAAGTAGAAAAACTGGATTTCTATGAGAGCTGTGTTCTTGGGAAGCAACACCGAGTCAGCCTCAACATCGGAGTGCACAAGTCTAAGGGGATCTATGATTACATTCATTCGGACCTTTAGGGACCAGCAAGAACACCAACACAGGGAGGTAACTTTTACTTTCTGTCTTTAATTGATGATTATTTAAGAAAAGTATGGGTTTATTTGGTTAAGAATAAATTAGATACCTTGAATAAATTAGTGGTGTGGAAAGGGCTGGTTGAGACTCAAATGGGTAGAGTAGTTAAGGGGATAAGAACCGATAATGGCTTAGAAATTTTTAACCAAGAACTTGATTAATTCTGTAGGTTAAATGGAATTCTAAGACATAGGACTGTTGTGGAAACTCCTCAGCAAAATGGAGTTGTTGAGTTGAAGAATAAGACCCTTATGGAAAAGGTTAGGTGCATGTTAGATGGATCCGAGTTACCAAAATATTTTTGGGGAGAAGCTGTAGCAACAGCTGTATACTTGGTGAATAGATCACCCTCTAGAGCAATAGAGCTCAAGACTCTCATGGAGATGTGGAGTGGAAAACCCCCTGAATTAAACAACCTTAAGACTTTTGGGTGTGCAGCATATGCACATCAAAAGGAGGATAAACTTGGCCCTAGGTCTAGAAAATGTGTATTTATAGGATATGGTGATGGGGTTAAGGGATATAGGTTATGGTCCTTAGAAAAGAAGGGTATGAAACTGATTGTAAGTAGGGATGTTGTCTTTAATGAATTGTTATTTCCCTACTTAGAGAAAACTAACCCTGTAGGGGCTAGTGAGCAAACCAGTCCAGAAATTGTTGAGCATCGCATCAAGGAGCACTCAGTTAATGTAGAGCAGAGGAAGCAAGAGGGTTCAGACCAGGTAGAGCCCTTGGATGAAGGCCAAGAAGCTCAAGAAACTCAAGAAGAGGCTGAACAAGAAGCGGTTGATACAGTAAATAACTACCAGCTCACAAGAGACCGGGGAAAGAGAGTGGTTAGACCACCCTTGAGATATGGGTTTGCAAATGCTGCAGATGCAGTAGCTCCTTGGATAGAATGAGGGATTGCTGAACCAGAAACTTACACGGATGCCATGGAGTGTAAGGATTCGTCAAAGTGGCAGCTGGCTATGGAGAAAGATATGGATTCTTTGAAGGAGAACAACTTCTGGGAATTGGTGAAAATTCCAGGAAAGCAGAAAGTTATGGAATGTAAGTGTACTTACAAGATCAAAAAAAGGTACCCTCTAAGAGATGAAGTCCGGAACAAGGCTAGGCTGGTGGCGAATGGGTTCACAAGAAGAGAAGACATAGGTTTCACAGAAACTTTCTCACCTGGACACAAGGTGGAGAAGATGGTGAGTATCCTCACCTATGTCATTGATGGGCTGTTGGGTTGGAATAGCAACAAGAGGATGGAAAGGTTTATATCTCAACTCAGTGAGGAGTTCGAGAGGAGGGATCTCAGCCTTACACAAAAGATCCTTGGGATGAGAATCATCTGGGAAAAAGAAAGAAACAGGTTTAGTGTTTCTCGGGCAATTGGTGTTTTCAGCAAATGTGTGAGTAATCCCGGAAAAGATCATTGGCTAGGGATGAAGAGGTTGCTAAGGTGTTTGAAGGCTCAGTGGCAGCTAATGGTAGCACTCATAACGGCTATGGAAGCCATAAAGGAGGCTATTGGGTGCAAAGGGTTGTTAGACGAGTGGGAGGTCCTAAAAGAGCAGGTTGTGGTGTCTTTGGATAGTCAAAGTGCGGGGCACTTGTGGAGGAATCCGATGTTCCATGAGGGGACGAAGCATATGGATGTTCGGTATCATTACATTATGGAAAATGGTACGAAAGGATGCATTCATATTGACAAGAAGACCACGGAGAAAAGTCTTGCAGATTTAGGCACCAAAGTTTTACCTCTAAGTAAGTTCAGTCATTGCCTTGAATTACTTAGGATTGGAGTTGGTTAATTGGTAACTCAAGATAAGTTTGGATCCTGAAGCTTTTTGCACAATGGTTCAGGTTTTTTGAACACTTAGACAAAGGTAGAGATTGTTGTTATTTGTCTAAAGTTCAAACATGTCCAAACATGGTCTAAGGATGGTTAAAGTCCAAACCAAATATGGAGTATCAAATTTTATCAAGTTAGAAGGCTGCACACATGTGTGTGCCTCAATTTGGAGCATGGGAAGACCATGCGCACTAGTGTGTGCACTTCTGCACAGCAGCAGAAGCATGTGCACACTACAGCAGAAGACAGTAGCATCAGGTCTGGGCGCGCCGCGCCTCATAGCATGCACGCCATCAGGGACAGCCCCAGCGCCGCACCGGCCATGCCCAGCGCAACACCACCCAGGCACACTGCTGCACACTTGGGCAGTAGGCTTCAAGGCTCTCCAAAAGTGTGTGCGCAAGTCCAAAATGCACAGCACCACTTGGAGAATGATGAAAGGCCATGATTAAGTGAGGATCATAATCAAAGGGTGGAGATTGATTCACAAGAATGTCCAAGAAGTGAGGCTATAAAAGGGGTTCTCAAGCCTCATTTTCACAACACTACAATAAGATATACAACACACATACAAGAGAGATTTGTGACATTGTGAGATCATTGTAAACACTTAGAGAGAATTATGTAGAGTGACAAACACAAGAGGGACTCTTTGTTAGGCTAGTTGTAAAGAAGAGAGGATAGTATAGAATTGATAGAAAACTTTGTAATAGGACTATCACTTTCTAGTTCTCTTATTGTTTCTTCAAGAACTTGGATTATTGAAGAGGATTGCTGTAACTTTGTAAGAACCATTGAGATAGTGCAGAGAGTTCGGAGGAACTCATGGGGACGTAGGCACATTGCCGAACCTCGATAACAATTGCTTGTCTTCTTTTCTTTCTTTGATTTTCTGTTCTTGTGTTCGATTGCTATTTTTCTTTCTACAAGTCATTCAAGACTTGGTGTTTAGAAGATCACCACCTAGGCATCTTGTCAAGGTGATTTCTAACAAATTGATTCATTTTTGCTCCACTAGTTTCGATGGCTTTTGAGCTACATTCCCAAATATTTCCCACCTTGATCCTAAACCCCGTTACAACCCTTGAAAAGTTCTTATGATTCATGTTATGCATGTGATCCCAGTGGTGGAGAATGAGAAGATATGCAAGTCTATGGTAGATCATTTCCATTGGAATGAATTTGAGTGAAACACATACCCTTCAAACACATGAGAGTCGAATGTTTATTTCCGTGAGGGTCTACATATTTAGTTTACTCCATCTTCGAGTGAAAATGCTTTCTAAGTAATTGTAAGTTGTTTAAGAATGTTTGTTCATGATATGTCATGGGTTTTGGAAAGCTTGGTTGTTCTTTGTTGATGGCGTTGCAACCTTGGTGTTTTTGGGAAAATGAATTTAAGTTTTGCCCAAGGACGAGCAAAAGTTAAGTGTGGGGGAATTTGATGAGAATGTAAAATGCATATTTTTCTCTCTTAATGTTTAGTTTTTTTTTGTACTCATTTGGTGCCTAAATGTACTCATTATTCCTATATTTTGATTTAGGATGCCAACGAAGGTGTTAAGTGCAAAACGAAACTAATTGGGTGATTTTAGACAATTTTTACATTGCTTTATAATCTGGGCATAACTCTCTCATCTGAGCTCCGATTGAGATGATTCAGATGATACGAAACGCCAAGAAAAAGCTCTACAACTTTCATGTTTTGAGTTTTGAGAGATACGAGTTGCATTAAGATCGAAACCAGGCTTGGAGTTGCTGCACCTGCACTATTATAGTTATGGAAAGTCCCTTAGCCTGCAATTCTAATACACTGATTTGACGCAGTTTATATTCGAAAGTTTTTAGATCTGGTGCTCGAAAATTCATGGTGAAAACACCAGTTTCCTAGTTATATTAAGACTTTATTTTATTTTTAATATTTTCTTTAAATTAGTCAGATTTGGATATTGTTATTTTAGGATAATATTTAGAATATTTTGGGAGACCTTGTAGGGTTTCTACTACTGAAAATAACATGTATAAGAGGGGAGAAATCATCAGACTTGGGAGAGGCCTCTCTCTCCGCTCTTCTCTAACTTCTCCTTCTAGTTTTTATCATGGCCCTACGTGGCTAAACTTTTATAATTGGTCGAAGGAAATGGAAGCCTCAGAATCAATAAAACTGTGAGATCTAATCTATTTTGATTGTTTAATTTTATGCTTTGAGTATCAGATGTTTTTATGTCCATGTTTTCATGATTATCTCGTTTAATTACTATGAGGCCTACTAGTTTATTTTTAGTTGCAATCTACTACTAGGTTAGATATCAAATCCGTAATTGTTTGATCCCTCTAATTTGTGAAGCAACTAAGATTTAATGATTTGCTGCATCATAAATTATTAAATCTTAAGAAGAATGCTCGACTAAATTAAATGCAACCGCTTGTGCTTGTGTTGTTTAGCTTCATCGATCTCTCTAATTCTTAAGATTGCTACTAGATTAAACCTTTAGCGCTTGTCTTGGGTTGTTTAGTAGTTAGGGTTAATTTTTTTCGCTTGTTTTCTAATTAATTGCGACTAAAGAGGGATAAGAAAATAGTTCAAACAGTGAATATTCAAAGTGTGAATTGATATATACTTACATCGATGATCAGTTGTAAAATTTCGATGGTGGATGTTGACTTAGACCAAGGTTTATTCTTTTGATTGATTTCGATATTTCAATTTAAATTGTTCATTAGTTGTTTTTCTTAAAATTGTTTTCGTTATACTCAAAGCCCCCCTCCCAATCCTTGTTCACGTAGCATAAAACTAGACTAGATACTCTCCGTGGGAACGATCCTTACTCACACTACTACATATATTTTTAGGAGTATAGGTTTTATTTTTGGTTGCCTGCGACAGCACACCAATCATGAATTAATTTTCTCATTCAAGAAAATAATAAGAGGATTTAAGCAAGAAATCACAAAAAGTCTAGTGGGGTAGAAGGCCCAAATTTTATTCTTCAATTTTCCAATAATATGCCTTAAGAAACCACTTGATATTAGATTAAAAAATCATAATTTTGTTTTAGGTGTAGATAATTATAACCAACTGATTGATATCACAAATTATGAGAGTAATTTATAGAATTAAGCACCACCTTAAGAACCAGATCTGATGGGAACAAAAGACTAAGAATGGAGAAATATCAATTTTTTCTATTTTTTCGAAATATACCATTTATTTTTAATTTTAAAGACTGACATGTTAAGTTTGTTCGAACAGATTTAATATAATCTTATTCAATTTGAATAAGATTAAACCACAAAGTACTTTTGTATATTTTCCCATGATTAAAAAAATGTAGTTTAAAGAAAAATATCACATAGCTCTTTATTTACTAATAATAAAAAAAGTTGAGAAAATCTATAATTTGAGTAGAAACTATAATGACTCAATTTCATACTTTCCTCAAAATCTATGCCAAACTATGGTGCAAAAATGATTAGAAAGTTCCGCTAATCCATATTTTTTATATTTAATTATCAATAATTAAAATGCTACCTTCTTCAAAAGAAATGTATCAAATTTTATAGGCTAACATGGAAAAAATTTCACTATTTACTCACTTCTTCTATTTACCTTTCCATCAAATAAATATGTTGGCTAAATTATAATAATAATAAATACATTTATCCATTTGAAGTTTAGCAAAAACTACACTTACACCCTTGTGTTTTGGGAAATAACATTTACCTCCTTTGACTAACAATGATTAGACATATTTTGTTAACTTTAAGTGAAAATGATAAATTGACCAAAACACTCAACACTAAAACAACCAAACAAACAAGTTGGGATCCACATGGAACATATTATTTAAATTCTCTAACCTCTTCATTTCTTTCTCCTCTTTCTCCTATCTTGTTCTTCTATGAACTATTATTTAGCTCTTCTCATCTTCCTTTGTGTATACAAATCTCTCCTTCATGTCTTCTATTAAGAACAAATCCTTTTCAGATTGTCTAGATCGGGTCAATGATATACATTTTAATGTCGATTTTCAGGTGGTGTAGTGATTTTGGTTGGTGAATCCACGGTTTAACCACGGATTAACTGTAATGACCCATCCCGGATTGGCCACCCCCAAGACGGTGTCATTACGTTTTGAAATCCCAGCACGACACATATATGCAACAATATAAAAACATATATCGACAGAAAATTTATACGTACATAAATCTTCAACCTCCAACAGGGGAGTTACATTATTAAAATCTCAACTAAAACAATCTATGCAACATATTATGCATCAATGTTTACAACAACAACAAAAAATCTTTCATTAGTCTGAGGATGTGGACCACGAGACTTACAGATAATAACTCAGTCTGAATCTCAGCTCACCAAACTATTTGTCCGGCCCACTACCTAAAATTATTTAACAATGAGGAGTGAGCTTCACAAGCTCAGTGAATTAAATTTACTAGAAGTACTCGATTTGTATACTTCTAGTTATATTCATTCATTGTTAAATCAACATAATTAACCATCTATCTCTTCTTACATCCTAATTCAATCATTTATCAATCTTTCTTGACAAATAAATTATCATGCTATCCTCTTTCAATACATATATCTCATATAATTTTACCAATTTCATATTCCCAATTCAATATCATCATAAAATTCACATCATATAAACAATCAATAATAAAATTCTTTATTATGTCATCGTTTCTATTTATCTATCATCAAAATTGACTCACTATGTGACTCATCTATCTATCAATCATTCTATATTCAAAATTGGTTCTTTAGCGTCTCGGACATTAACAATAAATATTTAAAACAAATATAATGCATGAATTTAAATTATCTTTCTTTTTTTCTCATCAGATCTTTTAACATTATCATCTAGGAACGCTTTCCCACATGTTGACATGTTTCAGCCAGACCAGCTACCTTCCTGGTCTTCTCAGCTAGACCAGCTGCCTTTATGGTCTTCTCAACCAGACCAACTACCTTTTTGGTCTTTTCTTTTATGCATATGAGCAATAACATGCAAGCAAGCATACATCAAAGCATTCAATTTAACTATCTAGTTCTTTCTAAAAATTATTATTCTTATCATATTTATTCAATTGTCTCATTATATCTCATATCAATTTTCCTTTTCAATCATATTTTCAAAATTTTCATATAACTTCTCAACATATTTTTCATTGATCCATCCTTTTTAAAATATAAATTCTTATATAATTAATATTCAACATACTATTTAATCCATAATAAATAAATCAATCAATTATCATACTTAACGGAAAATACATCATTAATCATTATAATTCACCAATTTATTCAAATATCATAAATTCATATTTTTATTGGTCTCTATTACTAAAAGTAAATCTAACTCACCACGTAGTACTTAAAGCTATCAGTGGATCCCCTCCTTGCTTTTCCTGCTCATTTAAGCAATTTCACCCGATTGTTAATCGTCAACACCGAAAATAATATTTATATTAAAATTTCTAATTTATTCTTCAATTCTTCCATAATTCATACCTTTAAATTTCTACATCAAATTTCGGGTAATTTCATATATACATAATTTCAAAAATAAAATTCAAATTATTACTTTTTTTCTTAAAGAATCCCTCGGATCTCTTTAAAATTCTCCTATAAACTTCTTCAATATTCCAATCTTTCAACCTTTATTTCAGTACCCAGGTGTTTAAGGAAAGGGAGCAATTTGAGAGAGAGAATATAATTTTAGAGTGAGAAAGAAATTTGTTGTAAGCTATTTTTTACAAGCTAAACAAAATTTTAATTTTTTTTATACCAAAACCGGCTTGCAACTATTCTTCATGTTTTTTTTTTCTTTAGTTTCTTAAGTGTCTTGCATGCAAGACACTTGCATTTGTATAAACTACACCTGGACGCTTAGCGTCTACGTGTTTGTCTTCTCTTACTCTTGTTTGTCTTTTTTTTAATTATTATATTAATAGTAAATCTTTCATGTATATGTTATTTTAATTTCATGTAATATCTATCAAATTACTTCTTTACCCTTACTTTCAGAACACAAGTATTACAATTCCATCCACCTTAAAAAAATTCATCCCCGAAATTTCCTTACCTAACTCATGAAAAAGCTGGGGGTACTCTTTCTTTATTCTTGCCTCATGCTCCCAAGTAATTTCTTTAACATCTTTGTTCTGCCATAAAACTTGAATCAAAGGAATAACTTTACTATTCAAGACTTGTTCCTTTCTGTCTAGAATTCTGACTGGTACTTGCATAAAGGTCAAATCTTCCTGAAGTTTTACAGCCTGATTCAGAATACTATGGGATTAATCATGTAAACAATTTCTCAAAAGTGAAACATGAAACACATTGTGTAATTGCTTTAACCCTGGAGGAAAATCCAATCTGTATGTTACTGGTCCAACTCTTTCAATTACCTCATATGGCACCACAAATCTCGGACTTAACTTTCCTTTCTTTTTAAATCTCAATACACCCTTACACAGAGATAACTTTAAAAACACCCAGTCACCAAGCTAAACTCAAGAGGTTGTCTTCTATTATTAGCATATCCCTTTTGTTTGTTCTGTGCTGCTCTAAGGTTCATTCTAACCAGTTTGATCCTCTTAGTAGTCAAATCTATCATTTCTTGACCAAATACCTTTCTTTCTCCAACTTCTTCCCAACATAATGGAGTTCTGCACCTTCTACCATATAAAGCCTCAAATGGTGTCATCCCAATAGTAGTTTGATACTAATTATTGTATGCAAACTCGATCAAAGGTAAATAAGCATCCCAGCTCACTGAAAAACTTAATACACTTGCCCTTAGCATATCTTCTATTGTTCAGATGATTCTCTCTCTCTGCCCATCTATTTGAGGATGAAAAATTATACTAAACTGCAATTGTGTACCCATAGCTTTTTTAAAAACCTCTCCAAAATCTTGAAGTAAATCTAGAATCTCTATCCGATACAATGCTTAAAGGTACTCCATGTAGTCTCACAATTTACACTACATATAATTCAGCCAACTTTTGAAGACTCTAAGTAGTTTTAATAGGAAGAAAATGCGAAGACCTAGAAAGTCTATCCACTATAACCTATACAGCATCATGACCTCTCTGGGTACGGGTAAAACTAGAAACAAAATCTATACTTACATTCACCCATGGCCATTCAGGTACTGGAAGAGGCTGTAATAAACCTGCCGGATGTCTATTCTCATATTTCACTTATTGACAAATCAAACATTTAGAAATATATTCAGCTACATCCTTCTTCATCCCTGACCACCAATAATTCTGCTTCATCCCCTTGTGCATCTTATTATTACCTGGGTGCCTAGAATAGACATAATCACGAGCCTCTCTCAGTATCTCCTTTCCCATCTCAACATCATTGGGAACACAAACTCTATGTCCCAATACCACCATACTATCTTCTCTAATTCTAAACTCAGTCAGCTTCCCACTCAATACATCCTGTTTGATCTTCTTTATCCCTTCATTTCTACTCTGCATCTGTAACAAGCAGTCAATAATAGAAGATTGTACCATCATATTTGCCATCAATACTCCTCTATCACTGATACTCAACTGCATTCTCATTTTTCTAAATTCCATCTTCAAGTTAATATCATGACTCATAATAGGAGCTAATCTCCCTGTAGACTTTCTACTCAATGCATCAGCTACTACATTAGCCTTCCCTGGATGATAATGAATTGTATAGTCATAATCGCTAATCAATTCCATTCACCTCCTCTGTCTTAATTCAACTCTCTCTGGGTAGGTAAATGCGTCAAACTTTTATGACAAGTAAAAATTTCACAAGTAGCTCTATACAAATGATGTCTCCAAATCTTCAAAGCAAAAACTATGGCAGCCAATTCTAAATCATGGGTTAGATAATTTCTCTCATGATTCTTCGATTGCCTAGAAGCATAGGCTATACTCTCCCATGTTGCATCAACACACATCCCAACCCCTAATGTGACGCATCACTATATACCTGTTGTGCGGTTATCTACCTAAATTAATGAGTAAATAATCAAACTTTTTTTACTTGCAAGTGCACAAGGTCAACAGTGTAGTATAGTGTGCGAAAGCAAGGTCATCTCCACAGGGATTGGTAAATTTCAGTTTTTAGAATTAGTTTCTTTAAGTAAAAAGAAATAGAATAACTGTTGTGTGTGATTTGATAATAATAAAGACATAGGGCTTTGATATCCACCACTAGTCATACTTTCCCAAATTTATAAGGTATCAGTGCACTAGCCTTATCATGTATACCTACTGGTTGCCAACCTAAGGGCATGGTATTTACTCCTTAAGCTATTGATTTCCCTAAGCAACGAGTTAGGCATGATATCTACTCTAACTCTTTTCTTCCTTAAGGGATTGAACATGGTATCTGCTTGAGTTGTTCCTTAAGAAAGCATAAGTACTATGGAAATCGACAACCACATGAGACCTAGGGCGTGGTATCTACTCCCGGTTTCCCTTGTTGATTAACCCATGTATCCGGATAAGATATCCCTTGTTACTAATGTTAGATCCAGGACTCGGTCATCCAAATTGATCTAACTAACAGGTCCATACCACATGCATACGCTGGCCATACACATACATATGAGGAACTTAAATAAGCACAGACATTAATCAAGTTAAGCAACATAATAACAGCTATTGGCAAAGATTTATAAATGCATAAATATATGAGAAAGTATAACTAGGGCTTCAATCGAGCCCTATAAGAAAGTTAGTTACACATGCTATCTAAAGTAAACATCATATATAAACTAAACATAAGGGAAGAATAAACCCGAGAGAAGAGGCGTCAATTCTCTCCCAAAGCTTACAACTCCAAGTAAAAGCTAAGAGAAGTGTTCTCTAAGTTGTGATGTATGTTGTGTGTGCTTTACAGGTGTATTTATAGGTCTTTGAGAAGTCCTAAGAGGTGTAGGAAACCCTAAATTTCCTAAACCGACAAAAACTCTTTATTTCCAAAACAGGGTTCTGCAGTTTACTGTTCACGCCCGTATATCTGCGCTCGATTGCACACGTCTTGCACTCGATCGCAGTGCTGCGCCCGATCCCTCTTCTGTGCGCACGATCGTAATGTGCGCTCGATTGTATTGCATGGTGCGATCGATCGCAGATTGACCAGAGACTGCTCTAGGATTTCCAGGCTTCTTCCTTTAAGTGCCAAAACTGCTTCTTTTCTTCCAAAACCTATAAAATGCATGTGAAACACACAAATGGAGTAAAAGAGATAAAATTAACGTAATTAAGGACCTAACAAATGTAAATAAGGGGGCTTAAATATGAATATTTAAGCACCTATCACACCCCCAAACTTACATATTACTAGTCCCTTAGCAATATTAAATTAAAAACTAAAATGAAAAAAAACAAATAAATCCAATGTTCATGGTGTCCAACAAAAGTTTAAATCTTACAAAACTATGATGCGCATTCATGAGCAATCTTAACAGATACAAACATATTTTTGCAATGAATAAGAGCTTTGAATGCAAATCACTTTCATGAGGCAATTTAAGACATCACAAGTTCGATTTTGGTGTGTGGTGAACTAGCACACAAAAGATTGGGTTTCCAAGAAATTAAAATGTATAGTGTTTCGATGACTCAAGATTCACCAAACTTCCTATTAGAGTCAACAAATATGGCATAGACTTTTATTTGTGAGATTTTTGCCAAGTTAGTTCCCTTAAGATTTCTTGTTGACTCGTGTAAGCGTTTAGCCAATGACTCCCAAACCATATGGTTTTAGGGAAATAGGTGAAAAGACACCCCTAAGGACTTACTAGCTCGAGTCAACAAGGCTACGAAACTAACTGATTTTAATGCTACCACTTAGAATTTTCCACCTTTTGACGTGACACTCAATGTTTACTGAGGCAAAAGGGCCAGTTACTCAGCTGAAAGTTCTTTTTAATGATCACTTAGAATTTTCCACCTTTTGACATGACACTCAATGCTTACTGAGGCAAAAGGGTCAGTTACTCAGCGGAAGATTTGTTTTTATTGATCATTAGGAGATTTTTTTTTCTTTTTGAGCACTAATCAATATTTTCTATTTTTATATGCCAAAATGTCAATCTAATAGGTCATCTAGTTCATAGTTAAGCAAAAGAAACATACCAATCCAAATAACATGTCATACCCCACACAGTTATGTGCTAGTGTGCTTGTGATAGTTTAGGTCAAACTTGTGAATCCTTAAATGTCAAAAAGGCAGTGATCTAGGTTCAAAACTTGATTATTGGCCTATATGTTCAAAGTGTTAAGCTCGCTGATGAAGTTGAATCATAAAGTTTTGTTGAGATCACAAAAAAGTTTATTGGACATAATGAACATGCATTTATCTATGAAAATAGCAACAAAACAAAAAAATGTGGGACATAGTGAGTGTGTGAATGTGTCCCCATACCCCCAAACTTAAATTGCACATTGTCCCCAGTATGTGAATAGCATGGAAGGAGCTAACCTGGGAGATGGAGAACTGATGGCTGACATGGCTCGTAGCATGCCCCCAAACTTCAATCGGATGCACTCACGCTGTCCTCGAAAAAAGAAAAAAAAACAGACATAAAATGGAAAACAAGTAATAAACAACAATAGAAAAGTAAACTATGAAATACTAATAATAAACTATGAAAAGGATATGCTTTGGGGTGCCTCCCATGAGCGCTAAGTTTAACGTCTTTAGCCAGACAAGGTATTCTCTTAACTTTAGTCTTTTGGTAGGGAGTACTTAAAGTTCAATTCATGTGGCTCAAGTGCTCTTGGTGGTGTTGCACATTCATCATGACTCAATCCTTTCAGTGTATTCAAATGTGATTTCTTCTTATCACCCGGCCTTGGATGCATAGGATAGACTTTAGGGAGGTGCATAGCTTCCAAGATGTTATCAGGGACAGTTTCTGATGCAGGCTCAATATCCGATCTTTTAAAGCTATGGGTGAGGGCGGCCTCCAATGGATCAGTGTGATGGACCTGAAAAACTTGCTTGACAACACTTTGCATCATACATTCATTAAAACATTCATCATTATTATCATCTTGGGGTAATTTCATTGCATCAAATATCTTAAATTCTATTGTCTCTCCATTTATCGTCATACTTACAATACCTTTTTTCACATTAATTATTGTATCAGCAGTTCTTATAAAGGGTCTTCCTAAGATGATGGATAGAGGTAATGGCATAGGGCCTTCTTCTATATATAATACAATGAAGTCAGCAGGCAAAATAAACTCACCTACCTTGACCAAGACATTTTCAAGTATACCTCTAGGTCTTTTAATGCTTCTATCTGCCAATTGTAAAGTGATGGAGGTTGGTTGAAGCTCCCCCAAACCTAGCTTTTCAACTACTGTGTATGGTAGCAAATTGACACTTGCTCCTAAATCTAGTAATGCTCGCTCAAACAACTGATAACCTATCCTACATGGAATAGTAAAACTACCCAGATCTTTTAGTTTTGGTGGTAGTTTTCTTAACAATACTGCACTTACCTCTTCAGTTAGAGCCACTGTTTCATGATCTTGAAACTTTCTTTTATTAGTGCAACAATCTTTTAAAAATTTAGCATAAGCAAGAATTTGTTTAATTGCATCTAATAAGGGAATGTTAATTTCTACTTTTCTCAAAGTTTCAAAAATATCAAGCAATTTATCTTTCTTTGGTGTTACTAACCTTTGAGGGAAGGGTGGTGCATTCCACTTCTCTACTTCACTTACCTTGGATGCGGATGGCTTAGCTTGAGATGCTTGAGCTGGCTCATTAACTCCTATGATTTTACCATTTCGGAGAGTTGTAACGGCTTTTAGCTGCTGATGTCCTCTTGGGGTAGTGTTTGTGCAGGGAGTTCACCTTGCTTTCTTTCGCTTAGCTCCTTAGAAAATTGCCCTATTTGTACCTCTAATCTTTGAATTGCTTACTCATGTGTTTGTTTTTGCTGATCTAATGAAGTCATCAATGTTGTCATTAGTTGCTGTTGTTGAGTGGCTAATTGCTTTACAAGACTTTCTATATCATCTTTCTTGGGTTCTGGAACTGGTTGAGCTACTTTATGGAAGTTCCTTTGTTGCCCTTGAAGGTTCAAAGTGTTTTGATTGTTGCTCCATAAGAGGTTGGGGTGGTCTCGCCATCCAGGGTTGTATGTATTTGCATATGCATTGTTCGGTCCCACATAGTTTGCTTGCTCGGGATCTATAGATGAATACAAATGGCAGGTCTCAGTAGTGTGATCAAATTGAGAACATAAAGCATATACCTGGATTTGTGTACCTTGTGGTCGAGGAGAGATGTTTTGAGTAGACATGGCTTTTACAATCATATCTAGCCTCATATCTAGCTTCCTTTCCAAAGCAGTTATTTGGGCAGAGAGTCCACCATTCAGAGTAGCCTCATATATACCTTTGCTCTTGACTCCTTGTCTACTTCTAGAGGAGAATTGTTGGGTATGCTCACTCAATGCCACAAACATCTCCATGGCTTCTTCAATGCTCTTTTCCATCAACACACCTCCACAACCAGAATCAGCAATACCTTTATTCATGTCATTTAGACCTTCATAAAAGGATAGTACCAGCTCATCTTGAGGTAGGTTGTGGTGTGGGCATTTGAGTAGTAGCTCGATGAAGTGTCCCCATGCCTCAAAGAACAGATCTCCATCCCATTGTTGGAAGGATTGGATCTTCTTCCTCATTTGCCTCGTCTTTTAGGCTGGGAAGAACTTCCTTAGGAATTTGCCAGCCAACTCCTCCCAAGTGTGGATTGAAACTACAGGCAAAGAATTGTACCATAGCTTAGATTTATCTTTTTAGAAAAAAGGAAATAGAATTAACCTTATTCCTTCTTCGTCTAGGCCCTGGATGTGCTGGAATTTGCAGAGATCAAAGAATTCCCGAAGGTGCAAGTGTGGATCCTCTGCCGGTGTACCCCTAAAGTGAGTCAAAGCATTGAGTATCTGCGGGGATATGTAATAGTTTCCCTCTGCTTCCGGTTGATATACAATGCATGAAGGATGGTTGAGGTTTTGTGGAATGAAGGATTTCTTCATCGGTCTTCGTGCAGGTGGTTGTTGGATTTCTAGCAGTTCCGCCATTGGTGCTTCTTCCGTGAATTCCTCTTCTTCCTCCTCAAAGTTGTCTCTAAGATTTTGTAGGATGCTCCGCTCAAGCTCGGGATCAAGGGGAAAGACTGTTGGATGTCGGATCGAAGTCCATGCATCAATCAGATCAAACAACTTCAGTGCAGTAGTTCAACTCAACTGCTCGGGTAATTCTCTATCCTATTTGCGCTCGATCGCACAGAAGGTTGCGATCGAACGCAAGTATTACAGAACCACTGATTAGGGTTTGATGTACCTAAAACAAAAAGAGAAATCGATTAGGGTTTGATGAAAAGTAGAAATAAAGATGGTAAATAAAATAAAAACGATGATTAAACGAAAGTAATCCTAAAATGAAATTTAGTGCAATCCCCGGCAACGGCGCCAAAAACTTGTTGTGCGGTTATCTACCTAAATTAATGAGTAAATAATCGAACTTGTTTTACTTGCAAGTGCACAAGGTCAACAGTGTAGTATAGTGTGCGAAAGCAATGTCATCTCCACATGAATTGGTAAAGTTCGGTTTTTAGAATTAGTTTCTTTAAGTAAAAAGAAATAGAATAACTGTTGTGTGTGATTTGATAATAATAAAGATATAGGGCTTTGATATCCACCACTAGTCATACTTTCCCAAATTTATAAGGTATCAGTGCACTAGCCTTATCATGTATACCTATTGGTTGCCAACCTAAGGGCATGGTATCTACTCTTTAAGCTATTGATTTCCCTAAGCAACGAGTTAGGCATGGTATCTACTCTAACTCTTTTATTCCTTAAGGGATTCAGCATGGTATCTGCTTGAGCTGTTCCTTAAGAAAGCATAAGTACTATGGAAATCGACAACCACATGAGACCTAGGGTATGGTATCTACTCCCAGTTTCCCATGTTGATTAACCCAGGTATCCGGATAAGATATCCCTTGTTACTAATTTAGATCCAGGACTCGGTCATCCAAATTGATCTAACTAACAGGTCCATACCACATGCATACGCTAGCCATACACATATATATGAGGAACTTAATTAAGCACAGGCATTAATCAAGTTAAGCAACATAATAAAGGCTATTGGAAAAGATTTATAAATGCATAAATATATGAGAAAGCATAACTAGGGCTTCAATCGAGCCCTATAAGAAAGTTAGTTACACATGCTGTCTAAAGTAAACATCATATATAAACTAAACATAAGGGAAGAATAAACCCGAGAGAAGAGGCGTCAATTCTCTCCCAAAGCTTACAACTCCAAGTAAAAGCTAAGAGAAGTGTTCTCTAAGTTGTGATGTATGTTGTGTGTGCTTTACAGGTGTATTTATAGGTCTTTGAGAAGTCTTAAGAGGTGCAAGAAACCCTAAATTTCCTAAACCGACAAAAACTTTTTATTTCCAAAACAGGGTTCTGCAGTTTACTGTTCACGCCCGTATATCTGCGCTCGATCGCACACGTCTTGCGCTCAATCGAAGTGCTGCGCTCGATCCCTCTTCTGTGCACACGATCGTAATGTGCGCTCAATCGCATTGCATGGTGCGATCGATCGCAGATTGACCAGAGACTGCTCAAAGATTTCCAGGCTTCTTCCTTTAAGTGCCAAAACTGCTTCTTTTCTTCCAAAACCTATAAAACGCATGTGAAACACACAAATGGAGTAAAAGAGATAAAATTAACGTAATTAAGGACTTAACAAATGTAAATAAGGGGGCTTAAATATGAATGTTTAAGCACCTATCACACCCCCAAAATCTTTCATCACCAAAAGAAATCACTAATACTGGAGCAATAGTCAATTTCTCTTTCAACAGCTGGAAACTCGTCTCACATTCTTCTGACCACATAAACTTCACTTCCTTCCTGGTTAATCAGGTCAATGGTCCAACGATATTAGAAAAATCCTGGATAAACCTCCTATAACGACCAATCAACCCCAAAAAACTTCTAGTTTTAGTCACGCTAGTGGGTCTTTCCCAATTTAACACTGCTTCTACTTTCTGTGGGTTAACTGCTATACCATCTCTTGACACAGCATGCCTCAAGAAAGATATTTCACTCAACCAAAACTCACACTTAGAGAACTTTCCATAAAATTTCTCTCTCCTCATAATTTCCAACACTATCTCTAAATGTTGCCCATGGTTCTCTTCATTCTTGGAATATACCAGAATATCATCAATAAATACAATCACAAATCTATCTAAGAATGGTTTAAACACCCGATTCATTAGATCCATAAATGCTGCAGGAGCATAAGTTAACCCAAATGGCATCATAAGGAACTCATTATGGCCATAACGTGTCCTAAAAGTACTCTTAGGCACGTGCCCCTCCTTTATCCTCAACTGATGATAATCTGATCTTAGGTCTATCTTAGAAAACACCCTAGTCCCTTGTAACTACTCGAATAAATCATCTATCCTAGGAAAAGGATATTTATTCTTGATGGTTATCTTATTCAATTGTCTATAATTAACACACAACCTCATCATTCCATCCTTCTTCTTCACAAACATCATAGGGGCTCCCCAAGGCGACATATTAGGTCGAATAAATTGTTTATCTAGCAACTCCTAAAGCTGAACTTTCAATTCTCTTAACTCAATTAGTGCCATTCTATAAGGTGCTATAGATATAGGTGCTAATCCCAGAATCATCTCAATGGAAAACTCAATCTCCTTATTAGGAGGTAAACCAAGCAACTCCTCAGGGAACACATTAGAAAAATCTTTCACTACTAAGATTTCTTTTAACTTCTTAATCTCCTTTCTAGAATCCACCACATACGCCAAATACCCCTCACAACTCTTCTTCAACCATTTACTAGCAGTCAGGGTAGAAATAAGACAGTTGGCAAGTATCTTACATTCTCCTTGAAAATTAAACTCCTCTTGTCCTTATATCTTGAACACCACATTCTTCCTAAAACAATCTACCCAAGCATGATATGCAGATAATCAATTCATCTCCAGAATTAAATCAAAATCTGTCATATTTAAAGGCAACAAATCAACTTTAAATTCTCTATCAGCTATACTAATCACACAACCCTGATAAATTGTCCTAATAATAACTCTATCCCCAGTAGGAACCTCAACAATAACAACATGCATCAAAGGACTAACACAAGCATCAATAGATTTTATATAAACATTGGATGCAAAAGAATGGGTTGCACCAGGATCAATCAATAATCTAGCAAGTCTATCAAGAATAGATACCATACCCATAACAATATCAATAGTGGCTAGTGCATCCTATTGGGTCAACATATAGACTCTGCTGTCTCTGGGCTGTAACTAGCCAACGCGTCCTCTCTCTGCTACTGATCCTCTGCCTCTGCCCCGTATACTCCCTGATCCACCACCTATCTCCACCTGTTTTCTCCCAACACCTCCAGCACCTATCTCAACAGATTTCCCCACTGGACAATCTGAACTAATAAGTCCTCCCTCACCACATACAAAGCATATCAGAGTAGGACAATTCTGAGATAGATGCCCTGTCTGATTGCATTTATATCAAACTCTTATCTCTCGATCATACATCAGATTACCATTTCCCCTTGGTGTCATACTTACTCCTCTACCATAACTTCCAGTTCCCATAGCCTGTTTCCCAAAGCTAAGGGTCCCACCGATATTACTCTGAGCTATTGAAGAAACAGATTTTGCTTACTTCTAATTCTATATTACAGTTCCTTGTGACAAAGAACGCTCTCTCTAGGGTGGTCTCCCACCCTGCACACTCATACTACTACCACCTATAGGTCCCTCAAATCTAGACCTCTTTAGCCAATCCCTTATACCTCTAAACTCCATCACATCCTTCTCAATCTGTAATGCTTTATCCACCATTATAGCATAATTCCCAATACCCATGTAAGAGAGTTTTGTTCGAATTTTATAGTGTAACCCATCTAAAAATCTCTTACATTTTCTTTCCTCCGTATTTACTAACTCAAGTAAAAACCTCAACAGGGCTATAAATCTACTATCATATCCAGCCACAGATAAATTATTTTGCCTTAAATGAATAAAATCTCTCTCTTGCTGTGCTCGAAACATATCTGGAAAATACTTCGCAAAGAACACATCCTTAAACTTACTTTAAGTTAAGGGTTGATCTACCTGTGTACTCAATCTAGGCAGAATATCCTCCCACCATTGAGAAGCCTCACTTTCTATTTTAAATGAAGCAAAAACAACCTTTTACCTATCTGTCACTAGTAAGACTTCAAAATATTTCTTAATATGATTAATCCACTGCTCAGTTTCAATAGGATTTACAGATCCTCTAAAAGACTGGGGTTTAAACTTAATAAATCTCACAAAACAATCTCTTTACATCTCAGATGCAAACACGCCCTCTCCCTCATAAGCCTTTTGTCTCACCACATCAGGTTCTGTTCTACCCCTTTCCTCTAATATCTTCTATAAATTATCAGCCATTTCTTCTTCTACATTCATTCTCTCTACAACATGATCAAAAACTTCTCTCAACCCATCCCTTTCTAATATCAGATTCTCTCCCAACCCTACTAGTACCAGCTGCACTAGCAACCTGTTCCCTTGCATGAACCATAGACTCGACCTCCCCCTCTGCTTCAACTCTTCTAAATATTGGGGGTCTTCCACGTCCTCTCTGATTCAGAACTCTACCTCTAGCTCTAGGACGTCCACGTGTCATCCTCATACTCTGTATTAAAATGTAGTTGTTTAAATCTTCTACTTCTTTAAATTTTTTATGCAGTCTACGGAATCATAAAACCTAATGCTCTAATACCAAAATTGTAATGACTCATCCTGGGTTGGCCACCTCCGTGATGGTGTCGTCACGTTTTGAAATCCTAGCATAACACATATGTAACAATATAAAAACATATATTGACTGAAAATATATACATACATAAATCTTCAACCCTCAACAAGGGAGTTACATTATCAAAATCCCAACTGAAACAATATATACAACATATTATGTATGAATATTTACAAATTTTTTGTTTTTCTTCCATTTGTCTAAGGATGTGGACCACGGAACTTATAGATAATAACTTAGTCTGAATCTCAGCTCACTAATCTATCTGTCCTACCTGCTACCTAAAATTATTTAACAATGAGGAGTGAGTTTCACAAGCTCAGTTAATTAAATTTACTAGAAGTACTCTATTTGTATACTTCTAGTTATATTCATTCATTGTTAAATCAGCACAATTAACCATCTATCTCTTCTCACATCCTAATTCAATCATTTATCAATCTTTCTTAAAAAATAAATTATCAGGCTATCCTCTTTCAATACATATATCTCATATATTTTTACCAATTTCATATTTCCAATTCAATATCATCATAAAATTCGCATCATATAAACAATCAATAATAAAATTCTTGATTATGTCATCCTTTCTATTTATCTATCATCAAAATTGTCTCATTATGAGATTCATCAATTTATCAATCATTCTATACTCAAAACTGATTCTCTAGCGTCTCAGGCATTAATAATAAATATTTAAAACAAATATAATGCATGAATTTAAATTTTCTTTCTTTCTTTCTTTTCAGATTTTTTCACATTATCATCTGGGAACATCTTCCCACATGTCGACATGTTTCAGCCAAGCCAGCTACCTTCTTGGTCTTCTCAGCTAGACCAGCTGCCTTCCTGGTCTTATTTTTTTATGCATATGAGCAATAACATACAAGCAAGCATACATCAAAGCATTCAATTTAACTATCTAGTTCTTTCTAAAAATTATTATTCTTATCATATTTATTAAATTGTCTCATTATATCTCCTATCAATTTTTATTTTCAAAAATATTTTCAAAAATTTCATAGAACTTCTCAACATATTTTTCATTAACGCATCCATTTTAAAACATAAATTCTTATATAATTAATATTCAACTTACTATTTAATCCCTAATAAATAAATCAATCAATTATCATACTTAAAGGAAAATACATCATTAAATCATTATAATTTACCCATTTATTCAATTATCATAAATTCATATTTTTATTGGTCTCGATTACTAAAAGTAAATCTAACTCATTACATAGTACTTAAAGCTATCAGTGGATCACTTCCTTGCCTTTTCTGCTCCTTTCAGCAATTTCACCCGATTGTTGATCGTCAACACTTGACATAATATTTATATTAAAATTTCTAATTTATTCTTCAATTCTTCAATAATTCATACCTTTAAATTTCTATATCAAATTCTGGGTAATTTTATGTATGCATAATTTCAAAAATAAAATTCACGTTATTACCTTTTTTTCTTAAAGAGTCCCTCGAATCTCTTTAAAATTCTCCCATAAACTTCTTCAAAATTTTAATGTTTTAACCTTTCTTTCAGTCCCCAAGTGTTTAAGGAAATAGAGCAATTTGAGAGAGAGAATATAATTTTAGAGTGAGAAATAAATTTGTTGTAAACTAATTTTTAACAAACTAAACAAAAGCTTAATTTTTTTTATACCAAAACTGGCTTGCAACCATTCTTCATGTTTTTTTTCTTCTTCTGTTTCATAAGTGTCTTGCATGCAAGACACTTGCATTTGTATAGACTACACATGGATGCTTAGTATTCAGGTGTTTGTCTTCTCTTATTCTTTTTTTTTCTTTGTAATAGCAAAATGCTACACCTGGAGGCACCAATCTCTACAAGACTAGCAAGATAGACAAGAACCTAAAATTTCCTGGAGAAAGAAAATGTTCAGGAAGGAGAGAAAAATTTATTGAGAGAGAGAAGTTGTTGGCTTTAAATAACATAAAGAAAAAAGATAAAGAGATGAAGGATGCTCAAAAGTAAAGGAAGAAAATTTATTTATCCCTAAATTATAACTGTATTCCTCAGACTTGGTCATAAATACAACTATAACTAATTTTTAAAAAATAACAATAATATTTTATCATTTAAATACATTAATTGAAATCATAAAATTGTCATTCCTTCTACACGTTAGAACCTCACATATGAGTTATTTCTTAAATTAAATAAAAAACCACATGATGTCATGTCATCATTTAACTTGATTTTGTTAAAAAAGAAATTAATGTTTGTATGTAGGGATAGCAAAAGACTTCGAACCCGATGGAAACTCGACACTTCTCATGGGGATGGATACAAAATATTTATAAATCCTTAACGAGTAAAAGGACAAGGCCTAAACTGTTTAGTACATGAACTTGATCCCAAAATCTCCATTAGGTTTTTAAGTATTTTCTTTATATAAATATATTATTATAAGGTTTTGTAATTACATGACAATTCTTAACTATATAAATACCCAATTAAAAAATGGTGGTGTTATTGACACTTCAAAGATTGTTACTAACATATCTTTTGTTTGTTTAACTTACAATAATTTCCTTAACTGAAGTTAGATGTTTTTTAGAATGCAACTTAATTAGGAGCATTTTTATAAGTTTAAATACCAAAACAAAACAAGAGGAGTGCCAATAATAATTTTTGGAGTGCTAGTAAAATCACCCATAAAAAATTAAGTTTTCTAAAATGCAAATGAGATATTTTATAAAAAAGAAATTAGTGAATTAATGGAGATGAGTTAATGGGAAATACCAAATTTTTTTAGTGGGGAACCCTCATCTCCATTTATAAATGGGTGGGGATGGAGATTCAGGTTCTCAAAAATCTCTGTTAGGGATCAGGACGACGACGGACACTCTCCACCCCAAATCCGACTTGTTTCCATCCCCATTTGTATGCACTACATAATATGAAAGTTTGATGAAGAATGGAATTTTTTATATTTATGGAAAACATAAGGGACGTAGTTATATAATTTACTCCAAACCCTCAAAGAATTTAATTAGGGCTAAATTATAGTTTTGATGTCTTCGAGGATAAAATGTTAACAAAATAGTCCTCAACGATTACTTCTGTTAGCAATCTAGGGCCCACATTAAACTTATGTTAAAAAAGTAGACTATATATAATGGTAAATTAAACCCTAAATACCTAAAAATCCCATTTCTCTTTCTTTCTTTTTTTTTATATTTTACTCATTATTATTTTTTTAAAGGCAAAATATGATATTTTATTAATGAAAACCCATGAAGTACAACCATGACTCTAAACACAGATAGTAAACCAAGATAATAGTCATATCTTTAAATTGCAAAATCCCCAACATAATTACACCAAAAAAATTGAACCATACCAATTAAAAGCATAAAACAAGGAACGACAAACCGAACACCATTGAAAAATAACCACCAGTGCACCACAACTTGTATTACCTTTGAGCATATCTACACCACATTTGTCAAATTCATCAAAAGCTATGCCAATCATCCACCCTAATTACAAGATCCATAGAAAATACTAAACCATTATTCTCTTATCTTCAAAATCTCATAATTGTCTTCTTGCCTTCAAAATTCTAAGCTTAAATTCTAGTAGTTTATTTCTACAAATTCACTTAAAAAATGTGTGAAGGTGCAATCATTGTTGATTTCATTACTCACAACCGAGGCTGTAGAGTCATAGTCTTTGACCTCTGGCCAAACTCACCCTTTGAGAAAATCAACAACAGTAACTTCGAGTCAGATTTGAGTCAACTCGACCACGATAACTCATTCTCCCTCAAAAAGCCTCACCCATTTCTGTAGGTACCATTTCTCTCTCTCTCTCTCTCTCTCTCTCTCTCTCTCTCTCTCTCTCTCTCTCTCTCTCTCTCTCTTTTCTAGTTCAATTTCTTGTTTTTTGCTTTTAGGTTCTAATTGTTGTATGTGTACGAATAGGAGATGATTAGCAACAAGGTTGAAGAAAGCCAAAAAGCAGAGGAGTCAGGCAACGTACCTAGGAAAATGGATAGTTGAGATTCAGGGCTCGAGAAAAAAGAGTCCGTTTTTGGTTGGATACCTTTAAGTCCACATAGGAAAAAGCCTGAGTCTACGACATAATGGTTGGAAGATCCGTGGCAAGAAATCCAAAGTCATTTTTTCCCAATGAAGACAATGAGTTCACCATATCAATTTCCCTAAAAAAGATAACTTTTTGAGTTTAGGGATTTAGAGTTCAATGGGAAGAAGGAAACTGAGATTGATAAGAAGAGATGTGAGGGTTCAGCTTTAGGTTTGGGTTAGAAGAAAAAAAGAAAGTGATTTGTAGTGTGAATCACAGTAATAGAGATGAGTGAGTGGGGATGTGAGTTATTATAATGACCCAACCTCCAACTTGGCACAATGTTGTCCGCTTTGGCACACTAGACCTCATGGCTTTAAAATGTGTTGTGCAAGTGGAAATGCCAATCATTTGTAAATAGCCCAGTCACATCCTCTCTAGCCGATATGGGATACCAAGACTTGACTCCCATCTTGGGGCATCACAATCTCTCATCCTTTTGGCACAATGTCCTCGTTGTGTGGTCCCACACTCAGCAACCCACTTTTGAGCTTTCGAGAGTCGGCCTTGATATGACTCGACCTCTTACTTGACACAATATTGTCCACTTTGGTACACCAGACCTCACGGCTTCAAAATGTATTGTGCAAGTGGAGATTTCAATCACTTATAAGCATCCTAATCACATCCTCTCTAGCCGATGTGGGATACTAAGACTTGACCCTCATCTTTGGGGCGTCACAATTATCATGGGTAGTGAAGAAAAGAGGAAGAATAAATGGTGTTTTTAAGTATTTAAGATTTAATTTACTTGGTGCTGATGTGGAGGTTAGGTAGACTTTTCGATTATTTTTTATAATGGAGGTTTGACATAAGTCGTAGATTGCTGAAAGAAGTAATCGTTGAAGACTTCTTTGTTAAGTTTCTCTTCACGACTAAAACTGTAATTTAACTTGAAAACATCAAATCTACTATTACCTTCACTACTAAGTAGTAAGTAGTATGGGTGGGCATGGGGCATGGTTCAGTAACCTCAAAATTTGGTCGAACCATATCCATAACCATAAACCTAACCATTTCTTTTGATAACCACACTTTTGGTTCGGGTTGGTTATCAAAATTTTACAACTAAATTTTATCAATTCAAGAATGTTATACTAATCAAAGAATATTATAATTAATCAATTCATATTAAAATTCTTAACAATTGATTCACATTCAAATACTTCAAAATAAGTTACAAAGTACAAACTTTCAAATGAAAACTAAAAATAACCAAAATATTAAATAGCCAAGCTCTTTCCCTCCAAGTCTCTCCCTCAATCATCGATGTTCAAGATTGATTGGTTTATTATCAAAGTCGATATCTGTGAAAAAAAAACCACAAGAAAAATAATAATAGGTTATATTTACTTAAAAATAAAAAATAAAACAATAAAGGATACTCTCAATTAAAACAATAACTTGGTCCAAGAACAATAGCTTTGGCTTTTTTTAGTATCAAACAAAGGACAAGAGAAAAACAAACATTAATTTAATTTTTCAAGTGCCAACCCACAATTCAAATACCATTATTGTTTCCAGTAATAACGTTCTTCAATAAATATTTTTATTCAACCTGTACTAAATCAGTATCACATAAACTAAAATTTAGTTTATATGCATATAATTGCAAAAATAAAGAGAAAATACTTGATTCCAAATTTTCATGTTCAGCCAAGCTTTCTTCTACTATAAGTGAACCTTGCGTTCTCCAAATCTAGTCTTGTGTACAAATGAGAACTTCAGCCATTTTTGGAATTATAAAGCTGTAAAATTAATCAAACACACATCCTCCAACACTAAAAGCTGACTCAGATGCAATAATTGATACCGACATAGCCAACAAATCTTGGTCCATAAAATAAAGAACTCTATATTTGCAACCGATATTTTCCACCAAGACATAAAATCAAAAGACTTTCTGGTAACATTTTCACAATCATCCGCTAAATATTTGTCCAATTCAGATTTGGTTTCTTCACCTCTTTGGCTTACATTTTGTTACTTATACACCGAGTTCATAAAATCATAAAATGTCATCAACATCTATCTCACTTTGTACTTAAGATAGGATAGTTTATTGCACATTGGTAGAAGCATCAAGAGAACCATGGAACTCAAACATAGAAACCAAAGTTTGTTGTACTTTCTCACACAAAGCCTTTGCCTTGTTAAAGTCATATGACTCGTTAATGACCCAATTCATGTAATTCAATTTACAACAAAGGTCAACTATCACGACAATGAATAACATCATATTAATATTATCAATGTTTCCCCAATATATATCGTGCTTCATTTTCATCCTCATAGCCATTGAACTTATATATCTATCACCAATCAAACATTTCATAGAAATCATCATCCTCATACCATAAATTTCTTTCATATACACATTCCTGTCACATAAAGAGATCTAGAAACTTTCAAAGTAGCCTTATAAAAGATTTTTAGGAAATGTAACAAAGCACAAGCATGGTCCCAATCCTCTTCCTTAGGATAACCCTTTTTTGAGTTGAGATCTTCCCTATACTTAGTATCTTCAACCTCTAATAGGTCAAAAGCTTTTTGAAATTTCAAAGCAGATTCTAAAATCTAGTAAGTAAAATTACATCTAGTTTCAACATCCAAGAAAAAAGACTTTTGCTTTCAATTTTTTCTTGTTGAACACAAGTTTTGAACCTTTGCAACCTTACTGGAGAAGACCTCATATATTTAACAACCCCACGGATTCTAAAAATAGCCCCATCCAACTCTTATAACCCTTTTGTTGGATATCACCTCACAAGAATGCCCAGGTGATGATTCCCAAACACCCAAGTCCAAAATGACTTGTAATGAAATTAAATAATAAACGAAAGCAATAAAGAAAAGAACACAAGTAATTTGTTATCGAGGTTCGGCAATGTGCCTACGTCCCCGTGAGCTCCTCTAAGCTCTCTGCACTATCTTATCAATGGAGTTCTTTACAAAATACAGCAACTCTCTCTAAGAAACCTAAGTTCTTGAAGAACCAAGAAGAGAAGAAAGAAAGTGATACAACTATTACAAAAGCACTCTACCCACAATCTATACTACTTCTCTCTTTACAACCAGCCTCTCTACAATAAGTCCCTCTTGTGTTTTGTGTCTTTGCACTCTCATATGATTCTCTCTTGTGTAATGATCACTTAAATGTCACAATGTGTCTCTTGTAAACTCTCAATTAATTGATGAGAATGAAGCTAGGTGACCCTTTATATAGTGCACTAACTTCTTGTTCTATCTTGAGGGTTAATCTCCACCCTTAGATCTTGATGACTAATTAACCGTGGCCCTCCATCAATCCTCAGTGATCCTATGCATTTTGAGTATGTCTCACAAACTCAACTAAAGACTGAAATATGTGTGCATCAGTGTGCCTAGCGTCGCGGCCTAGATCAGGGTGTGCTGTGGCCTTAAATAGAGTTAAAGCACCTCCACTTGCATCCATTCTAGGCACTGTGGCCTTGGGGAGGCAGCGCTACGGCTTGTCCCTTCCTCCAGCTCCTCTTTGCTAGGCGCCAAGGCCTAGACAAGGCTGGGCCGCGACGCACACTGGTGTACACCTTTTGCTGAACATGCTGATTTTTCTTCCTTCCTTTTTCCGTTTAAATCTTAGACAAACTCCAACAATCTCTACCTTTGTCTAAGCATTTAAACCGAACCCATTATGCAAAGAACTCAGTATCCAAACTCATCTTGAGTCATCATATCAACCGACTCCAATCCTAAGAAGTCCAAGGCAATGATTGAACTTGCTTAGAGGTAGAACTTTAGTACCTAAATTCGCAGGGTTTTCTTCCATGGCTACCTTGTCCACATGAATGCATCATTTTGTAAAATTTTCTCGAATGAAATGGTACCGAACATCCATGTGTTTTGTCCTCTCATGGAACACCGGATTCTTACACAAGTGCAATGCACTTTGGCTCTCTGAATGCACCACAACCTGCTCCTCTAATACCTTCAACTCTTTCAGCAACCCTTTGCACCATATAGCCTCATTGATGGCTTCCGTAGCCGCTATGTACTCAGCCTTGGTTGTTAAGAGTGCTACCACCGGCTGCAACTGAGCCTTCCAACTTACACAACATCCGTTTAAGCTGAAGAAGTAAGAAGTAATCGATCTCTTTTTATCCCGGTCTGCTCCATAGTCCGAATCAACATAACCCTCAAGGCAGATGAACTTACCCCTCTTCTCATAAACTAGCCCTACTTCTGGGCTTCCCTTCAAGTACCTCAACAACCACTTAATCCCAAACCAATGCTCCTTTCGTGGATTACTCATAAACCTGCTGAGAACACTTATTACATGAGCAATATCAAGTCTAGTGCTTACCATGGTGAACATTACAGAACTAACAGCACTAGAGTAAGGGATTTTTTCCATTTCTTTCTCTCCACCTCCGATCTCGGACATTGATCGCTAGAGAACTTGAAATGACCAGCAAGGGGAACCTTCACTAGTTTGCTATCTTCCATAGAGAACTTAGATATCATCTTCTCTATATAGGAAGTTTGAGAGATCTTCAATCTGTTTCTCTCCCTTTCTCAGATGATATTCATCCGAAGGATCTTCTATGCGTAGCCAAGATCCTTCATCTCAAACTCCGAACTGAGTTGAGACTTCAATTCTTTTATCCTTTTCATGCTGCTTCCAACCAGCAACATATCATCAACATAGATCAGAATGATCACCACTTCCTCCACCTTGTGCCCCTTGTAGTATAAGCGCGAATCATAGTAGCTCCTCATGAAACCTAAGCTGATTACAAAGGAATTTAATCTCTTATTCCATTGCTGAGGTGATTGTTTCATGCCATAGAGAGATTTCTTCAATTTGCACACCAATTCTCCCTGTCTTTCTTCCTCATAGCCTTTGGGTTGCCTCATGTAGATGGTCTCATTAAGCCCTCCATGTAAGAACACTTTCTTCATATCCATTTGCTCGATTTCCCAATCAAATTGGACCACCATTTCCAATACTATTCGTATCGTCTTGTACTTCACAGCCGGTGAGAAGATTTCGGTGAAATCTATGTTTTCTTTTTGTGTGAACCACTTTGCCACCAGTCTAGCTTTATACCGGACTTCATCTCCTGGAGTATTCCCTGCTTTAATCTTGTAGATCCATCTACAATCCAAAACTCTCTGTTTTTCTGGTTTGGGCACCAATTCCCAAGAGTTGTTCTTCCTCAAAGAATCCATTTTTTCCTCCATAGCTAGCTGCCACTTTGACGAATCCTTACACTCCATGACATCCATGTAAGTTTCTGGTTCAACCATCCCTCATTCTATCCAAAGAGCTACTACATTAGCATCCGTAAACTCATATCTCAAAGGTGGTCTAACCACCCTCATTTCCTTGTCCCTTGTGAGCTGGTAGTCATTCTGACTTGCTGCATTATCCCCTTCCAGTTCAGCATCCTCTTGAGTTTCTTGAGCTTGGCCTGCATTAATGGGCTCTACCTAGTCTGAACCCTCTTGCCTTCCTTGCTCAACCTGAACTGAATTTTCCTTGATGCGATGCTCCACAAATTTTGGACTGGTTTGCTCACTAGCCCCTACAGGGTTAGTTTTCTACAAGTAGGGAAATAATAATTCATTAAAAATAACATCTTTACTTATTATGAGTTTCATTCCTTTTGGTTCTAAGGACCATAACCTATACCCCTTAACCCCATCACCATACCCTAGAAATACACATTTTCTAGACCTTGAGTTAAGTTTATCATCCTTTTGATGTGCAAATGCAGCACACTCAAAAGTCCTAAGGTTGCTTAACTCATAAAGTTTTCCACTCCACATCTCCATGGGAGTCTTGAGCTCTAAAGCTCTAGAGGGTGATCTATTTACCAAGTATGCAGTAGTAGACACAGCTTCCCCCCAAAAATATTTTGGTAAATCGGATCCTATTAACATGCACCTAACTTTTTCCATAAGAGTCCTATTCATTCTCTCAGCAACTCCATTTTGCTGAGGTGTTTTTACAATCTTTCTATGCCTTAGAATGCCATTTAATTCATAGAATTTATCAAAATCCTTATTACAAAATTCTAAGCCATTATCGGTTCATAAAGCCTTAACTACCTTACCCGTTTGAGTCTCCAGCAACTTTTTCCACACAACAAATTTATTCAAAGCATCTGATTTATTTTTAAGCAAATAAACCCAAACTTTTCTTGAATAATCATCAATTAAGGATAGAAAGTAAAAGTTACCTCCCTGTGTTGGTGTTCATGCTTGTCCCCAAAGGACCGAATGAATGTAGTCAAGAATGCCCTTAGACTTGTGTACTCTGGTGTTGAAGCTGACTCGGTGTTGCTTCCCAAGAATGCAACACTCGCAGAAATCCAATTTCTCTACTTTGTCTCATCCAAGTAGATCATCCTTGCTAAGAACTTGCAGACCCTTTTCGCTCATATGTCCCAAGCGAGTGTGCCAAAGGGCTGCCATATCCATCTCAACCATCAAGCTTGCTACTTGATCCTTGATTTTTATCTCTTCGATCATCTCATAGAGTCCATATTTTATTGCTGCTTTGATCACTACTAAAGATCTCTTGGTCACCTTGATCTTTTCTCCCTTTGCTTTGTATGTCTACCCCATGGAATCCAGCTGCCCCAATGAGATCAAATTCCTCTTCAAATCCGGAAGATACCTCACATTCCATAGTAGCCTTGTGACTCCATCAAACATCCTCAACTGGATGTCTCAAATCCCCCTCACTTGGCAAGAATTATCATTCCCTAAGAAAACCCTTCCATCATTGATTTCCTTGAAATTCTTGAACCATTCCTTGTGAGGGCACATGTGATAAGTGCACCCAGAATCCGGAATCCATTTCTCGCTGCCTTGCCTCCTGCTCACATTTGAGCACACAACAAGAACATCATCTTGATGTTCTCATTTGACAACCAAAGCCTCTCCATTATTGGTATGGCTTCTCCCTCTCTCATCCCACAACATCTTCTTACAATCTTTTTTGAAGTGACCCTCCTTGTTGCAGTAGAAGCACCTCTTTCCTCCAAATCTTGGTTTGGAATTTTCTCTCCCATGGCTCTGCCCTCTACTTCTTGATTTCTTCCGGTAGTTGCCATGGTTGCTACTGCCATTCCGAGTTGCTCGTCTTCCTCTTACGAATAACCCTTCCCTACTTGATGCATCCCTACTCTTGGCTTTGAAATCATGAGTTGTTATAGCATTGACCACAATTTCTTTGGTTAGTGTATCTCTTCCATATTCAATTGCATTAATTAAACTATCAAAACAATCAGGAAGAGAATTTAATAACATAACAGCCAATTGTTCATCTGGGAATTTAATACTACAACTAGCCAAATCTTGAACTAGTTTATTAAAGACATCAAGATTATCTTGCAACTCTTTACTAGGATCCATTTTAAAAGCAAAGATTCTTTTAAGAAGATAAATCTTGTTAGGGAGAGTTTTGGTAAGAAACAACTCATCTAGTTTCTTCCATATGACAGTCAGATTGTGACACTATCCGACATGTGCAAGAAAATGGTACTGTAAGCCATCTTCTTCATCTTAATCCGCTGGTCCTCCATGATACTTGCTGGAAACGCATCATCTTCTCCAATAGCTAAGTCCACATTCTGTTGCATAAGAATAGCTTTGATCTTCCGCTTCCATAAGGAAAAATCTCCCTTTCCATCAAACTTCTCAAAAACGAAATTTGAACCCATCTTGCGGAGATGATCCTAGATATGTGCAGCACCTGCAAATGCTTTCCAACTTCTTCTAAACCTCAAGAACACAATCGAAGATTGATCTCAATGTCGTTCTTGAATTAACCTCAAGAACACAATCTGAGCTTGATCTTTACTCCGTTCTTGAATCACCCAAGAAGTTTGTTCTTTGATTCTTGGACTCTTGCTCCTATACCTTCTGTTCTTGCTCCGACACCTACCTGTGTAAGCTCTGATACCACTGTTGGAAATCACCTCACAAGAATGCCCAGGTGATGATTCCCAAACACCCAAGTCCAGAATGACTTGTAATGAAATGAAACAGCAAACGAAAGCAAGAAAGAAAAGAACACAAGCAATTTGTTATCGAGGTTCGGCAATGTGCCTACGTCCCCGTGAGCTCCTCTGAGCTCTTTGCACTATCTTATCAATGGATTTCTTTACAAAATACAGCAACCCTCTCCAAGAAACCCAAGTTCTTGAAGAACCAAGAAGAGAAGAAAGAAAGTGATAGAATTATTACAAAAGCACTCTACCCACAATCTATACTACTTCTCTTTTTACAACCAGCCTCTCTACAATGAGTCCTTCTTGTGTTTTGTGTCTTTGCACTCTCACTTAAATCTCTTTTGTGTAATGATCACTTATTTTTCACAATGTGTCTCTTGTAATCTCTCAATTAATTGATGAGAATGAAGCTAGGTGACCCTTTATATAGTGCACTAACTTCTTGTTCAATCTTGAGGGTTAATCTCCACCTTTAGATCTTGATGACCAATTAACCATGGCCTTCCATCAATCCTTAGTGATCCTATGCATTTTGAGCATGTCTCACAAACTCAACTAAAGGCTGAAATATGTGTGCATCAGTGTGCCTAGCGTCGCGGCCTTGAATAGGGCTGAAACACCTCCACTTGCATCCATTCTGGGCGCTGCGGCCTTGGGGAGGCAGCGCCGCGGCTTGCCCCTTCCTCCAGAACTCCTCTTTGCTGGGTGCCATGGCCTGGACAAGGCTGGGCCGCGGCGCACACTAGTGTAAACCCCTTGCTGAACATGCTGATTTTTCTTCCTTCCTTTTTTCGTTTAAATCTTAGACAAACTCCAACACCTTCTCTAACACTTAAGCTCAAAATATGTGTAACACATCTCATGTGTAAATAGCCACCCTTCAAGACACACCATTTCCAATTAAAAAGTCTTTTAATCAAGTGTTGAATCCACGTATCATTAGAGCTCGCATTATCAACTGTTATCGTGAAGATATTTCTAATACCCCAATCAAGCAAGCATCTCTCAACGGCTTTACCGATTACTTCGCCTGAATGACCAAAAATTGGACAAAAGTTCAAAATTCTTTTTTGCAATTTCCAATTATGATCAATAAAATGAGCAATGAGAAACATATAATTAAGGTTTTGACAACAGGTCCATGTGTCAGTGGTGAGGCTAATTCTATGATTAAACCTACCAAAAAAAAATTCAACTTACTCCTTTCCTTTGTATAGAGATTTAAACAATCTAGAGTCAATGTTTTACGAGAAGAAACAAAAAACCATGGTTGTATCACACCACAAAAATCTTGAAATCTCTCACGCTCCACATGCCTAAAAGGCAACTCATCCTTAATAATCATCCTTGCAAGTGCTTTCCTACAAGATTCTTGTTCAAACTTCCAAGTGCTACGTATTTTTGTGGTATTACTAGTAGGAACACCATACTCAACATTTTCTACTAGTTTATAACCCAAATTCTTCTATTTTTTATCATTAAAATTGTTAGATTGTAAGCATCTGTTCAAGTGGTTAATCATTCAACTAGTACCATATCCTTTTTTTACAAGCGATAACCTTTCTACAATATCCACATGAGGCTTATTTATCATTTTCATTCAATAAAACAAAATGATCCCATAGCCAAGATCTTTTCTTAAAATCACTCACCTTTAAAGAAATCACATATTTAAGTGGTATTTTAGATACAAAAAAAGTTTAAGTCGAATTAGGATTGTTTCTTGGACCTTTAGCCGTAGTTTTAGTGTTACTATTATCTTTCATTGACTCCACCTAGTAAGAATGAAAAACATAAATAAACAAAAACAAGAGAGATTTTTATGCTATCTTTAGGAAAATCCAATGAGAACAATAGAATTAGTGGAATATAAATGAAATACTTAATTTTTTTGCAATACCCATTACAATACACAAGATGGTGAAGAAATTAACATTTATAATCATCAAAATTCCTCCCTAATTCAAAACAAAAATGAGAGAGATTTTGTGAAAATATGAAAGAGAACCCAAAACAAAAAATAAATAAATTAACAATATATGTATTTTATGCAGATAATATTGCAAGTTTCAAGCTTGCAACAAATTAATCAAAGACTCCAAAAAAAAAGATAGGAAAAAGAAAAACCCATAGGATCCATCTAATTCAAAGCCTAATAAAGGTTTTATTTCTTGAATTCTACATGTAGGTAGGATGTGTCAAAGATGAAAAAGGGGTAAAACTTGACCAAACACATGATAGTTATAGCAAGCAATAGATCATATAAAATGAAATAATACTAATTACCAACACTAAAGCAATGTTCATGAGGTAAATCTGTTCATAGAACAAAAAAATTTAAGAGCCTTGAGCCAAAAAAAACTGAGAAGATTGACTCAAGAAAAAATTAAATAATTTTTTTATTTTTATTAGGGGTTCTATTCTAGAATTCAAACCTAATCATTAATCAAGAAGTGGTGGGAACAATGAAACCTATGAATGCAAAAGATTCTATTGAAAATGAATCCTAATAATTCATTGGGTGGGATGCTGGAACAAACCAGAAACCAATTCGTCTAAAAAAACAAGAGCAATTCCTCCTAGACAATAAAATATGTTGACGCGGGGAGGAATGTATTTACTAGTTATATCATCTGCAATCGCCTAAATCTCGAGACTTTCTTCAAACCAATTATAGATTTTATTGAGATAGGTAAACTAAGGGGACTCACCCTCCAAGAACCGTATATGAGAATTTCATCTTGTACAACTTAAACAAAAACAACCAAATACTGGTCGAAATAGATATGTAATAGAAAGTTTGAAACTTCTAAACTCTCTCATTCAATATTATTTGAAGTTACGAAAGAATAAAAATTTGAAAGCTCTTCTTTGTGGTTAAATGCCAAAAAATCAAGTTGGCATTGATGGGATACAGAAAGGTATGGAGACAAATTTATAATTTTGTAATCATGAAAGAATTATGTTTTAGTAGGGATCTTAGGACATAATATTTTATTAAGATTTAATTTCTTGGATAGGATTAGAACTTAGTATTTTATCATTATCAAATTTCTTTAGTTAAAGTATTAGAGTAGGACTAGGATTCCTAAAGATCTTTATTTAAGAGATCTCTATGTTAATTTTTGGTAGTTTAGAATGAATACAAATTATTGATATTGAGTATTAATTTCTTTTCAATCTTTAAGGTAGCTTGGTTTCTCTTCCAATCCGCAGGGTAGCTTGGTTTATATTTCCTTATCTCTTCTTTATCTTCATGTTCTACATCAATTTGGTATCAGAGCCTAAAATCAAATCTCCATACATACACCCTAACCCAAACACAAACACACCCTAACCTAAAACACAACACTCAAACACACCCTACACCATTTTTGATTTTGAAAAAAAATGAGTATATACAAGAGTTCAGTCACCGCATCAATTCCTTCATCGTCGAGCTGCCGTCGCCAGCCACCATCAGCCTTTTAATGTCCCCAAGCTTTGATCTCTAACTAGATTTCGCCTTCCCAATCAGATTTCGGTGATATCTTACCTAGATCTGACCGTTTGAGGCGATATTCAGCCTCTTAAGACGTGATCTCCCATTTTTTAGTGAACTAGCGTCTTCACTTCTAGTCCTCGGAGTGCGCTGCCACCACCAACAGGTACGAAAACCTCTGGTGAGCATAACCTATTATTTCCCACCCGAACCATAGTTATATTCGTTGTTGAAAACTGTTGGAAATCACCTTGACAAGATGCCTAGGTGGTAATCTTCCAAACACCCAAGTCTAAAATGACTTGTAGAAAGAAATACAGCAATCGAAAGCAAGAAAGAAAAGAAGACAAGCAATTTGCTATCGAGGTTCGACAATGTGCCTACGTCCCCATGAGTTTCTCCGAACTCTCTGCACTAAATCAATGGTTCTTTACAATTACAGCAACCCTCTTCAAGAAGCTCAAGTTCTTGAAGAAACCAAGAAGAGAAGAAAAGAAGAAGATAAGAACTAACAATGCTCTCTATCTAATCTAGACTCCTCTCTCTTTACAACCAGCCTCACTACAATGAGTCCCTCTTATGTTTGTGTCTTTGCATTTTTCACACAATTCTCTCTTGTATGTCACTCTTTACAATTGATCACAAACAATGTCACAATTTAATTCATGATGAGAATGAAGCTAGGTGACCCTTTATATAGTGCACCAACTTCTTGTCCATTCTTGATAGTCAATCCTCACCCTTAGATCTTGATGACTACTTAACCATGGCCCTCTATCAATCCTAAGTGGTGCTGTGCATTTTAACCTTGCATCCACGCACCTAAGAGGAGGTTCAAGCAAGCTGTCCATGTGTGCTTTAGCTTCGTCTAGCGCCTAGGCGCTAAACAGGGGCTGTCCATGGAACACCGGATTCCTCCACAAATGTCATGCATTTTAGCTATCCAAAGACACCACCACCTGCTCTTTTAGGACCTCCCACTTGTCCAACAACCCTTTGCACCCCATAGCCTCCTTTATGGCTTCTGTAGCCGCTATACATTCTGCCTCTTCAAATACCTCAGCAACCACTTCATCCCAAGTCAATGCTTCTTTCTGGGATTACTCATAAATCTGCTAAGAACACCCATTGCCCAAGAAACCCTTAACCAGTTTCTCTCCTTTTCTTGGATTCTACACATCCCAAGGATCTTTTGTGTAAGGATGAGATCCTTCCTCTCAAACTCCTCACTGAGTTGAGATGTAAACCTTTCCATCCTATTCCTGCTGTTCCAAACCAACAACACATCAATGACGTAGATGAGGATTCTCACCATCTTCTCTACCTTGTGTCCAGGTGAGAAAGTTCTTGTGAAATCTATGTCTTCTCTTCTCGTGAACCCATTTGCCACCAGCCTAACCTTGTTCCAGACTTCATCTCCTGGAGGGCACCCTTCTTTGATCTTGTAAGTCCACTTACAATCCACAACTCTCTGATTTCTCGGAATGTGTACCAATTCTCAGAAGTTGTTCTTCCTCAAATAATTCATTTCTTCCTCCATAGCCAGCTGCCACTTTGATGAATCCTTACATTCCATGGCTTCCATGTAAGTTTCTAGTTCAACCTCTCCTTTTATCCAAGCAGCTGCTATATTAGCATCCGCAAACCTATTTCTCAAAGGTGGTCTAACCACCCTCTTTCCCTAGTCTCTTGTGAGCTGGTAGTCATTATGACTTGCTGCATCAACCTCTTCTTGTTCAGCCTCTTCTTGAGTTTCTTGAGCTTGGCCTTTATCCAAGGGCTTTACCTGGTCCGAACTCTCTTACCTCTTTTGCTCTACCTAAACTGAGTTCTCCTTGATGCGATGCTCCATAACTTTTAGACTGGTTTGCTCACTAGCCCCTACATGGCTAGTTTTCTCCAAGTAGGAAAATAATAATTCATTAAAAATAACATCCCTACATATAATAAGTTTCATGCCCTTCTTTTCTAAGGACCACAACCTATATCCCTTAACCCTATCACCATATCCTAGAAATACACATTTTTTAGATCTTGGGCTAAGTTTGTCCTCCTTTTGATGTGCATATGTTGCACACCCAAAAGTCCTAAGGTTGCTTAATTCAGGGGGCTTTCCACTACACAATTCTTCGGGAGTCTTGAGCTCTAAAGCTCCAGAGGGTGATCTATTAACCAAGCATGCAGCTGTAGCCATAACTTCTCCCTAAAAATATTTTGGTAAACCGGATCCATCTAACATGCACCTAACCTTTTCCATAAGGGTCATATTCATTCACTCAGTAACTCCACTTTGCTGAGGGGTTTGCATACCCATCCTATGTCTTAGAATCCCATTTAACATACAAAATTGATTAAGTTCTTGGTTAAAAATTTCTAAGCCATTATCGGTTCTTATCCCCTTAACTACTCTACCCATTTGAGTCTCTACTAGCCTTTTCCACACCACTAATTTATTCAAGACATCTGATTTATTCTTAAGCAAATAAATCCATACTCTTCTTGAATAATCATCAATTAAAGACAGAAAGTAAATGTTACTACCCTGTGTTGGTGTCCTTGCTGGTCCCCAAAGGTCCGCATGAATGCAGTCAAGAATGCCCTTAGACTTGTGCACTCCAGTGTTTAAGCTAACCTGGTGTTGCTTCTCAAAAACACAACACTCGCAGAAATCAAGTTTCTCTACTTTGTCTCCACCAAGTAGACCATCATTGCTAAGAACTTGCAGGCCCTTTTTGCTCATGTGTCCTAAGTGAGTGTGCCAAAGGGTTGCGCTATCCATCTCAGCCATCAAGCTTGCTGCTTGATCATTGATTTTTGTCTCTCCGATCATCTCATAGAGTCCATTGTTTCTTACTGCCTTGATAACTACCAAAGATCCCTTGGGCACCTTGATCTTTCCTCCCTCTACTTTGCATGTATACCCTATGGAATCCAGTTGCCCCAATGAGATCAAATTTCTCTTCAAATCTGGAAGATACCTAACATTTCGCAGCAGCCTTGTGACTCCATCAAATATCCTCAATTGAATGTCTCCAATCCCCCTCACTTGGCAAGAATTATCATTCCCCAAGAAGACATTTCCATCATTGGTTTCCTTGAAATTCTTGAACCAATCCCGGTGAGGGCACATGTGATAAGTGCACCCGATATCCAAGATCCATTTCCTGCTGCCTTCTTGCCCCTTGCTCATATCTGAGCACACAATAAGAACATCATCACCTTGCTATTCTCCCTTGGCAACCGAAGCCTCCCTATTGTTGGTATAGCTTCTCCTCTCATCCTTTGTCATCTTCTTGCAATATTTCTTGACATGACCCTCCTTATGGTAGTAGTAGCAACTCTTCCCTCTAAATCTTGGTTTGGAGTGCTCTCTTCTATGGCTCTGTCTTCTACCTTTGTCTCGATAGTAGCCATGCATGATGTTGTGCACTCTCTCATGGCTCTCTCCTCTACCTCTGTCCCGGTAGTAGTCATGGTTGCTGCCATACCGAGTTCCTGGCCTTCTTCTAAAGAACATCCTTCTACCACTTGATGCACTCCTCATCTTGGCATCAAGATCATCTTACAACTCTTTATTAGGATCAAATTTAAAAGCAAAGATTCATTTACGAAGATACCTCTTATCCGGGAGAGTCTTGGCAAGAAACAACTCATCTAGTTTCTTCCATATTGCAGCTGGATCTTCCGAGTCTCCGCACTCCCTTGTGACATTATCCGACATGTGCAAGAAGATGGTGTTGTAAGTCATCTTCTTTATTTCAATCCGCTGGTCCTCCGTGACACTTGCTGGAAAAGCATCATCTTCTCCAATAGCCAAGTCCACTTTCTGTTGCATTAGAACAGCCTTGATCTTCCACTTCCAAAGGGCAAAGTCTCCCTTTCCATCAAACTTCTCAACATAGAAATTTGAAGCCATATTTGCGGACAAGATCCCAGATTTATGCACTACCCAAAAATGTTTTTTCTAAACCTCAAGAACACAGATCGAAGATGGATCTTAACACCGTTCTTGAATCACCCTCAAGAACACGATCTAATCTTGATCTTTACTCCGTTCTTGAATCACCCAAGAAGTTAATCTTTGATTCTTGGAGTCTTGGCTCCGTCACCTTCTTGTTCTTGCTCCGATACCCTCTATCCAAGCTCTGATACCACTGTTGGAAATCACTTTGAAAAGATGCCCAGGTGGTGATCTTCCAAACACCCAAGTCTAGAATGACTTGTAGAAAGAAATACAACAATCGAAAGTAAGAAAGAAAAGAAGAAAAACGATTTGTTATCGAGGTTCAGCAATGTGCCTACGTCCCCGTGAGTTCCTCCGAACTCTCTACACTAAATCAATGGTTCTTTATAATTACAGAAACCCTCTCCAAGAAGCTCAAGTTCTTGAAGAAACCAAGAAGAGAAGAAAGGAAGAAGATAAGAACTAACAATGCTCTTTATCTAATCTAGACTCCTCTTTCTTTACAACCAGCCTCACTACAATGAGTCCCTCTTGGGTTTGTATCTTTGCACTCTCACATAATTCTCTCTTGTATGTCACTCTTTACAATTGATCTCAAACAATGTCACAATGTAATTCATGATGAGAATGAAGCTAGGTGACCCTTTATATAGTGCACCAACTTCTTGTCCATTCTTGAGAGACAATCCTCACCCTTAGATCTTGATGGCCACTTAACCATGGCTCTCCATCAATCCTAATTCGTGCTATGCATTTTAACCTTACATCCACGCGCCTAAGAGGAGGTTCAAGCAAGCTATTCATGTGTGCTTCAGCTTTGCCTAGCGCTTAGGCGCTGAACAGGGCCGGTGCGGCGCTGGGCAGAGCACCTTTGCACCATGTTCTGGAAGGCGCGACACTGGTGGAGGAGAGGCACGGTGTTGCCTTGCTTCCAGCACCTCCCTTGCTGGAAGGCGCGGCGCTGGTAGAGGAGAGGCGTGACGCTCACTGATGTTGCCCTTCACACAGTAGTGCGCACAACTTTGCTTTGTTGATTAGGGGTGTGCACACACACCCAAATGGATGCACACACATGTGTGCACTCCTTTAACATGCTATATTTTAATCTTCCAACCTTGATTTAGACTTTAACCATCTTTGAACCATGTTTAGACATGTTTAAACCTTAAGCAAATACCAACAACAACCAAAAGCTAGCCGGATCTACTATCACACGTATATTCCTTCAGATCTGCTGTGTCTCGGTGTTTTTCGACCAAGCCAGCACCACCACGGTGGTCGGAACTCCATTTCCAATCTACTCGTGCAATTCTGGCGCCAACCCATATTGGACAAAGCTACACGCGTACCACACTCTAGGTTTAATCCGGGTTACCCCACTGACCTAATTAGCTAACCCGTTTGACACCTAGATATGAGACCAGTTGACCAGCCGCATTGACCGAGCTGAGCCACCAAGTTGAGTCGAGTTTCTGAGTAATTCTTTCAAGTCGTTTGAGCCATTTGTGCTGGCTTTAAGCTGATCAAGAGCTAAAACGTCCAGGTTTTTAAATCTTTTGATTACATTAGAGTTTGGTTTTTGTTGTAAAAAATAAATAAATAAAGGAACATGAAAAAAAAATAAAAAAAGATTTAATTTCTATACTTTATTCCTGTTTCTAATTTATTTAAATTAGAAATATGTGGTCTATTTTCGAGCTTGACTAACAACTCATTGAAGTTCGATAGAAGCTTGCAAGTCCTTATTTGTCGATTGATAAGCTCATTTGTTATCTTGACCAAACTACACTATGTTTTCAAAGGTAACACAATCACCTCCTACATTGCTGTAAACCACACTCGCTTTGTTGATAGAAGTTTTAGTTGTTGACCAGCTTTTCAGGCATCATATGTTAATGTGAAAATTGCGATCGCCACTTGTATAAGTGAAATAACAAAGATAACTGCACCATACATCCCTTATGATGATGAATAAATAAAGGAGGTCTTCTAGTTGATTGTGTTCTCGTTTGAAAATCTAGCTGATCAGTCTAGTCTGTCATATATTAAGAGGATCCCAATTCTTGAGACTGTTGCCAAGGTTAGATCATGTGTAACGATGTTTGATCTTGAATGTGATGGTATAATTAATGAAATGTTTCGGCATTTCCTCAAGGTTATAAGGGATTATCATCCAGAAAATGTTTTGTCATCGATGGAAATTATTATGATCCTTGTATTAGAAGAAAGTGAAGAAATTTGCCAAGAGTTTCTCTCCACAATCCTAGCTAGTGTTAAGAAAGGCAATGCAAAAGTTACGCCTATAGCTCAGAAGTTTGCAAAGAGAGTTCTTGAAAACTGTGCTACTAAGCTCAAACCATACCTGATAAAAGATCAAGAGGTTGTACTAGCCACAACTCCTTCACTTGTTGAGCAAGTTCATGAAAAGTTGGAAGACATGAGTGAGACAGTGGTTGTTATGCAGGCTCCTAGTGTTGATTTTATCCTACTTATTTGGTTTGAAGCACCGCCACAAACATTCTCGGTCAATTTTTTTTCTTTGGTCAAGACCTCATTTTTTAAGACTTTTGTGACTATGCTTTATTTCTACAAGGATCACAGTTATTGCTACTCCCTCATTTCAAAACTCGAGGTCGAGTATTTTCTAAGTGGTGGAGAATGATGGGGGTACAGAAGAGTATGAGGATAAAGTTGTAATTTTGTGATCATGAAATAATTATATTTTAGTAGAGATATTAGCACATAGCGTTTGATTAGGATTTAATTTGTTGGGATAAGGATTAGAACGTAGTATTTTTATATTTATTAAATTTCTTTAATTAAAGTGTTGGGGTAGGATTAAGATTCCTAAATATCTCTATGTTAATTTTCAATAACTTTGAATGAATAAAAATTATTTCTTCTCAACCTTCAGGGTAGCCTGGCTTCTTTTCCAATCCCTATGGTAGCTTTATTTTTATTTCTTTATCTATTTATTTCTTCTCTATCTTTTTCTACATCAGATGTTCAGTCTCATCATTTTCCCGTGAAACAAACAGAAGTAGAATATTCTATAAATGGGAAAAACAATGGTTGAAAAAGGCAAAAGAAATTGAAGGAGGGTTAGGGTTTTACCTGTTGCGTTGGAGAGGAAATTTGAGATAATGATTGACAACGAAGCACGGGTTCACACTGAATGGTGGCTATTGGCTTGCTAGGTAGAGGTGTTGCTGCTCGCGTCAAATCGTGGGATCCTGGGTGTGGGAGAATAGAGGAGTGCAACCATGTAGAGCTAGAGGCGAGAGAGTGGGAAGCTCAAGAATGATTATGGTTAAGCTACAACGTATTTAGGGAGTTACGCTTTTTCTTTCTGGGTGTGGGAGAATAGAGGAGTGCAACCGTGCAGAGCTAGAGGCGAAAGAGAGGGGAGCTCAAGAATGATTATGGTTAAGCTACAACATATTTAGGGAGTTACGTTTTTTCTTTCTACTTTCTAGTAAGTTATTTTACCGTTATAACTTTCGTCTTGAAATGTAAGAGTTTAATTTATTGTTATAATTTATCAAGATAAAATTGTAACTTGATGTATAATATATATTTAATTATATACTTATCTAAAATATATATATAATTATAAATTATATATAATTTTAATATCATTCAGTTAAATGGTTAACCGGTATATTTTAAAATCAATAATCATAATTATAAAATAAAAAAATCCAAATCATAAATCTAATTATTTTTTTTTACACCACTATTTTATTCGGTTATAGAACAATTTGGGTGGGTCAAGTTTTTAGGTTACTTTTACATTGCCCAGACCCACAGCGCGCGAAAATCCGATACAGAAAGAGAAGAGAAGGAAAAAAAAACCTGGGGGAAAATGCCGGAGCTACCGGAGGTAGAGGCGGCGAGAAGAGCGATACAGGAGAACTGTTTGGGGAAGAAGATCAAGAGAACGATAATAGCGGGCGACACGAAAGTGATAGATGGAGTGCCTGCATCGGATTTTGAGTCGTCGATTTTGGGCAAGACCATCGTTTCTGCTCGCAGGAAGGGAAAAAACCTCTGGCTCGAACTCGATTCCCCTCCTTTTCCTTCTTTCCAGTTCGGTGCGGTTCTTACTGCTTTGCTACTATTAGTTTTTATTTTTATTAAGCCCTAAAAAAATTGTTTGATTTTCTTCTTCTTTTTCCTTTTTGGTTTAATTTTTTAATGTGTAGAAAAATTAATCTCTCTCTCACTCTTTGGGCTAAGGTCGTCTTTGTTTTTTTTCTTCTTTTAGTTATTCTTATGCGAATTTTGTATTTGAAGGGGGAAAATGTGGGTGCGTGGGTATTGCGAAGTGAAATGGAAGTCAATGCTATTGTTAGTCTACCAAACATAGTTTTACTTGTTGGAGTCCTGATTTTATCTTTTTGGGTACCAAGAATATCGCTTGTGAAGCTTTTCTCTTCAGCAAGAATGTTTAGTCTGTACTCTGTACGTATGTGTTTTGTTTCTTATCTCTTTGACTTTTAAGGGGATGTTTGGATGAGTTGATTTAGAGCATAGATTCTCCTCTCTCACTTAGTAACGGAATGGAAACCCGACTTATTTTTGTTTATTGTATGATCTACTCAGCAAGAAAAAGGATTATGCTTAAGTCGCTTACTAGTACTCGAGTCTTTTGTGACCATTACTTATGTTGTGTAGTTCAATGTATTTCAGGGATGGCAGGTGCTATATATATTAAAGGGGTTGCTGTTACTAAATATAAGAGGTGAGGCATAGTACAATTAAATGCTATTGCGATTGCGGTCTATATGGACATTCTTTTAATTCCTCACCAAATTGCTTTTTCTTTTTTCAAATTTCAGTTTGTGGTTATTGAAACAATTATTTAGACCATAGTTATCAAAATCATACGATTCACGATTCAATTCATATGATTCGATTTGATTCAGGACCGAATCGGAGTTAATCCCGGATCAATACCGAGTTTACAATTCAATACAATTTGATTATTACGATTCACTCGATTAAGTAAAACTTATACATTTTTTATAAAAAAAATTATAGAAAAATGTTTTAAAATAAGATGTTTAGAACTAAAATAAACATAGTTTATTATTTTTTCTCTTCATAAGTTATTCTAGAAATTTAGAATTTTAAGATTTTTTGTGATGAAACAAGCAAGCCAATATAGCATTCATATCTTTGATTTCAATCCATAATAGTATTAAGTATAATAATAGCATCATTTTATTTTATTGCTTTATTATATTGTTTTATTGTGCTACCTTAGTTGTTATTTGTTAGTTGTTAGCAAATTACTATTATATTACTATACTATTTTAATTAGAGTGGCTTTCCAATTGCTCACATTGTCATTCAATATATGTTAAAATATTTCACTTTTAATATATCTTTTTTGTTTAACATATATACATCTCAATTTAAATTGATTTTAAGGATTTGTATTGAATCTTACAATTCGATTCGTTTTTCATATATCATGCTTGACGATCTTTTCATGTATATAACAATATGCATATGCATGTCATAATAACTTAGAATGTTGCTTACAGGTCTGCCTTGAAAGACACTGATGAATGGCCATCCAAATATTCAAAGTTTTTCGTTGAAGTAAGAATAATTTTTGCTTTCATGTATTGGAATGTTTTATGCTTGTATTGTTAGAATCATGAGTAATTTTTCTTTCTTGTGGCTGCTATAATAGGTTTATTCGGGCTGCTATAATAGGTTTATTCGGGCATAAGTTGTTAAAACATTAAGACAGCTGAATGCTCTTTGTGATAATCATGGCCAGTTTCAATTGCATTTGTGTTTTCATTCTTCTAAAGTACCCTCACTGAATATATAGCGTCTAATAAAAGTCTGTATGCTTATTTAATTGTTCCTGAAGTGCAGCTTTTGAACATTGATAAAAAAAAGAAGAGAGAAATACAACTTTTGAACATCCTCAAATTCCAATTTCTAAAACCAGTAGCAAGGACAAACTCTTCATGTTTTTTTCAGATCATAAATTTAAACAGTGCATTATTGTTGATGTAAATATGTAGTTTTGCTGCACGATAAATGTCTTGTACTCCTTTTTTTAAGTTCTTGGTGCAACGAAAAGCTTTGCTAAGTATTTTCAAATTGGAGGGAGTAAAGTTCGTTGTATTTAGCATAAGTCAAAGACCTGCTAGGAAGTGGGGCATGGATGAATCTTGGGATTTATATTGGTTTTTTTTATGACAAAGCTGCATATCCAGTTTGTGTTAATTTCATGGCTTCCTTGAATAATTATAATCAGTGAAGATGTATAACTATAAAATATTTTAGTATTTTTTAATCTAAGTAAATACCAATGTAAAACATTTTCTTTTGGGGTGTGTGTGTGTGTTGGGGGGGCGGAGGGAGCTCGTTGAGCATATTATACACTTAGAGATTATATATCATCCAGGAGGTATCACACTTATAAAAAAAAAAAAAAGGAGGTATCACTAATTTGCTTTCGGTTTGTTTAAATGTTCGCATGGACCTGTAATCGGTGCAGACACTTGCATATATTATTCCTAACTTATTTGACCTTTCTTCTGAAAGTTAGTAACTGCATCAAATACTCCTTGTGCAGCTAGATGATGGGTTGGAGATGTCTTTCACCGACAAGAGAAGATTTGCTAGAGTTCGATTGCTCAAAGATGTAGATTAATATCACTTGCTGGTCTTTAAAATATTTTTCTTGCCTCTCTACTTTATTAGGTGTATTGTTAACTTTTTTTAATGCTTTTGTTGGTACAGCCTGCTTCTCTGCCCCCAATATCTGAGCTTGGCCCTGATGCACTTCTGGAGCCTATGACAGTTGATGAATTTACCAAATCTCTAAGCAAGAAGAAAATTGCTATTAAGACTCTGATACTTGACCAGGTTAAAAGCTTTATGCTCATTCCTAGTCTTCACATATTTAGTATTTGTGGTGACTTATATGAAGTTGTAAGTGTTGTAATTTTTCTTCGGCCCCTATAGTATTTAGAAGCCTGTAATGGGTTCTTCTTTGAACTACTCTCTAAGATGTATTTAGTTAATCTTGTAAACTATTTAATTGGAAATTTACGGAAGACATAAATGTGAAAGAAGCATCTATCATGATTTAGTCATGACAGATAGTTGGATTACTAACTAGTTCTAAAGGAGGTTTTCAATTGCCACAAGAAGTAACGGTTATCGAATGGAAAAGAAGTGGGGGAAAGAAACAAGAACTTACTTTTTCTTAACTGAAGTATGCAGCTATAATATACTTGGTTTTGTGATTTATTTTTTATTCTTTTGAATTTTATTCCACTTTTAGAAAACTAATACATTGCTATTGTTAAAGTCTGATTAACCAAAATGTGTTATCTTTAAATTAATGATCTACCATCCTTTTAAAAAAATGATATTCTGATTGCTTTGCAGTTCAACCTTGTGGTGCAATCGCACCTAAGAAATGTTTAGTTTCAATATGCAACTATTATTCCTTTCAGGATCATTATTTATTTCATTTCTGTTATCTTTTGCAGAGTTTTATTGCAGGTATTGGCAACTGGATTGCTGATGAAGTGCTTTACCAAGTAAGTGAATTGTTCATATTCTAATATCTTTATATATTATATTTAGGTTAAATCTTGTGGGACTTATTTGCCATGATATGCTCTATGCATATTATTCAATAAATTTCTCTTTTACTTTATAGTACTTGGAGATATTTCTTTTCTTCACTTGTTCCGTGGACGAAGATTGCTCCTGTAAGTTGCAACCTGCGCCACCTATTTGGATGTTATAAGGAAATATTTGAGGATTTCAAGAAAATTAGAAATTTCTGAATTTGAGTTCAGAGGATTGGATTTACCATCTAGGGAGCAATGAGTTTTATAAGAAAGATTCCAATTTGTGTAGTGTGTGTTTGTGTATATTTATGTATCATAAGGAAATGTTTAATCAACAATGCAATGGTATGTCAACATCCTTGTAGAAATTTTTATGTGTATACCATACTCTTGGTGGCAAAATTTCCTGTCATATAAGACAGGATTGTAGAGAGAGAGCCTGATGGTGATGATGAACTTATAATATATTTGTATGTCGTTTGATATTCCTAGGAAAATCTCTTGGTTAACTATTACTTTATTCTCATTTTCTTGCAGGGCAGAATTCATCCGCTGCAGATTGCTGCCAGCCTATCTGAAGAACAATGTGCTGCTTTACACAAGTGCATCAAGGAGGTAGGAAACTCTTCTTCATCTGAAGTTTTGCTTGCAGATGTGTAAATATTGCTTTGTAAAGCATGCATTCTGCATGAAAAATTTAGAGGAAAATGTTTGTAGGTTATTCATTATGCGGTTGAAGTTGATGCTGAATGCAGTCACTTTCCTCTTGAATGGTTGTTTCATTTTCGGTGGGGGAAAAAGCCTGGAAAAGTTAATGGTAAGATACTTCTTGATACAAGTGACCAGTTGACAAAATAATTGATTTTACTGGTCATTGAAAAAGCAATTGAAGTTGGGGCAGACAGTAGTCAGTTTCCTAGTAATTGGATTTTTCATTCTCGTGAAAAGAAGCCTGACAAGGCTTTTGTTGATGGTTTGGATCCTGACCCTATGCTATATCTCTCATAGTATTACATTTGTTTGATTGTTCTCCTTTGTACTCACTGGTCTTCCTCTCTCTCTCTCTCTCTCTCTCCTTCTACATGATTTTTTGTTCTTTCTGTTCTGGAGTTGATTTCAGTTGTGTGTTAGATAAGATCAATTAAGAATTGTTTGTTATTTTTTTTCCCTTTTAAGTAACAATTTATTCTTTATCGGGAAATTTCTTAATGTGTCATATATAAACACTGATGAGGTTTCATGTTCTGTTATGTCAGGGAAGAAAATTGATTTTATCAGTGCTGGTGGCAGGGTATGTCTATAAAAGAGTATTCTTATTTCGCTGGAAATTAGATAATCTAAAATGTCTTTGTTTCTTTATTAGACAACAGCATATGTACCAGAGTTGCAAAAACTAATTGGAACTGAAGCTGCAAAAGCAACGGGCAAAACGAGAAAGCAAACTTCAAAAAGAAAAGCAGGTGAGGAAGATGATGGTGATGAGCCAGCAAGTGAGATCGAGAATGATGGTGCCAAACTGAAGAAAGGGCACAATCCTAGAGGTCGCAGTAAGAAGCCTTCAACAAAGAGAAAATCCAAAGAGAGTGATGATGATGACAATGGTGGTGACCATGATGTTAATGCTGATAGCGATGGTGATGGTAATGATGATCACAATCAAATGAAGAAACCAGGAAATGCGACCAATAATAAACAATCTAAGGCAGCAAAGACATCCAAGACAAAAGCTGCCAGTCAGAATAGTAAGAAACCAAAGAGGAAAACTAAAGTAGGCGGCTGTTAGACGTTACCAGTAGCTGTGCCGAGTGCCAATCCTAGCCTAGTTTTGGAAGAAAAGGGTGTGCGTATCAAGGTTTTGTAAGCAGTGTTGATGACACAGCCTTTCTTATTATGATTCAGGGCTGCCATTATGGTTATGCTAGTGACTTTAGTTAATATTGCCGTATTATCACTTGAAAGAATGAAATTTCTTTCCTTTTTTTGGGTTGTACCTAGCATAGTTTATGTTGAGGTGATCTATATCCAGGTGGATCGGTGTCTGATAGGAATATCCTCGTACATTTATCGTCAGCTTAGGTTTGGGTTTAACTGCAGAATTCTGCAGGCTAAAACCTATTGACTCCTTGTACCCAAGGATAAGAAAAAAAAAGGATATAGAAAAAACTGGCAAAATTTGTGTATTTCAAATCCCTGTGAAGCTCTTGAACCAAAATGATTGTATAGTGTTTTCAGAAGTGAAGGTGTTGCACGAGGCATTTTGCCCCGATGAGATGAGGTGTAAGTTCTGAGGCGATGAGATGAAGTGTAATTCTGGGCGTAAGTTTTTTGAAAAATTAGGGCGTTTCAAATTTTAATAAAATGATAGAGTTGAACATTAGTTGGTTTGGATCAGGTTCGCTTAAAAATTCAATCCAACCCAATCATATCGGGTTGAAAAAATCTTAAACAAAGAATCCATTAAACTCCAATCCAATCCATTCAAATTGATTTGGATCATCGATTTAATCTCTTTTTTTTCACTTCAAAATTAGTTCAAATATATTACATAAGAAAAAATAAGTTAAATAAAGAATTTACTAAGTACTTTGGAGGTAGGATTATTTTACTCTTTAAACTTGCATTCGTTTCAATTTATTACATGTACTTTCAAAATCATTCAAATCTAACCAGTTCGGTAGAGATTTTGTCAACCATTTAACGAAAATACATTTAAATGCCACGTATATAATGAGAAATGGGGTGAAGAAATTATATATCTAACGTCCTATATAACATCCACATGGATTTTAGTTAAGTCATTGATGGAATTTCCACCGGAATGGTTAGATTTTGATGATTTTAGAATTTCATATATTAAATTAAAACAATCGAAAGTTTAAGGAGTAAAATTAACCGACCTCCAAAATAGATGGAGTAAATTCTTAATCTAGCCAGAAAAATATTCTAGTACAATAATTTATTGTTTATTTGATTCAAATCAAATCTATATAAGAATTCATTAATTCTTACAAATTCATACTTTACAAAGTACCTTAAATAATTTAAACATAAAGTTCAAATAACATTAATTTAATGTAAACCATACATAAGTGAATAAAAACTAGATTTTGGATGTGTTTGATCAAGACTTTTCAAAACTTCAATATCATTATAAAATAAATACAACATACATATAATAAATGTTGACCCATGTTGATTTTGATAATGACACAATTAAGTTAAGTTGATCTAACTCTCTTTTATCTAAGCTTTTTCGTAGTAAGGATGCTTTGCACGAACTTTAGAGGATGCACACGCATTCTAGAAGGCGCGCATGCACGCCCCAAGATCCAAATTTTTTTAGGAAATTTTCAAAGAAGAAAATGAAAAAGCTTAGAAGTCTTTAGCTAGTTAAGTATTTTGTATTTCTCCTCTCATTACTTAGCTTTAAATGGCTTAATTAGTTTTCTAAAACATTTTATTCAAAAACCATATGTTTTTACTTCAAAATGGTTGCAAAGTTTTTGAGCAAAATATAAATTTTGGATAGTCATAGTTGATTGTGATGGTACCACACTCGATTGAGGGCTTACGGCTTTTCAACTCTTACTTCCCGAGCCTAAAGCCAATTGACTGTAAGATTTCACAGTCCACTATAATGTAGTTTTGAGCCTCACTGATTCTCTTTTCAAAGGAACAGTTGACTGGGCATCACCTATAGTCGACTGTACTGTCGTGCATAACAGCTAGTTTTTTTAAAATTGAGGTGCGAGATAAAGCATTAAATGTACCAAACTGCCATTTAATATCTCAAACGACTAGTAGGAGTTGAGACTAAATATCCATTATAAATTAACATTTATAATTAACTAGATCATTCCATTTCTTCAAGAGCTCATTTACTACTTTTTCAAACTTTCAAAAATCTGATATTTGAGCCATATTTAAGCTTGGTGCATGTGAGAGAGAAAAATTTTGAGTTGTAAGCATTAATTGTGTATCAAAATCTTTCAATTCAATCTTATCTTGTAAAGAAGAGTTAATGTTAACTCTTTTGAGTGTTTAAGTATTAAACACTTAAGTAAAATTTTCTTGTGAGAGAAAATCTTGTAAAGGTTTGAGCAACACCTTGGAAATTGCTTGGTATAAACGTATAGTGGAGTTAGACTCTCAAAAAGATCACTTGAGGAGTGGACTTGACACAAAGAGTGATCAAACCACTATAAATCAAGTTTGCAAACTTTTCTCTCTTAACCCTTTAATATTTCAAACAAGCTTATTTTTAATGTTTATATAATTTGTTCTTGCTTGGTTGATTAATCTTGTGATTAATTTTGTAATTGTTAAAAAAGTTTTAAAACCCAATTCACCCCTCTTGGATTGCCTTAATTAATAATAAATGTTAAATATATAAACTATAATTATATAATGATCGAGTTATCAGTTTGGGTCGGGTTAAAATTTGTTGACTTATGACCCAACCCGTCATGTTCAACAAATTCTCAACCCAAATTTAACACAACTTCTAAAAAACTCAACTTAACCCAACTCATTGCACCGATTTAGGTTGGGTTCCCGGGTCCATTGGCTTTCATGCTCACCATTAGAAATTAATTAAAATAATATAAAAATATAATATAATAAAAAATTAAAATGAATTAATTAATTAATTTTCAATAAACTTTACTATTTTTACAAACTTTCTAGAGCATATAAATTATAATTATAATTTATAAATATTAATATATATTTATATATAATTTTATTTTTATATTAATGTAACTTGTAAATGATTAATTAAGTAGTTTATAGTTATTATTAAACCAGATAACATGTAATAAATATTTATGAGGTGCAATGATTTCACAACAAGAACAAGTAACTCAGTAGTTAAAGCTTGTATTATTACTCATTTGAGCATGTGTTTGAGCCTTTGACTTGCATTTATTTTTTTAAAGGCTTTTTAAAAAACCTTCAACGGAGCATACATCTCGATCCCCCCGATCACTGGGGCGTATATAACGTAGGCTTGCACTCTGTCTCTGGGAACGCCCCTAAAAACACTAATTCTGCCAATGTTCATAAAATTTTGCAATTGAATTTCACGTTGCTGATGCCACTGATGTCTCAAAGATTATATTTTGCAATGATTGGTTAAAGAATTCTAATTTCATCCCGCAGAAAATAAAACTAAAAGTCTTAACGCAGGATGCCCTTTTTTTCTCGATTGGTATGATACTAGATTTTGGCTGAAGTTTCTTGACTTAAAATCTCTTAAAAGTAGCAATTATTTAAAATAGTTTGCATCATATGGAAAAATATCTCATTTTGTTTTTAAATAAATTCTTCATTTGAATCGATTTGCAATTACAATTTCATATATATTTGATTTGCATGTTTTATTTTGTATATTCAGTTAGTAGCAATGACCTCGGTGTTACGTACGGGTAATAATATATCAATTATAAATTTAAAAAATTAAATATGATCATAATATTTTTAACTCAAAGATCATATCTCTCCCAACCCGAGTAATGTTGAAGTTCGATATGGGTTATTGTTTCATTTAAAAAAAAAAAATTCTACATAAACTAAGAAAAATATGAGAGAACTAAAATGAATGTGCAATATGGTTTGCATCTCCACCATAACTTCCTCGAATTGAGAATTCATACAACATTTTAAGAATAGTAATAAGAAGGGAAATGACTAATTCGTCCTCGTTGTATTGTACAACCTACATATGAGTACTCGTAGTTTCAAAACTTACATATATTTTTTAATCTGCTGTTGTTATAATGAAAACTATTAAATAACTCAATTTCCTTTGTATATATTATAGCCTGCGAGGTTAAAGTCAACATTTTCATTCCACAAATTTTATCTCTTTCCATCGCACTTGCGGCAGTTCATCCTTCTACGTTTAAGAAACCCTAGTCCCTAATCACTATTCCATAATCCTTAATCCTTTTAACCATAAATTGAATAGTAACTTACAATAAGAATCCCAAGTCAATTTTAAAAAACTACTCATCGAATAGAATTAGCAATACACAAAAAAATTGGCAAGAATTGATCAAGACTTATCACATACACCAGAGAACATAACAAAAAAAAATTGCGATCCAATTTTTCCTTTGCAAATGGTTTGGAGGTTTATTTTCTGGGTTTGATTCGATTTTATTTAGATGTTTCGATTGATCAGTGACTGTTGAAAACATGAATAATTTGTTGTTTATTATTTTAGAAATGGGTGATGATGAAGACTCGAAGAATTTATGGCTTTTTTTCTTCGATTTTTTCTATATGATTAAAATTTTGATCGATATTTGTTTCGGATATTTACCGGGGTTGATTTTGGCCAAATTAGTTGTTTTTTAATGTGATTAAATGCTATTGAAATTATTTGTGAAATTTTCTCACAATGGGGTCCAATAGAATCCGTTTTCATTTCTTATGACTTGTTTTCAATTCTTGTTAAAATCTCAATTTAGATAAATGTTTTGATCGAAATTTTTTTCAAGATATCTTTCTGAGTTGTTTTTGGATTATGAATGTTGCTTATATTCAGTTAATTGCTGCCAAGTTGGTTAAAAAAAAAGAGAGATAAGCAAATCTTGTGTATTGGGATTGCAAGTGCAAGCTTCCTTGCAACTTGTTGATGCCAAAAAATGGTTGGTACTGACATGGCCCGGATGTTGATGTGGCCTGGGTGTTGGCGTGGCCTGGGCGCTGACATGGCCTGGGTGTTGATACGGCCTAGGCCCTGAACAAGTAACAGAGATGAACTAAAGGCCCTCAGAAGGAGGGGAGGGGGAGACCTTCGAGGGCCCTCCGAAGCTTAAGCTAGCATGAGGGCTTAGGGGAGAAACCGATGGCTTAAGTAATTGGAGCAAATAAGTCTAAATCTATATAAATTCCATACCTCGGCTTATTTATAGCCATCCGCCCGTGGGAGGGCAATGATTATAAGCTCAGGGGACAGTGTGTTGTAGGGTGGCTGCAGGGCTGCGCGCCGTAGGTTGGCTGTAGGGAGGTGTGCCATAGGGTGGTTATAAGACTGCAGATGTAGGTGGCTGTAGGATGGTGTGTTGTGGCGTAGAGTTGCTGTAGGGCTACATCCGTAGAGGGGGCCCAGGTGTGGGTTTGTCGGGCTGTTCTTCATTAGGCCGGAGAGTTTGTTGGGCCGGAGAGTTTACTAGGCCGGAGTGTTTACTGGGCTGGAGTATTTTGGGCCACATCACAGGCCCTTAACTTCCTTGAGTACATTTATGTGCTTAAGGAAGTATTGTGGGGCACGACCTTTTAATGAAGGATTGAGCCAGGCGTGAGTGGAGTTGAGGATGCATCCCGCGGTCTGAGTGCTCGGTCTTAGAGCGTAGGGTGTCCGATCATGGGACGCGCGAGTCATACCTGCATTGAATGGCCAACTTTGGGAAAGGGTTTGTCATCCTTGATGAGCGAAAAGCCGTCTGGAGAAGTGTAGGAGTAACCTTGGAATTTTAAAGGTCTCCTCATTTTCTGAGTTCGTATTGAATGCCCTCATTGAACGTGTTTTTTTCTTCTTATAAAAAGGGATTTTCTATTAGTAAATCCAAATCAAAGTGAGCTTAAGAGCCCATAACTAAAATTTCAGTGCTCAGATGATGATGATCTTAGAGAGAGAGGGGAGTCAGCAGTTCTTTGAGGGATTTATAGAAGCCAAGAGGGAAGAAGGGACTACTCTGGAGGGGGGATGTTGCCCAATGAGTAAGGACCTCTTCCTGATTTCAATTGGGGGTCAGGACCTCTTTCAGATTTTGAGCAGGGGCAAGGACCTCTTCCAGATTCCGAGCGAGAGCAGTTAAGGAGGTCCCCTGGGCCTGGAGCTGCTTATGGCAGGTGGGAGCTTTTAGGCTTAAGAAGGGAGCCCGAAGAAGACTAAGAAGGTGAGGCAGCTTGTGTACTGGACTGCCTAAAAAGCTTGGTGTCTCAGTTTTCCCTTTGTACTTCGAGGCCATTAGGGCCATATTTTCCTTGTACTTCGAGGTTGTTAGTTGTAATTCTTTGAATTAATAAAATACCTTTCTTTCAATCTTTGTCTTGCATGATATCCTTGCCTTTTACACTTATTTCAATAAAACGATCCTAATTTTGGGAGAAATCTGGAAGAAGTTTCAAATGCTTGGAGAAGTCTTGACTGAGCGTTTGATAACTGCTTGGACTTTGAGAACTAGTCCGAGCATTGGCAAAGTAGCTCAAACGCTCGGTCTGGTCCAAGCTTTTGCAAAGAAACTAAAATGCTCGGTCTTGGAGAATTGGTCCGAGCGTTTGCAAAGCAGCTCAAACGCTCAGACTTGGAGAACTGGTCAGAGCGTTTGCAAAGCAGCTCAAACGCTCGGACTTGGAGAACTGGTCCGAGCGTCTACAAAGCAGCTCAAACGCTTGGACTTGGAGAACTGGTCCGAGCGTCTGCAAAGCAACTCAAACGCTCGGACTTGGAGAACTGGTTCAAGCGTTTGCAAAGTAGCTCAAACGCTCGGACTTAGAGAACTGGTCCGAGCGTTTGACAAGTAGCTCAAATGCTCAGACTTGGAGAACTTGTCCGAGTATTTGACAAGCAGCTCAAAAGCTCGGACTTGGAGAACCGGTCCAAGCATTTGACAAGCAGCTCAAACGCTTGAACTTGGAGAACTGGTTCGAGCGTTTGACAAGCATCTCAAACTCTCGGACTTGGAGAACTGGTCCGAGTGTTTGCAAAGCAGCTCAAACGCTCGGACTTGGAGAACTAGTCCGAGCGTTTAACAAGCAGCTTAAATGCTCGGACTTGGAGAACTGGTCCGAGCATTTGCAAAGTAGCTCAAACGCTCGGACTTGGAGAACTGATCCGAGTGTTGACAAGCAGCTCAAACGCTCGGACTTGGAGAACTGGTCTGAGCGTTTGACAAGCAGCTGCGTTTGACAAGTAGCTCAAACGCTTGGACTTAGAGAACTGGTCTGAAAGTTTGATAGGCAGCTCAAATGCTCGGACTTGGACAACTGGTCCAAGTGTTTGACAAGCAGCTCAAACGCTCGGACTTGGACAACTTGTTCGAGCGTTTGACAAGCAGCTCAAACGCTCGGACTTGGACAACTGGTCGGAGCGTTTACAAAGCAGCTCAAACGCTTGAACTTGGAGAACTCATCCGATCGTTTGATAAGCAGCACAAACGCTCGAACTTGGAGAACTTGTCCGAGCGTTTGACAAGCAGCTCAAACGCTCGGACTTGGAGAAGACTTAGTCAAGCAATCAAGACTTGGAGAAATTATATCTACACGGTTCCCTTCTCCTTTCATACGCAGGCTTTTTCCTTACTTGGGCCTGCTGGATTCTCTTTTTTGTAGGTGTAATAAATAATGACAGCTCACATTAAATGGTGTCGTATTGGAGATTGTAAATGGCATGTCCAACTGTCACATAACAGCTCTCATTAAATGGTGGCGTATTAGAGGCTGCGAATGATGTGCCCAACTGTCACATCGGGGTACAGAGGCGACGCCTTGGTGACGGTAGGGGGTGTGTTTACATGACAGCTGTCTCCTTGAGGTATGAAGGCGGCGTCTTGGAGACATCAAAGGGTGCGTCGCTTCATTTGGAGAGTTTGCTTCTTAGTTCTGCTGCCATGGCTTCTATAAAAGGGGATCCATGCTTCTTTCATTCTTCACTTGCATTTTTTGAGAGTTCATAGTTAGAAAGAATTTTGAGAGTGCTCAGTTCTTCTAGGAAGTGACCTAAAAAGATCTTTTGGTGAGTAAAATGTCTGAGAGTAATGTAAGCAAGGATCTTTCGAGGGAGCTGGAGGAGGCAATAGGAGTTTCCTCCAGTGAGGAAGTCTCTTCTTTGGAGGCCGTCCCTTATGATGGGGCTCTGGCCCTCGTGTCTTATGCTCCGGGGAGTGAGAAGAGTGAGGATAGGGAATCATCCGGGGAGGAAGATGTCCAGGTTTCAATGCTCATTATGGACAACGCCCTGGATACTGAGAGGGAGGAGCGGATGTTCGAAGCGAACTCCATTTCGAGTTCAATAGAGGAGTCGGAGCTTGTGGGGATTAGAATTAGGTATAGGATCCCCTTGGACTTCCATCTGAGGGCACCAGAAGGTGGGGAGAGGGCATGCGATGTCCTTTCTAGCCACGCACCTTATGAGCTGTGTGTTTACGAACAATAGCTAAAGGTCGAGCTCAGGTTTCTTCTCCATCAGTTCTTTTGTTCGGTCCTCAGGTTCTTTGGCATCGCGCTGAGTCAATTGGTGCCCAACTCCGTTCGTCTGATCCTGGCATTCATTGCCGTGTGTCAGGATGTGGGGGGTATAATGAACATGAATGTGTTCAAAGTTCACTTTTAACTGGCCCATCTTGGCCATACGGGATGGGTCATAGTGAGCTCGAGGAGGCGGAAGAGGGTTTTGAAGTACAAGTCTTCTTCTGTGAAGAAGTGGAAGGGGGCTTTCTTTTTCATAAAGAGCACCAAGAGCTTCAACGTCCCTTTTACTTGGAATTGGAGCGTGTTGGCAAGTGCAAAAGGTCGTACCTCCTACACCGAGAACAGGAGACGTTGAAGGCTATGTTGGTCGCGCCCTTGGAAGTTGGGGTGCTTGGAGATAACGAAGAACTCCTTAGGCACCGCCTCTGCCCTCCAAGCCTTCCACCGAGCCTCAAGCACGGTAGCCCTTAGTCTTTCAATTTTGTAATAATTTCAATTTTTATTCTAAGTTTTTAACGCTCCTTCTTTTTGGTGCAGATATGGATGTGGTAGCCAAGACTGTGGAGAGGGCGAGGCGCTTGTCTCGAGTGAGAAAGAGGGCTGCAGAGGCGGGCAGCTTTGGGCAGGAGCAGAAGAAGTCCCAGGCTTTAACCCCGGTTCCCATTATGGTGGGGAGCCCTCCAAGGGTTCCTATCTCCGAGGATAGGGCAGATCCTGTTGCACCTACTCCTCCTCCGGGGTCATCTTCCTCCAGGGGAGGACTAGGGCCAACAACTACTTTTACACCGCGATGGGCGCTAAGAGGAGATGATTCGGTGTTTGGTCACCCAAAGGTCGCCCGTGAGCATCTTATCTTGGGGATCCCTCCCCGGGACATGATGGAACTCTCAGCGAAGCCTATCGAGGGACTCTGTTCTGCTGCAGAGACCGCCTTTTCCCAAGTAATGCCTCTTCACTTTATCCTAATTTCTTGGTTTATTTGCTTTCCTTTTAATGACGTCCTTGTTTCAGGCCAGAGTCCTTGGCGGGGTCCTTGCTCGACAATGCGCTGATTTGGCTGAGCGCTTAGCCAAGAGCGAGTATAAGCTGGAGGAGAGCCGGGAGCAGGTCTGGGCTTTGTCTTTCTCCCTAGAGGCAGCCGAACAAGCTAAGGAAGACGCCATCTTCGTGAGGGACTAAGAATGTAAGGGTAAGGACGCCTTTATAGAGGAGAGGGATCTGGCCTGGGCTCAAATGAAGGAAGCGGTTGCTAAGGCTGCCGAGAGAAAGGAGGAACTGTTGGATGAGGTTGGGGCTCAGATCCTGACGGGCTTCAACGAGGCCAAGAGGCAGATCAGGTCCCTTTACCCAGGGCTCGATTTTTCAGGTCTTGACCTTTGTGCCCTTTTAGGGGAGTTGGGCGCGGTTGCTACTAGAGGAGATGCGACGGATACTGCCGCAGCTGGCGTCGGGGAGGCCACAGCGGATGAGGCCCATGGAATTGTCATGGATGAGGCTCAGAGGGGAGCAGGGAGTGAGGAAGAGGCTTACGAGGCCCCTAATTCTCTAGAATAGGCTTATCTTTGTATCCAGGGCAGAGAGCGCCCAACTTTTGTACTCCTATCTTAACTTAATAAAATTATGGAATTCAAACTTTGAACTTTATTAAAATTTTTGCTTTTACATTTCACTGATAAAATCTTCAGAGGTTCTCCGCATTCCAAGTGCGGGGGATGGGTTTGCCATCCATATCCTCGAGCTCATAGGTGTCAACCCTACAAACCCTTCGGATCCGGTAAGGGCCCTCCCAATTTGAAATGAGCTTTCTCGTGTGGCGAGGATGTGATACTTCACTTTTTCGAAGGACTAGGTCATGCAGCTTGAAGTCCTTGTGTCAAACCTTGGAGTTATAGTATCGAGCAACCCTTGGTGATACTTCGCATAGTCGGCCTCCCGCGGCCTGAGGCATCTTAAGTAAGGTAGGGTCAGAGCCCTTTTGTACAACTGTCCTTCTATGAGGGTGTACCGAGAGGCATGGGAGATTAGCTTCCTAGCTTGATCTTTCTGCTCGGGTGTTATGTCATCCCTTAAATACCAGAGGATTGGGTCCATCCATGTTGCTTTCTCTTCCACCGATAGGACTGGAGCTTCGTCTATACTTGGGACGGAGAGGGTTTCTTGGTAGATAGCTTGGGTGGGAACCAGGTGTCAGGAGGAGGCCAGGTTAGCCAAAGCATCTGCCTTGGAGTTTTCAGCTCGGGGGATCTGAGTTATCCGGAATGTCTTGAAGTTAGCGGCGAGCTTCTTTACTTTTTGGAGATATTAGGCGAGCTTCTCTCCCCGAGCTGAAAACTTTCATTTTATCTGACTTACTACCAATTGAGAGTCGCTAAATACATCCAGAACCTCGACGGCCAATGCTTTGGCTAATCTTAGATCAGTTAGGAGGGCTTCGTACTCCGCCTCATTATTGGAGGTCTTGAACTCAAACCTTAATGCGTGCTCGATCGTAAAGCCTTCTGGACTACAAAGAATGAGTCCAGCCCCACTCCTCAATGAATTTGAGGATCCGTTTACATGGAAGGTCCACCCTGGAGAGGGTTCATTGGTCACTGAAGCTGTAGACTCGTCCGGATCTATGGACAGGGTTGTCTCTATAATGAAGTCGGCCAAAGCCTGGCCCTTGATCACTTGTCGGGGTCGGTAGCGGATATCGAACTCTCCCAGTTCTACCGCCCATTTTACCATTCTTCCAGAAACATTTGGATTATACAGGACCTGTCTTAGGGGCTGATCTGTTAGGAGAGTGATGGTATGCGCTTGAAAATAGGGTCGGAGCTTCCGTGCAGCCACTACTAAGGCGTAGGCCATCTTTTCAATAGGAGGATACCTTGTCTCAGCTTCGTGGAGAATTCTACTGACATAGTAAATGGGCTTCTGGATACCTACTTCTTCCTGGATGAGGATAGAGGCCACAGTGCTCTGCCGAGCTAACAAATAAAGGAATAGCTCCTCACTCGGGAGCGGCTTGGTTAAGTGCGACGGTGAACTCAGATATCTCTTCAAATCTTCAAAAGCTTCTTGGCAACTCTTAGACCAGGAGAAATCTTTTGCTTTCTTGATTGCCTTAAAGAAAGGCAGACACTTTTCTGTAGACTTAGACATGAACCGGTTCAGGGCTGCGACTCTGCCAGTGGGCCGCTAGACTTCTTTCACGGACTTAGGAGGGGTCATATCGAGGATTGCTTTTATCTTCTCCATGTTCACTTCTATCCCTCTTTGGGTGACCATGAACCCTAGGAACTTACCCCCTGTTACCCTGAATGCACACTTGGATGGGTTCAACCTCATGTTATATTTGCGTAGTACTTCGAACGCTTCTTTTTTTTTATCTGTAAATTGTAATCTATTAAACAATTATATACAAAATACTCTAGGCATACCCAGGAGATGAAGCTTTGGGAGCATATACAAAATTAGAAAAGATGTTACAAAATAAGCCTTAGCTCAGGAAAGCTAGCATATACTATTCTATACACATGTATTTTGATTTTCCTGGCTATATTTTTTGGATGAGCTGAGGTTCCTTCAAATTGCTTTGCATTCCTAGCCATCCATATGTGATACATAGTGCTTGTAAGAGAAGCTCTTTTGGCTTTAGCTGGGGGACCATTACCTTTAACTTATTTAAGTGTCCATTTAATAGCACTTCTTAAAGTATTCATACCTCTTCTGCACCCTAACCAGCTTTTGATGGAGGCCCATATGGCTTTACTGATCCGACAAGAGAATAATAGGTGATCAGTTGACTCATCACAATCTCTACACATTGGGCATAAACTGTCCACACCTATTACTTGCAGTTTATCCTTAGTGAGCAGCTTACCCTTTATAGCCAGCCATAGAATGAATAAGTGTTTGGGGGTGCAGCTGCTGTTCCAGATAATAGAAGCCCAGAGAACTCTACTACCTCTAGGACTAATGCTGTTGTAAACCTTCTTTATGCTGATTTGGTTATGCTTCTCCCACTCTAGCATCTTTGTTTGTGCCTTCTGAATGGACTGTTCTGCAGCTATCAGCCCATTTTTAATTTCCAGGATCTTCTTCCAAAGGGTTGAATCTTCATGCTTAGGATTTGTAGTCCATATAGAGTCCCCTTGGAGGTAATAGTGGTGCACCCATCTAACCCACAAGGTATCCTTCTTATGATGAATATTCCATAAGGCTCTAGACAGCAGGGCTGTGTTCCAACTTCTAAGATCAATAAGACCTAAGCCTCCTTCAACTTTGGGATTACAGACCTCTTTCCAAGCCACAAGAGCCTTTCTTGTACCTGAATTACTTCCACTCCATAAGAAGGATCTACACAATCTTGTAATTTTCTCTACAATATTTGCAAGAATAGGGAATTTTGCCAACCAAAAACATTCTACTCCTTGGAGCATTGATTTAATCAACTCAGTTCTACCAACATAAGATAGAGAGCTACCAACCCAAGAATTTATGTATAAGGAGATTTTATCAATTAATGGTATATAGTGGGCTGCATTTAGTCTTGAAGATGCCAGGGAGACACCCAAGTACCTAAAAGAAATGCATCCTTCTTCCATACCTGTTAGTCTTCTAATTTCCAGAAGTTCTGACCTGGGGACACCAGCTTGGAATACACTAGACTTTGGCATACTAGCTTTAAGCCCTGAGCAGTCACTGAATCTCTTCACACAATCCGTAAGCTGACCAACTGACCAGGCTTTACCTCTTGCAAACAGGATGAGATATTCAGCAAATGCAAGATGGTTGATCTTCAATTTATCACACTTAGGGTGGTACTTAAAGCCATCCTCTTCTTTCAATCTACCCAGTAATCTTGAAAGGTACTCAAGGATTAGCACAAACAGGAATGGGGAAAGTGGATCCCCTTACCTCAGCCCTCTCTTACCTTCAAAAAAATCATGCAAACTCCCATTGATGGATAGAGAAAAATAGGTTGTGGAGACACATTCCATGACCCACCCTCTAAACCTGTCTGGGAACCCAAGGCCAACCAGCATACTTTCCAGGAACCCCCAATTGACTGTATCATAGGCTTTCCCGAGGTCAATCTTGATCATACATCTTGGGGAGATCCTCTTCCTGCTATACTTTCTTAGCAATTCTTGAACTAGGTATATATTTTCAGTCATGCTTCTGGATTTGATGAATGTAGCTTGGGCAGGGTTAACAATGCTAACCAAGATGGGAGATAGCCTAGAAGCAATGATCTTAGATATTATCTTATACACCACATTACAACAAACAATAGGCCTATAGTCTTCCACCTTGGTAGCAAGCTTACTCTTAGGGATCATAGCAAGAGCAGTGTGGCTAATCTATTTCAAGATTTTCCTATTTCTAAAAAATTCCAACACTACTCCCACCACTTCCAGCTTGATATTCTCCCAAGCTTTCTTGAAAAAACAGGAAGAGTAGCCATCAGGACCTGGAGACTTGTCTTCCCTCATACTGAAAAGGGCTCTCTTGATCTCTTCTTCAGTGACTTCCTTAACCAAATACACTTGGACAACCCTCTATAACCTTAGGATCTATAGGACTACAGGAACTGGATGTCCCTAGGAGGTCTTCATAGAATTTGATGAATTCTTTAACAACTTTAGCCTTTGATTTGGTCTGGTAACCTTCTGAAGTTTCAACTGCAGCAATTTGGTTCCTGCTTGTCTTTCTCTTTATCATGCCATGGAAGTACTTGGACCTCCTATCACTATTCATTAGGAACCTGCACTTAGCCTGCTGAGAGAAGAAACTTCTCTCAGCCTCTGCAAGCTTGAAAGCTTTAAGCTTCATATCTGCAACCCTAACTTGGAGTTCACTGTCTGTGAAGTTCTTATGCAGCTTCTCTTGAAGTCTGGCTAACTCTTTAGATGCTTCTAAAGCCCTAGCAGAAATATGACTAAAATGTCTCTCATTTAACAACTTGAGAAGGCCTTTTAGAACTTTCATATTTCTGCATAGCTTGAACATTTTGGTCCCAACCAGATTCCTACTCCAATTAGCCCTAACAGTCTCATCAAAATTATCATGATCAGTTCATATATTAAAGAATTTAAAGGGTTTTTTCCCACCCCTTTCTTCTTCAAATAGGTTGACTAAACAAGGAGAGTGATCAGACAAATACCTAGCAGGAGAAAATCTAGCATGAGCCCTGAACCCCTTCTGAAATCAAGCACTATTCACCATTTCCCTATCCAGCTTGGACCATATGTGATTATTAGACCAAGTGAAAAGATAGCCTGAGTAGGCTATATCAGTCAAACCTATTTCTCTGCAACACTCTATAAGGTCCCTTAGTTCATAATCAGTGACAGGCAAACCATTTGCTTTTTCATCTGTCACAAACACATTGTTGAAGTCCCCCAACACTAGCCAAGGACCAGGGTTCTCAAAGCTAAACTTACAAAGATTATCCCACAGGGGTCTTCTAGATACAATAGAATTGAAACCATATACAAAACTAATAGAGGAAATCAAGTATTTAACATTACAATGTAAAACTTGAGGATATGAATCAATGACAGAGAAACTGATCTTGGAGGGATTCCAAAGGACCACTATTCTGCCAGCTCCATGAGTCAAGAAATTGTTAGCCTCCTTCCACAGTCTGAACTTATTGCCCATGATCCTGCCCAACTTCTCCTCATTCAGCTTGGTATCCAAAATTCCCATGATGTCAATACTATTGCTTTTCATGAGGTGGAGGACCCCATTATGCTTCAAGGGTTTATGGAAACCCCTGATGTTCCAGCATACTACTCTCATTGATAGCTAAGAGAGGCATCCCCCCTTCCCATCTTTCTTGACTTCTGTTACTGAGCTTTTACTTTTCTTCTTCTTTGCAATAGGATGAGCACTCTCCATGCCATAGATCTCTTTCTCCTTCATTCTAAAAGGTAGGCTCCCTTTCAAGGTTGGCTTAGAGCCTTATGAACTAGGCATAACCACAGCCTTATCTTTTTGGACTGTACTGCTTTCAACCCTAGCCCTTTTACCAGAGGCTCTCCCATCTAACTGAGACACCTTGGAAAGATTTGAGTTTTTAGCTACCTTTGGCACCCCTTGAGCTGAAGAATTAGGCTCTAGACAATGTCCAGACTCACAAGCTTCTAAACATATGGAAGAAGCCACCTTTAGGGGTCTACTCACCTCATTCTGTACAGCATAACCAGGGTTACCTGCTTGCTTCTCAGTTTCCTTCTTCTCATTGTCAACTTTTGAGCTGAATCTACAAGAACTTACAGAATGCCCTATCACCTTACATCTACTACAAAACTTTGGTAGGTTCTCATATGACACTTTTTGCTCAAAAGCTCTTCTTCCAGGAAATTGATAGTAACAGAAAACTTTATTTCTTTGGCAACATCAATCTCCACTAGCAGTCTTGCATATGAGATCCTCTATTTAGAGAAAGTTGACTTGTCAGCATACAGGGGCTTATCAAGTTGAGACCATATCTTACTAAGAATGTTAGCTGACCATAGTTCAAGGGGGAGACTCTTTAACTGGATCCAAACTGCGAGAGTGCTTATCTCTTCATTATCAAATTGGAAGAACTTAGGTATAGTTTTAAGTAATAAAGGTCTACCATAAACTATGTAAGGTCCTTCTTGCATTACTTTCATAACAGAATCAGCATTATCAAACTTAAAAACTATCCAACCACTTTCATGGAATTGAGTTTGGACATTTACCTTCCATGAATCAGTGATGAGCTTCAAAGTAGCTTTTCCTGGGAACCTTCCTACGAAGTGCCCAATAAGACAGTGAGGAAAGTTGTCAAAAGCTTCTTCTAACTCTTCTTCAGAGATACAGATTTCATCATTCTCATTTTCCATAACTATAAGTTGCATACCATTGCATGGTTTCCTATTATCAGCGAAAAAGCTCAGCCAAGGAGCTTTTTTTTTCGCTCCACTAGAATTTATTCTTCAGTGTTCAACCCTTTGGCATTTAAAACCTCCACACTCTCAGTAGTAGGAAGGTTCCCCATGCCCTTTATCGGTCTTCTTTCTCCCTGGGTCACTGTTCACCACTAGAGCCCTTTGAACAGGGCTTGGAGGATAGGAGCTATCCTCTTCATTGTTCGATAATTCATTCTCTGAACCTGAACCCTCTTTAAACACACCCTTGGATCTATGGGGTCCTGCCCTCAAGGTATGATAGAGCACCTTCAAACTCTCCCTTGACTCTTTTCGAGCTCTACTACTATTCACTACTGTTCCAGAAAGAGAACAATCTTCAGTTTCAGAACAGTACCCTTCAATCTCCTGTCTCAAGGAGCTGGAATCCTCCTCACCCAGGGTGCAGGAGATGTTGTCTGATTCTATGCAAGCATCCAATAGATCGTGCTTGCTCCCATCAACTGAAACCTTCTTATGCGATTCCAGTACTGTAGCACTTTTGTTTTTGAAATGGTTCTGTATAAAATCCAGATTCTTCAACTCTCGAACAGATAAAGAAGTTTTCTTACTATGCTTTTTCTTACCCATAACATAAGGAAGAAGAGATTAGAAGAAGAAGAATGAAGAAAGAAGGAAGAGAAAGTCGGGAATCAATGACAAGCATCAATCGCCATAGCCGATAGCTTCTCTCTCTAGACTTGCCCGTGACAGAGATTTTTTATTTTTATCTTTTCTCTCCCACATTAGTTACCTCGAACGTTTTCTTACTATGCTTTTTCTTACCTCGAACGCTTCTTCTAAGTCAGAACCGTGGTTTCGTGCTTCTGTGCTTTTGACCAGCATGTCGTCCACATAGACCTCCATATTCCGTCCTACCTGCTCCTTGAATATTTTATTCACCAACCTCTGATAGGTCGCCCTAGTGTTCTTGAGCCCGAAGGGCATAACTTTATAACAATATAGTCCTCGATCAGTGACAAAGGCGGTCTTGTCTTGGTTCGGTCTGTGCATGAAGATCTAATTGTAGCCGAAGTATGCATCCATGAAAGAAAAGAGTTCATGCCCTAAGGTGGCATCCACCATCTGGTCAACCCGAGGGAGAGAGAAGTTGTCCTTTGGGCAGGCTTTGTTTAAATTGGTGAAGTCAATACAAATATGTCACTTGCCACTGGCTTTCCAGATCATTACCACATTAGATACCCACTCAGGGTACCTTGCCTCTCTGATGAAACCAACTTCCAGCAATTTATCTACTTTAGTGTTGATAGCCACCTGGCATTCGGGGGCAAAGGTCCTCTTTTTTTTAATGATCAGTTTGCACTTGGGGTCCACATTTAGGCGATGCTCGGTGGTTCTAGTGTTGATCCCTGACATGTTCGATGTTTGACCAAGCGAACAGGTCATTGTTTTTCTAGAGAAGAGAGAGGAGCTCATTCTTGTGCTCTTCAGAGAGGTTTGCACTTATTTGGATAGTCCGGGCGGGGTCTTTCCCAAGGGGTACTGGAGTTAGCTCCTTCACAGGTCGTCCTCTTGATGTCTTCATCTCGTCCTTGAGATCTTCCACTTCAAGGGGTAGGGCCTCAGTCTTCTTTCCTTCTTTGACAGCGTTCAGGTAGCAGGCCCAGGAGACTTTCTGATCTCCTCTGATCAACTCCACACCCTCACTGGTGGGAAACTTGACTTTCAGGTGATAGGTGGAGACAACGGCCTTCAGCTTGTTGAGGGTGGGTCGGCCGAAGATTATATTGTAGGAGGAGGGCTGCTTGACTACTAAGAAGGTGGTCTGTACTATGGAGGTCCTTGGTGCTGTTCCTGTACTTACCGGGAGGACTATGCTTCATTCGACGAACACTAAGGATCCACCGAAACCATAGAGAAGGGCCGGGGCTGGCTCTAGGTGCCCATCCTTCAGCTCAATGCATTGGAATGCATCATAAAACAATATGTCCACGGAGCTTCCATTGTCAATCAGGACCCGCCATATTTCGTGATTAGCCACCAAGAGGGAGACTACCACCGCATCGTCGTGAGGGGTCTGCACGTCTTCTAGGTCATCTTCTATTAAAGAGATTATTGGCTCTGTTCTTCTTCTCTTATGGGGACCATTGACAGAGGCTATGGCCCTGGTGTATGCTTTACTACTTTGCTTTGAACTGTCGCCCTCGATCGGGCTTCCGTAAATTATTTTAATGATATGGGTGGTTGTGGCCACCTCCTGCTTCTTCTGACTGGACCTTTCTTGCACAATCCTGGAGTTCCTTTGAGGGTCCCACTGCTCTTGCTGTTGGTGATAGGGATGCCTAGCATCTCTTCTTAACGACGTAGGCTTATCCCTTCTTCGAGGTTCAGTAAACTCCTTTAGGTATCCCCGGTTGATAAGAGCTTCGATTTGTTCCTTCAATTCATGGCATTCCTCAGTGTCATGACCATAGTTCCTGTGGAACCGACACCAACATCTCTGGTCCTCCTTGAGATGCGGCTTCCTAGGTGGCCACTAGAGAATAGACTTATCTTGAAGCTGCATGAAGGCGTTGGTCCTAGCCGCATTGAGGAGAGTGAAGCCGTCAACTCGGGGGTGGGGTCTGTACTTGTTCTCTTGGTGGGGTCTCTTGACTGCTCCTCTCTGGAGGTTAGGGTCCTTCCTTTTCTTCTCAATTTCTCCCTCTCTCTCTCTCTTCTAAAAGCTTGGTCATCCTCTACCAGCATGTACTTCTAAGCTCGGGCCAGAATTTCATTCATATCTCTATGCGGGCAACTAGTCAGTTTGGAGCTGAAGATACCAGACCTCAATCCATTCTTAAATGCCATTACTTGGACGTTTGGGTCGAGGTCAGGAATTTCCCATGCCGCTGTATTGAACTGGGATATGTAGGCTTGGAGCCTCTCCCCTCGATGCTGAATAATGTTGAAGGCGTAACTGAGTTCTTTAACATTGCTGATGCTTCCTGGTTTCAGACGTGAGTACCAAGTACCCGCGGCCTTCTCGAGAGTTAAAGAGAAGGCGCGGCACATGATATGGTCAGGATGTTGGTGCAGCATCATAGTTTTTTTGTAATGCTGTAGGTGGTCTAGGGGATCCGCAGAGCCGTCGTACATCCTGACTTGAGGCATCCTGAAGTTGGGTGGAAGTGGGGTTTCAATAACATCTTTCGTGAATAGAGGGTCTTGGATGCTGAGTTCATCCATGATATTGATATTCATGTGTCTCAGAGCTATGTCTATCTTTTCCTCCATTTCTTCAAAACGTTTGTCTAAGTTGAAGTTGTTTTTTAAGGATGATCTCTCCTTGGATCGGTTGTAATGCAGCCAGGGCTCGGTAGGGGGCTGGTTACAGGTTGGGTCATCTCTGCCAGAGGACTCTGCTTGCTCTAAAGCTGGGTGAGGAGAGAAGGAAGGTTGCTGACCTCCTCCCCGAACCTAGGCCGCTAGGTTGGCCATCCGCCCGTGGGAGGGCAATGATTATAAGCTCAGGGGACGGTGTGTTGCAGGGCGGCACGCCGTAGGGTGTCTGCAGGGCGGCGTGCCGTAGGGTGGTTGTAGGATTGCAAATATAGGTGGCTGTAGGACAGCGTGTTGTGGCATAGAGTTGTTGTAGGGCTGCGTGCGTAGAGGGGGCCCAGGTGTGGTTTTGTCGGTCCGTTCTTCATTGGGCTGGAGAGTTTGTTGGGCTGGAGAGTTTTCTGGGCCGGAGTGCTTACTGGGCTAGAGTATTTTGGGCCACATCACAACTTTCGAAGTTGTATAGGGAAAAAAATTTCATTTTCTTTCTTATGCTTATTACCAAATTCTGAGCAGTAAGTTAGATTGCTAATCTTTTTCTATGAGTATGTTGGTTTCATTTCGGTGAGTGCAATGGGTCCCTTAAAAATTATCATATCATGTTTATTAAATTGATTATAGATGATTAAGATTTTTTTTTGGAGTCCTCGGGAAAATTACTAAATTTTTGTTTATTAGAAGAATTATACGCAAATAAAATTTTTCTTTTTTTTTTCCTCCCACCTCTATTCTCTCTCCCAAAATAATCAGTCTACAAAGATATGTATAAGTTCTCTATTTTGGAAATATATTTGTTGATAGGTCATACTCAACACCTCATAGCTACATAGATCTATGGATTAAAGACATGTGTCTCATGTCTGTTACATAGTGCGAGAGTCACATGGCAAAATATCTTATGCATGCTCTTGCCAGGGACACTTCAAAAGTATTGGATTAATGGATCGAACGCAAGGTAAATTATTGATGCCCTTTAAATATTAAGACTCAAGTTCTCACATCTCACATGCAATTTATACAAATGCTTGCTTTCCTTTCAATGACGTAATCATAGGTCCCACTACCCAAAAGATAAAACCTTTCTCTTATCACCAAGTGTCCCAAGGTATTGTAGCAGCCAAGTGTTCCGGTATAAATACTCGTTGTTTACTCTAGAATGATAGATTTTGAAGCAACCAGGTATTCAGATATAAATACCCCTTGTTTATTCTAGAATGATAGAATTTCTTATTTGCTCAGTCTACCCTTGCTCAGTCTAGGGGCTAAAGTGCTCTCTCTCTCTCTCACTTTGTTTACTCTAGAATGATAGGTTTTGTAACAGCCAAGTGTTCAGGTGTAAATACCCCTTGTTTATTCTAGAATGATAGATTTTATTATTTGCTCAGTCTAAGGGCTAAAGTGTTCTCTCTCTCTCTCTCTCTCTCTCTCTCTCTCTCTCTCTCTCTCTCTCTCTCTCTCTCTCTCTATTTACTCTAGAATGATAGATTTTGTAGCAACCAAGTGTTCAGGTATAAATACCCCTTTTTTATTCTAGAATGATAGATTTTCTTATTTACTCTCTCTCTCTCTCTCTCTCTCTTTGTTTACTCTAGAATGATAGATTTTCTTCTTTGCTCAGTCTATGGGCTAAAGTGCTCTCTCTCTCTCCCTATCTCTCTTTGTTTACTCTAGAATGATAGATTTTGTAGCAACCAAATGTTCAGGTATAAATACCCCTTGTTTATTCTAGAATGATAGATTTTCTTATTTGCTCAGTCTACCCTTGCTAAGTCTAGGGGCTAAAATTTGCTCAGCCTAGGGGCTAAAGTGCTCTCTCTCTCTCTCTCTCTCTCTCTCTCTCTCTCTCTTCTCTCTCTCTCTCTCTCTCTCTCTCTCTCTCTCTCTCTCTCTCTCTCTCTCTCTCTTTGTTTACTCTAGAATGATAGATTTTGAAGCAGCCAAGTGTTAAATTATAAATACCCCTTGTTTTTTCTAGAATGATAGATTTTCTTATATGCTCACTCTCTCTCTCTCTCTCTCTCTCCCTTTGTTTACTCTAGAATGATGGATTTTGTAGCAGCCAAGTGTTCAGGTATAAATACCCCTTGTCTATTCTAGAATGATAGATTTTCTTATTTGCTCAGTCTAGGTGCTAAAGTGCTCTCTCTCTCTCTAGAATAATAGATTTTGTAGCAGCCAAGTATTCAGGTATAAATACCCCTTGTTTATTCTAGAATGATTGATTTTCTTATTTGCTTAGTCAAGGGGCTAAAGTGCTCTCTCTCTCTCTCTCTCTCTCTCTCTCTCTCTCTCTCTCTCTCTCTCTCTCTCTCTCTCTCGTTGTTTACTCTAGAATGATAGATTTTGTAGCAACCAAGAGTTCAGGTATAAATACCCCTTTGTGTATTCTAGAATGATAGATTTTCGTATTTGCTTAGTCTACCCTTGCTCAGTCTAGGGGCTAAAATTTGCACAGTCTATACTTGCTCAATCTAGGGGCTAAAGTGCTCCTCTCTCTCTCTCTCTCTCTCTCTCTCTCTCTCTCTCTCTCTCTTTTTGTTTACTCTAGAATGATAGATTTTGTAGCAACCAAGTGTTCAGGTATAAATACCCCTTGTTTATTCTAGAATGACAGATTTTTTTGACCCTGAATGATTTTGATAGTGACAAAAATCTTAATTAAGCACTAATGAATATTACTTAAGTAATACATATTGTTAATAGTGCTTCTACATCAAAGGAGATCAAGAGTGTAGAAATTGGTGAATCAAAGTTGATGATCTCAAAAGTCAATAAGCTCTCCAAAAGATCAAATTCAAGGAGAATAATTTAAATGCATATTCAAAGTCAATAGGGATAAATTATAGGTTTGAATCCTAAGATACACTTTGTAAGAATTTTAATTTTGAGAGCTAATTATATTTGCATTGCATTTTATTATATAGTCTTAATTAATTGAAGATATAAAATCTTTGGGCTTAATATTTAACATTCTCTAATTGAATTTAAGAAGAATTTATGTTGTCATAGAAAATTACTTGAGCATTTGTAATATATCATTCTTTATATATCTTACACACACATTATGCTTAAATTTGTAATATGTTTTGTCATCATCAAAAATACCTCAATCAAGAAATTGATTAGATTAATTTTGATGATAACAAAACACTTTTGAAGTGTTTAACTCGTGTGTTTAATGTGCAAGAAAGTTTGATTCAATTAGGAGATTTTTTGGAACTCAAAAATCCAAAAAGAATAAAGAGATATGAAAAAATTGATGCTGAAAACACTGTAGCAGCGCACAAACAGTGACCCAGTCGAACGGGTGAATAGTACCAATCGACTAGTAAAATGGGCAAACAGTTCCCAGTCGACTGGTAATATCAACCCAGTCGACTGGTAACACTATAGCATTAAAATTGTGATTTTTAAAGAGGACCCAGTCGACTGGTATCACGACCCAATCGACTGGTAGTTCAAAAATATGACCGTTGGGACTCAAAATTTGAGCTTTTAAAGCTACAAACATTTCAAATTAAAGTCTAACGGCCCTATTAATACATGGCTATATAAACCCACTCAATTCAGTATTCAACAAGGAGGTGAAGACATTCAAAAAGAGAAGAACACACATAATCAAGTCATTCATTCTTTGAAACTCAAAAAAGCTTTGAAATATTCATGTTGAGCCATTCTTCAAGCTTTTCTTTAAAAGAGAGACATTATTCAGTTGTATAAGCTTTCATTTGCTGTCTCTCTACCATTTACTTTACAGCATTTATTGTAAAGGGATTATTTCCGAGAGGAAGGTCTTTGAAATATTCATGTTGAGCCATTCTTCAAGCTTTTCTTTAAAAGAGAGACATTATTCAATTATATAAGCTTTCATTTGCTGTCTCTCTACCATTTACTTTACAGTATTTATTGTAAAGGGATTACTTCCGAGAGGAAGGGGATTACTTATGAGAGGAAGGGGATTACTTTCGAGAGGAAGAGGATTACTTCCGAAAGGAAGGGGATTACTTCCGAGAGGAAGGGGATTGTACGGTTTGAGCAACATCCGTAAGTTGCTTGGTTTAGTGAAAGACTTCAAGGAGGATCCTTGAAAAGAGTGGACGTAGGGTCAGAAGGATTCCAATATTGTCGAACCACAATAAATCAAGTTTGCATCTCTCTAACTCTATCTCCTTAGTTACTTTCATAATTACTTGCTTATAATTATTTATTATTCAAGTAAATGAGATTGATTGCTTAATTATTTTATAATTCAGTTATCATTTCTATATTAAGCTATAAACTCTCTCATCTTTGTGCTAGTAATTTAGAAAGATTTAATTCCGCATATATTTTGATATTTAAGATTGCAAAAAGTATTTAATTTTTTAATACCCAATTCACCCCCCCTTGGGTATTGCCATAGTATATTTTGGACCAACAATTGGTATCAGAGCAAGGTGCCCTTATTTTAGGCTTAACATCCTAGAGTTGATTCTATGACAACTATATTTTTAGAAGGAAGAGATCCTTCTAGTCCTCCTCTTCTCCATGGAACAAATTTCACCCATTAGAAAGCTCAAATGAAGATTTTTATTCAAGCTCATGATTATTATTCTTGGTGTTTCATTCTTGAAAATGAAAATGATTTTGATGTAAATGATTGTAAACTCATTCAACTAAATGCTAAATTTATGAACATGTTTTGTAGTTCTCTTGATCAAAGCGAAGTTGATCAAATTTCCTCATGTAAGACTATAAAAGAAATTTGGGATTTATTAGAGGTCATACATGGAGGAAATAAGCAAGAAAGGAATTTCAAATTGAAAAACTTTGTTCATGACTTAGAGCATTTTAAAATGAATGAAAATGTATCAATTTTTGATTCGCAAACTCGTTTTACCATACTTGTTAAAACTTTATCTTTCATGGGTAAAATATATTATAACCTTGAACTTGTGAGAATATTTCTTAGGTCTTTGTCAAATCAATAGAAAATTATTTTGACAAAGCATTCTACAAGTGAAAGTTTAGAAGAGCTTGTGGAATCCCTCAAGAAGCATGAAAGCTACTTAGATTACAAAATTGATGGTTTCACCACATCTTTACCTCTTATGGAAATTGAAGATGTTAATCATTATGGTGATGAAGAAGAAGAAGACTCCTCGAATAAAGAGATCGGATACGAGGAAATTGCCAACCTATGTCTTATAGCAATCGACGAAGAAAATGAGGTATCGACTTCTTCCTCTTCAAAAATTAACATTGTTAGTAGTAGTGAAGAATTGATCGAATTCATAAATGAAATGTATGAAGAATTGAAGAAATTCGATTCTAGGAACACCATTCTTAAAAAAGAGGTGTCATCTCTTTCTAAAGAGATGGTAGGTCTAAGAGAAGAAAAAAATAAACTATCTTCATTACTTTATGATTCTTCTCAAGATCTTCTTAAAGATGAAAATGAAAACTTAAGGAAGAAGATAATAGAATTGAATGGCACAATATCTAGACTTATGCTTGGAAAAGAAAAGCTAGATGAAGTGCTATCTTGCCAAAGATTAAATGGAGGAAAATCCCGGTTAGGTTATTCTCCATTAGGAAAGAAAAAATCAAAAGAGAGCTTATTTATAAAAGCATCATGTGTGAATGAAGCCTTTACTTCAAAGACCACTAGCAAAGTCAAAAGCATTCCCTCAATGAATGCTAGTAGGTGTAGAAATACTAATTCTAATGTATATACTAGAATGAAGCATCCTAGAAATACTCATGCTTTCATGTATGCTCATTCAAGAAATGGTTATACACATTCTAGGAATAATCATCATGTGCATTTTAGGAACAATATGTATAATCAAAATATGCACACTACACATACATATCCTAAGATATATCATCACCCTAGCAATAATATGCATACAAGTATGTATCCTAGAAATCATCATATATTTTCTGGAAATGGCATGCATACTCCTCACAATAGAAACATGTATCCTAGGAACTCCTATCCTAAGAATTATAGACATGCACAACTAAGAAATCCTAGAAATTTCAATAACTATTATCCTAGGATTGTGCATCATCATGTCTATAGAACTCCATATGTTGTTAAGAAAGTATGGGTCCCAAAAGAAACCGTATTTTCAAGGACTAACCCCAAAGGACCCAAGAAATTTTGGGTACCTAAAAGTACAATTGTGTATCCTTGTGTGATGTAGATATGTCTCCACACCAAGAAAAAAGGTAACTGTTGGTACCTTGATAGTGGATGCTCAAAGCACATGATCGGTGATAAGAGTGTCTTCAAAGAGCTAACTCTACGAGATGGTGGATTTGTCACCATTAGAGACAACGCAAAAATAAAGATCATCGGGCATAGAAAAGTCGGTAATGATTTCTCTACCATAGATAATTTATTGCTAGTACAAGGCCTTAAGCCAAAATTACTAAGTATTAGTCAACTTTGTGACAAAGGCAACAAAGTCACATTTGAGACCTCTCATTGTCTAGTTATAGACATCATGAGTAACAAGATCAAATTTGTTGGCCATAGACATGAAAATATCTATATAATGGATTTGAAATCCTTGCATTTCGAAAATGAAAAATGTTTTCCTGCCATTAGTGAAAATTCATGGCTATGGCATAGAAGGCTTAGTCATGTGAACATGAACCTGCTGAAAATCATTTCAAGAAAAGATTTAATCATTGGACTTCCAAAAATCATTTTTGAAAAAGACAAATTATGTGATGCTTGTCAGATGGGAAAACAAACCAGGATTTCTTTTAAATCAAATAATGTAGTCTCAACTACTAAACCTTTGGAACTTTTGCATATGGACTTATTTGGTCCAATTAGTACCATTAGTCTAGGTGGCCATCAATATGCTCTTGTTATTGTTGATGACTATTCAAGATATACCTTTGTTATTTTTATTGCTTACAATGATGAAGCTTTCAAAGGATTTGAAAATTTTTGCAAAAAGGTTCAAAATGAAAAAGGAATTTGTATTTCAAGCATAAGAAGTGATCATGGAAAAGAATTTGAAAACCAAAGCTTTTCAAGATTTTGTGATGAAAATGGAATTGATCACAACTTTTCAGCTCCTAGAACTCCTCAACAAAATGGAGTTGTTGAGAGGAAAAATAGAGTTCTAGAAGAATTTTCAAGAACAATGCTTTGTGAAAATAGTTTACTAAAATACTTTTGGGCTGAAGCGGTGAACACTTCTTGCTATATCTTATATAGAAATTTAATTAGGCTTATGCTTGATAAAACTCCATATGAACTATGGAAAGGTAGAAAGCCTAATATCTCCTATTTTCGTACATTTGGTTGCAAATGTTTCATCCTAAATAACAATAAAACTAACTTGGGTAAATTTGACTCTAAGACCGATAAAGGGATATTTTTAGGATATTCAACATCTAGTAAGGCTTATAGAGTTTTCAACAAGAGAACTCTAGTGGTTGAAGAATCCGTACATGTAACTTTTGATGAATCTAACCCAATTAGTAGTAGAGAAGTTTCCTTTAATGATGATGCAGATTTTATTCCAAGAACAGAAACTTCTACTCCCGTGGTTGACTCAAAGGAGAGTCCATCTCAAGCAAATGAAGAGATGGAAACTCACAATTTAGACCAACCATCTACAAGCCAACAAGAGGATAGTCTTCCCAAAGATTGGAGGTATGTAAATTATCACCCGATTGATCAAGTGATTGGTGATCCTTCACAAAGGGTAAGAACTCGTTCCTTAATAAGAAATATTTGCAATTATGTAGCTTATTTGTCTCAAATAGAACTTAAGACATTTATAGAAGCTGAAAAGGATAATGATTGGATAATTGCAATGCAAGAAGAAATAAATCAATTTGAGAGAAAAAATGTTTGGAATCTAGTTCCAAGACCTAAGAATCATTCAATAATTGGAACAAAATGGGTATATAGAAATAAGATGGATGAAAATGGAATAGTAACTAGAAACAAGGCTAGACTAGTTACTAAGGGATATAATCAAGAAGAAGGAATAGACTTTGATGAGACCTATGCTCTTGTAGCTAGATTAGAAGCTATTCAAATGTTATTAGCCTTTGAATGCTTTAATAAGTTCAAGTTATTTCAAATGGATGTAAAAAGTGCCTTTTTAAATGGCTTTATAGAAGAAGAGGTTTATGTTGAGCAACTTCTTGGATTTGAAAATCCTAGTCTTCCAAATCATGTCTACAAGCTTTCTAAAGCTCTATATGGGTTGAAGCAAGCTCCAATGGCATGGTATGAAAGACTAAGTAAATTTTTTATTAACAATGATTTTGTAAGAGGTAGAATAGATACAACTCTCTTCACAAAAGCTCACAAAAATGACACTTTGATAGTTCAAATATATGTTGATGATATTATATTTAGTACTACTAATGAATCTTTGTGTCAAGAGTTTGCAAAGTGCATGCAAGGTGAATTTGAAATGAGCATGATGGGAGAGCTTACCTATTTCCTTGGACTTCAAATCAAACAACTAAAAGGAAGCATCTTCATCAATCAATCAAAGTACACTAAGGACCTACTAAAGAGGTTTGGGATGGAAAGCTCAAAACCACTAGGAACACCTATGAGCACTTCTACAAACCTTGATCTTGATGAAAGAGGTAAATGTGTAGATACTAAATATTATAGAAGCATGATAGGAGCTTTGCTTTATTTGACTGCAAGTAGACCTGATATTATATTCAGTGTATGCATGTGTGCTAGATTTCAGTCTAATCCTAAGGAATCACATGTAGTTGCAGTAAAAAGAATCCTTAGATATCTACAAGAAACCCAAACCATAGGATTATGATACTCTAGAGATTCATCTTTTGAGCTTGTAGGATATTCAGATGCTGATTTTGCTGGATGTAGGTTAGATAGAAAAAGCACAAGTGGAAAATGCCAATTCTTAGGTGTAATGTTAACTTCTTGATTTTCAATGAAACAAAATTCTATTGCACTATCAACCGCCGAGGCAGAATATGTAGCAGCTGGAAGTTGTTGTGCCCAAGTATTATGGATGAAACAACAACTAGAATACTATGGCATGAACCTCAAAGACATCTCGATATTTTGTGATAATACTAGTGCTATCAACCTAACCAAGAACCCTATTCAACTTTCTAGAACTAAACATATAGAAATTAAACACCATTTCTTAAGATACCATGCTCAAAAATTTGATATAAGACTATAATCTATACCTTCAGAAGATCAAATAGCTGACATTCTTACAAAACCTCTAAATGAAGCTAGCTTTTGTAAGATTAGAATGTTAATGGGATTGTTGGATTATGATAAACTGAATGTCTGATTGATTCATCATTCATCATTTGTATGTTTGACATCTAGTGAAAGAGTATTAATCCTTGTTTAAATATCTCCCTCACTCAAAGATGCCATAGATAAACAAATTTTGTGCTACGATTTAAGACTGAAAATTTTCTTAAGGGTCCAGTCGACTGGTAAGTATATCCCAGTCGACTGGCAAGTCTCTGTCCAATATTCCAGTCGACTGGTGAGTCTCTGCCTAATCTGTCAGTCGACTGGTAAGGCTATACCAGTCGACTCGACTTTGTTTGGAGCTATTTAATACACAAATATTAATTGTTCTTTGATAAATTCTCTTTGATTTGGCATTGGATAAATCAAGTGATGAGCTTGAATTTAGATTTGAGAAATACTTTTGAGTTATTTATCTATCAAGCATGAGCTGAATATGAAACTTTCTATTATATATGCTTGAGTTTGAAATTAATGATTATCTTTGCATTGAATTGATAATCATCTAATTATTGAATCTAACATACCCTGAAAATGATATTTGATTGATAATTGAAAATTATATTTCGGTGCATATATGCATGGGAAGTAACTTTTTTTTCAAGTACTTATAGATATTTCCAATTTGAACATCTTTTTAAGTAGTTGATGAGCTCTTTGTCTTGATTATTCAATCAATCAACTACCAATAAGGCTTGTTAAGTTTTATCCAATTTTATTTCTCTTAAGAGTTAAAAATAATTACTTTAGACTTTTTAAAAGGGGGAGAAAATCTAATTTATTGGTAAAAGAGAAAACCTTTGGTAAAATCATTTTACTCAAATTAGTTTTAAATAATTGATAAACTTTTTTTGATATGTTTTAAATTTGGATATTATATCTTGAGAATTTTATCTATATGTGCTAAAGAAACTCTTTCAAAAGCTTTATATTTCTTGATATCTTGTAAACGATTCTTTTCTCAATATGTTTCATCAAAATATTTTCAACAGCATATTTTGAGGGGGAGCTCTTCTTTGAAATCCACCCTTTTTTATTATGACAAAAATGAATAAGAATATTAGAGATCTTGCTAGACCTTATTCTTAATATTTTTGTCACCATAAAAAAGGGGAAGATTGTTGACCCTGAACGATTTTGATAGTGACAAAAATCTTAATTAAGCACTAATGAATATTACTTAAGTAATACAGATTGTTAATAGTGCTTATACATCAAAGGAGATCAAGATTGTAGAAATTAGTGAATCAAAGTTGATGATCTCAAAAGTCAATAAGCTCTCCAAAAGATCAAAGTCACGGAGAATAATTTAAATGTATCTTCAAAGTCAATAGGGATAAATTATAAGTTTGAATCCTAAGATACACTTTGTAAGCCTTTTAATTTTTAAGAGCTAATTATATTTGCATTGCATTTTATTATATAGTCTTAATTAATTGAAGATATAAAATCTCCAAGTGATTTTACTAAATGCAAATAAATTCTTTGGGCTCAATACTTAACATTCTCTAATTGAATTTAAGAAGAATTTATGTTGTCATAGAAAATGACTTGAGCATTTGTAATATATCATTCTTCATATATCTTGCACACACGTTATGCTTAAATTTATAATATGTTTTGTCATCATCAAAATGCCTCAATCAAGAAATTGATTAGATTAATTTTGATGATAACAAAACACTTTTGAAGTGTTTAACTCGTGTGTTTAATGTGCAAGAAAGTTTGATTCAATTAGGAGATTTTTTGGAACTCAAAAATCCAAAAAGAATATAGAGATATAAAGAAAATTGATGCTAAAAACACTATAGCAACGCACAAACAGTGACCCAGTCGAACGGGTGAATAGTACCAGTCGACTAGTAAAATGGGCAGACAGTTCCCAGTCGACTGGTAATATCAACCCAGTCAACTGGTAACACTGTAGCATTAAAATTGTGATTTTTAAAGAGGACCCAGTCGACTGGTATCACGACCCAATCGACTGTTAGTTCAAAAATATGACCGTTAGGACTCGAAATCTAAGCTTTTAAAGCTACAAACATTTCAAATTAAAGTCTAACGGCCCTATTAATACATGGCTATATAAACCCACTCAAATTAGTATTAGGTGAAGACATTCAAAAAGAGAAGAACACACACAATCAAGTCATTCATTCTTTGAAACTCAAAAAAGCTTTGAAATATTCATGTTGAGCCATTCTTCAAGCTTTTCTTTAAAAGAGAGACATTATTCAGTTGTATAAGCTTTCATTTGCTGTCTCTCTACCATTTACTTTACAGCATTTATTGTAAAGGGATTACTTCCGAGATGAAGGTCTTTGAAATATTCATGTTGAGCCATTCTTCAAGCTTTTCTTTAAAAGAGAAACATTATTCAATTGTATAAGCTTTCATTTGCTGTCTCTCTGCCATTTACTTTACAGCATTTATTGTAAAGGGATTACTTCCGAGAGGAATGGGATTATTTCCGAAAGGAAGGGGATTACTTCCGAGAGGAAGAGGATTGTACGGTTTGAGCAACACCCGTAAGTTGCTTGTGTTACGGTTTGAGCAACACCCGTAAGTTGCGTGGTTTAGTGAAAGACTTCAAGGAGGATCCTTGAAAAGAGTGGACGTAAGGTCGGAAAGATTCTGATATTGCCGAACCACTATAAATCGAGTTTGCATCTCTCTAACTCTATCTCCTTAATTACTTTCATAATTACTTGCTTATAATTATTTATTATTCAAGTAAATGAGATTGATTGCATAATTATTTTATAATTCAATTATCATATCTATATTAAGCAATATACTCTCTCATCTTTGTGCTAGTAATTTAGAAAGATTTAATTCCGCATATATTTTGATATTTAAGATTGCAAAAAGTATTTAATTTTTTTAATACCCAATTCACCCCCTCTTGGGTATTGCCATAGTATATTTTGGACCAACAATTTTCTTATTCTCTTTGTCTCTCTGTCTCTCTGTCTCTGTCTCTCCGTCTGTCTCTCTGTTTACTCTAGAATGATAGATTTTGAAACAGCTAAGTGTTCGGGTATAAATATCCTTTGTTTATTCTAGAATGATAGATTTTCTTATTTGCTCAGTCTATGGGCTAAAGTGCTCTCTCTCTGTGTCTGTCTGTCTCTCTCTCTCTCTCTCTCTCTTTGTTTACTCTAGAATGATGGATTTTGTAGAAGCCAAGTGTTCAAGTATAAATACCCCTTGTTTATTCTAGAACGATAGATTTTCTTATTTGCTCAGTCTACCCTTGCTCAGTCTAGGTGCTAAAGTGCTCTCCCTCTCTCTTTCTCTCTCTCTTTGTTTACTCTAGAATAATAGATTTTGTAGCAGCCAAGTGTTCAGGTATAAATACCCCTTGTTTATTCTAGAATGATCGATTTTCTTATTTGCTCAATCTAGGGGCTAAAGTGCTCTCTCTCTCTCTCTCTCTCTCTCTCTCTCTCTCTCTCTTTCTCTCGGTTTACTCTAGAATGATAGATTTTGTAGCAACCAAGTGTTCAGGTATAAATACCCCTTGTGTATTCTAGAATGATAGATTTTCTTATTTGCTCAGTCTACCTTTGCTCAGTCTAGGGGCTAAAATTTGCTCAGTCTAAGGGCTAAGGTGCTCTCTCTCTCTGTCTCTCTCTATTTGTTTACTCTAGAATGATAGATTTTGTAGCAGCCAAGTGTTCAGGTATAAATACCCCTTGTTTATTCTAGAATGATAGATTTTCTTATTTGCTCAGTCTAGGGGCTAAAGTGCTCTCTCTCTCTCTCTCTCTCTCTCTCTCTCTCTCTCTCTCTCTCTTTTTACTCTAGAATGATAGATTTTGTAACATCCAAATGTTCAGGTATAAATACCCCTTATTTATTCTAGAATGATAAATTTTCTTATTTTCTCAGTCTACCCTTGCTCAGTCTAGGGGCTAAAATTTGGTCAGTCTACCCTTGCTTAGTTTAGGGGCTAAAGTGCTCTCTCTCTCTCTCTCTCTCTCTCTCTCTCTCTCTCTCTCTCTCTCTCTCTCTCTCTCTCTGTGTAAAGAACCAAATTGAAATGGAATTGGTAGCTAGTTTTGAGGTTAGCTAGGCCTCCTGAGAATAGTGCAAGAATAGAGGAGAATGGAAACACAGAAAGATTATACTGAATTCACTCATTTTCATCCCCAATTATGTACATTGTGGTTATTCTTATACCCCCAACTCTGCCCCTGTAACTAACTGCCCACAGCTATCACTTGCTGTTACTAACCAACCTAACTAACTCCTACCACCTGGCAATGTAACCAACTCCTACAGAATCCTACTGTAACAACCATTACACTTTGGTCGTTGCTATTATAGCTATTTAAGTACCAAGTAGCTATTTTAAGTACACAAGTAATTATTAAAACTCTAACAATACTTCCCTCTTTAAAAGACCTTGCCCACAAGGTGAGGGAACCTCTGCTGCAGAACATACAAGCTCTCCCAAGTGGCATCATCAATACTTTCACCTTGCCATTGAACCAGAACTTGAGTAATGGTTCTATTTCGAAGCTGATGAGACCTTTCCTGGAGAATAGCTACTGGTTCTGTAATGGTAGCTCCTTCCATATCAGTAGGTGGTAAGGTGGGAATGGAAACTATATGTTGCCCAAGCTTAGCTTTCAAACAGGATACATGAAAAGTGGAATGTATCTTAGAATTTGGAGGTAAATCCAACCTATAAGACACCTCACCAACCTTCTGAAAGATCTGAAATGGTCCATAGTACTTAGGAGATAATTTCTTCAATTGGTGGTGCTTAAGAGACTTCTGTTTGTAGGCCTGAAGTCGTAAGAATGCCCAATCCCCCACAAAGAAACTCCTCTCAGTCCTATGCTTGTCAAAATATAACTTCATCCTTTCTTGTGCTGCTACCAAGTTCTGCCTTAACAAAGAAGTCAGCTGCTGTCTAGACCTCAGATAAGCATCCACTCCTTCAACCCTTGTTGTACCAGGAATGTAATCCATCAGTCTAGGAGGGGGATATCTATACAGTGCTTCAAATGGGGTTAGCTTGAATGAGGTGTGAAAATTAGTGTTAAACCAGAATTCAGCAAGTGGCAACCACTCCACCCAAGTAGCTGGTTTGTTAGCTGCAAAAGTTCTCAAATAGTGCTCAAGACTCTTGTTCACAACCTCTGTTTGGCCATCTTTTTTAGGGTGATAGGCTGAGGACATGGCCAATTGAATACCCTGAAGCTTCATTAGCTCTTGCCAAAAATGAGAAGTAAAAGTAGGGTCCCTGTCACTAACAATTGATGTAGGCATTCCATGTAACTTGAACACATGTTGCATATACAGATTTGCTACTTTAGAAGCAGTATATGGGTGAGACAAGGCTATGAAATGAACAAACTTTGTAAACCTGTCCACTACTACCATCACCACCTCTTTCATCTGAGATTTTGGCAGACCCTCCACAAAATCCATGCTCACAGCCACCCAAGGTCTCTCTGGTATAGGCAAGGGCTGTAGCAGACCTGCTGGATTACAGGTTTCATACTTGAGCCTTTGGCACATATCACACTCCCTAACATACTACCTAACATCTGCCCTTAGCCCAGGCCAGTAAAAATCCCTCTGAACCCTATGCAATGTTTTAAGGAACATAATGACCCCCCATAGCCCATCATGCACCTGTTGCAAAATAGTTATCTTTAATGAATCACAAGTCCCCAAATACATTCTACCTTTATATATCAGCAAACCATTCTGCATAGTAAAGCCCTTATGACCTTCCTTCCCTGCTTGAAAAGCATCTAAAATACTCATAATGTAGTGATCAGCAGCATAGCTATCCTTAAGTTGAGCCAACCAATCAGAAGTGGGAAAGGAAATCTTGCACAGAACTCCTTCCTGAGATGAAACTTCATCACCAGAAACCTGTCTTGAAAAAGCATCAGCCACCACATTCTCTTTACCCCTCTTATATTCTACAATAAAAGCATATCCTAACAACTTGGTAATCCACTTTTGTTGAGCTGGTGTACCAATTTTCTGCTCTAAAATGTACTTAAGACTCTAGTGATCTATCCTCACTAAGAAAGAGTTTCCAACAAAATATGGCCTCCATTTATGCACAGCAGTCACCAAGGCCAGTAGTTCTCTCTCATAAGTTGATAAGGCCAAACTCCTGCCCTTGAGAGCCTGGCTGTGGAAAGTTATAGCTCTCCCTTCTTGCATCAATACAGCACCTAACCCAACACCTGAGTCATCACACTCCACCACAAACATTTTATCAAAATCTGGAAGAGCTAAACCAGGTGGATTGGACATAGAAAATTTGAGATTTTGGAAAGCTAATTCAGCTTCCTCAGTCCAAGTAAAAGAATCCTTCCTTAAAAGGGCAGTCAATGGGGCTGCAATCTGCCCATACCTTTTTACAAATTTCCTGTAATACCTTGTGAGACCTAAGAAACCCCTCAAAGCCTTAACATCCTTTGGAGTAGGCCATTGTTGCATTGCAATAGTTTTCTTAGGATCTGTCCTTACCCCTTCACCAGAAATCAAGTGCCCCAAATACTCAACTTCTCCACAAGCAAAAACACACTACTTGGATTTCTTAGCAAATAATTGCTCCTTAGCTAACACTTCCAATACAGCCTTAAAATGAGATACATGATCAATCAAGGATTTGCTATAAACCAGAATATCATCAAAAAATACTAGAACAAACCTTCTAAGGAAAAGTTTAAACACTTGATTCATTAGGGACTGAAATGTTGAAGGTGCATTAGTGAGTCCAAAGGGCATAACCAGAAATTCATAATGCCCCTCATTAGTCCAAAAAGTTGTTTTAGGAATGTCTTCCTCACTCATCCTAATTTGGTGATAACCAGACCTTAAGTCAAGTTTAGAAAATATGCAAGCACCATTCAGTTCATCAAGCAATTCATCAATGACAGGTATAGGAAATTTATCCTTGATAGTATTCAAGTTAAGTGCCCTGTAATCAATGCACATACGCCAAGAACCATCTGTCTTCCTTACCAACAAAACAGGGGAGGCAAAAGGACTGCAACTATTCCTTATAGATCCAGCAGACAATAATTCTTTAACTATTTTTTCTATCTCATTCTTTTGGTAAAAAGGGTACTTGTATGGCCTCTGGCAGACTGGTTGAGCTCCTTCCTTAAGAGTAATATGATGTTCATGCCCTCTAAGAGGAGGTAGCCCTACTGGAGTGTTAAAGACCTAAGCAAAATTTTGAAGTAAATCTGCAACTTCTACAGGTAGAGCAGCCTGCTTCTCAGCTGAGGAGGGAGTTGAAATGTGAACCAATAGGTCTTTCTTGATTGGAGTTTTAAAGAATTGATCCCCATTAATGAGATGTGAGCCAGATTGCTTCAATCCTTGCATCCTAACCTTGTGCCCTTTATGACAAAACTCTATAGTTAAAAACTGAAAATTCCATTGAATATCACCCAATGTGGTCAGCCACTGAGTTCCCAACACAACATCACATCCTCCAAGTGGCAAAACATGAAATTGAATATAAAATTCCTTCCTTTGAATGCATACTGGCACTTGATCACAAAACCCTTGAGTCCTCACCACTACACCATTAGCAACCTTAACTTCCAACGTTTAAAATTGGTCAACCAACAATTGCAAACTAGGGACTACTGCTGCATCAATAAAATTGTGGGTGCTACCAGTGTCCAGCAAAACTGCCAAACTAACTCCATTAATTTTGCCCCTAATCCTCATAGTACCAAGTGTGGGAGTACCAATTAGAGAATATAGAGTTATCTCAACCTCCTCAGAAATGGTATTAGTATTCTGCCCTTCATTGATTGAACTTCCAACTTCTTCCTCCAACTCAGTGATCTTAACCCCAGACTGTGAATCAGTCACCAACTCAATACCCTCAAGAAGGAATATTTTGGCACTTTTGCATTTATGACCAGGACTCCATTTGTCATCACAGTTATAGCATAACCTCTTTTTCTTCCTCTCTTCCATTTGGGCAGGGGAAATTCTTTTAATTGGAATTCTAGATTTAACTTCTACAAACATATTGACTTTAGGAAGACCCAAGATAGATGGCTTACCTATTTCCTGCTGAATTTTAGAACTCCTTCTGCAACTTTTCAAATATTCCTCTTGAATTTTAGCCAATCCAAAAGCTGCACTCAATGACTGTGGATTTATCATCCTCACAGGCAAACGTATCTCATCTTTTAAACCACTTAAGAAACAACTCATCTTATGCATTGCAGATAAGCCTTTGATTCTATTTGACAAAGCCTCAAATTTTTCCTTGTAAACTGCTACTGTTTAGGTTTGCCTCAACTTAGTAAGTGCCTCCATAGGATTGTCATAGGGCGTTGAACCAAACCTAACATGTAAGGCCTGTACCATACCCTCCCAATTACAGAACACACCAGCCTCCTCTGCATCTTAAAACCAAACCAAAGCTTCTTGATCCATGTGAAATGAGGCCACCATAAGTCTCTTCGTAGCTGGAGTTTGATAATATCCAAAATATTTGTTAGCCTTGTACACCCAGCTACCAGGATCATCACCTGAAAAACGTGGGAAATCAAGCCTAACAGGTTTAGCAAAGAAAACTGTAGAAGAATTATGGATTGGAGATAAAGGTTCACATGATCTATTTTCATGAGTACCCAACTTCTGAAGGATTGCCATAAGATGTTGATTCATCTCATTCATCGTTCTGGTATGAATCTCTTGAATTCTTTGGATTTCTTGAATGTTTTTGCTGTGATGATCAGAGGTAGCTCGAAGGGAGGCAATGACTTCATTAGTGGCTGTCATGGTAGCATTAGATCGTGTCTTCGCCATCAAGTCACAGAATCTATGCTCTGATACCAATTGTAAAGAACCAACTTGAAATGGAATTGGTAGCTAGTTTCGAGGTTAGCTAGGCCTCTTGAGAATAGTGCAAGAATAGAGGAGAATGGAAACACAGATTATACTGAATTCACTCTTTTTCATCCCCATTTGTATACATTGTGGTTATTCTTATACCCCCAACTCTGCCCCTGTAACTAACTGCCCACAACTGTCACTAGCTGTTACTAACCAACCTAACTAACTCCTACCACCTGGCAATGTAACCAACTCCAACAGAATCCTATTGTAACAACCATTACACTTTGGCGGTTGCTATTATAGCTATTTAAGTACCAAGTAGCTATTTTAAGTACACAAGTAATTATTAAAACTCTAACACACTCTCTCTCTCTTTCTCTCTCTCTCTCTCTCTCTCTCTCTCTCTCTCTCTCTCTCTCTCTCTCTGCCTTTGCTTACTCTAGAATGATAGATTTTGAAACAGACAAGAGCTTGTTTGGGAAGGGTTTTCAAAAACCCTTTTCATTGTTCAAACACTGAAAACTCTTTTCAAACACCAGAATCATGTTTGTCTACTAGTTTTGAAAAACAGTGTTTAAACACGACTCTCTGTTTTCCCAGTTTTCAAACACTGATTTTACAAAACTCCAAATCAGAGTTTTCGGTTTTCATTTTCATTTTTCAGCCTAAAATCATGATTCTTTGCTCTCTCTCTCTGCTATCTGCTCGTTGCTCTCTTCTCTCCCTCATCGATGATGACATCGACAACAACAACACCAGCAAGCCCATCTCCATGGGCCAGTAGAACTATAAGAGGGAGAGCCTCAGCCTGATCGAGGCGTACGACATGTGTTCGGATTTCCCCGTCGCCATGGCGACGGACTCTAGCGGAGAGCTATTTAGTAACGGCGAAAACGCCAACTGGTTGTCCGATGTGAGTGAGGCGTGGATTTCGCTGAGGGAGAGGGATGGTGGGGCTAGTGGGGAAAAAGAGAGTGTTGGTGGTGGTGGTTCTCCGTGAACTTGTTCTCTTCGCAGACCTCGTCTATGTGGTTCTTGCCGTTCTCTCTGTACCGGAGCAGCGCTGCCTACCAACAAATATTTTCTTCGTCACTTGTGAGTGTTCTCTCTATCTTCTAAGGTCTACCTCATGCTTATTTTGAGATTTTCCAGAACAAGTAGTTTTTGCTTCAATCAATCCAATTAAACTAAGAAATTCTTTACTGGTGCTCTGTTTTTGGTGCAAGCTCTATATTTGGTTGGGTTTGTGCTTCGAATGGAAGTATCTGCTTTGAGGGGTTATTTTTTGGTTTTGTTATAATAAGTTGTTTTTCTGTAATGTATTTTAGGTGTTTGCTTTTAGTTCGTAATGACTTCCGTGCTGCTTTTACTTCTTAGTCATTGCTGGGTTTTTGAGCTATTGGCTTGGAACTTTCTCTGGCTATTTTTTATTCTCATATATATGTTAGACCAACGGCTTTTACTGTAATTTTTGGATCAAAACTCACAACCCAATTTTATTTCTTTCATTTGTGCTATACTCTTCTGTTATAGCTAGTTTGTGTCTTGTCTAGGATCTGTATGTTTTTTCTGCTGCAGTTTGGTTTGTGCCTGGGTTTTTTGTTCTCTTACAGCTGTTGTTTTGGGTGTTTTTTCATCAGTTTTTAGCTGGGTTCTAGGGAGAATTCCCAGTTTAATCTACATAGAACTTATATGAATAATTTATGAGCAGATTTTTAAAATAGTAAAGGAGAATAGAACGATATAAGTGAAAGAATACTAACCCGAAAATAAGAATTTCTCTTTTATTGCAGCATTAGTAATCATGACCATTTTTTAGGTCTTTCTGATAAATGCAGCTGACTCATTATCTGGCTTAACATAAGTTTGGGAATGTAAAGGTCTTGCGCACTGCATAGTTGAGCATCATCATGGTCACCTATATATATTTACAGATGTTGCCCAGGAAGGCCAAATGGTTGATTATCATTATCTTCTTCATAGTACTGTTGATGCTTCTTCTAGTCCACGAATCTGGGAGGTTGGTGGGTTGAAATTGTCTTTCTCTCTGTGTAGTCACTCTAGTTAAGAGTTATAAAATCATATAATTAGTTGTATCTTGTCTAGCAAGTCTCTTTCATATCATGAGTGCGAAAATTTGGTGTTTGGTAATCGTTTTTGGATTTCATCTTTCTCTTTCCATATCCCTTCTTCCCTCTATTACTTTAAGATGCAAGTTTCTCTTTGTAGCCTGTCTTTGGTTAACATTTAGTCGCACTCTGGTCAATAACTCATATCTGCATCAGTTTCTTGCTCTGTTTTGATTTTTGTTCAGCATAATCCAATGCATTATTCACTGCAGAATGTTTTCCTTGATGACCAAGAGTTGATTTTAGAGGATGTTGATTTTTGCAATACACACTAGCATCCTTGAATCAACAAGAAGTGAAATCACCACTAATTTGGAGAAAATGAAAAATTCTTGTAAGTTATTGAAAAGAGAAGCTTTTGCGGATTTTGGTTGTCCCTCTAACGTTCATGATATATTTGAAGTCCCACAAACTAAGGAGAAGAGAAAAATTTATCCAGATGAGGAAGAGGGGGAAGACAGGCTCGGGAAACCAGATTTGGTGGTGGAGAAAATATTTGAACCAAATGTTAAAGACGAATCCGAAAGCTTGGAAACAGCTTTCCATAGCATAAACAATGAGAAGAAGAGTTTATCTAAACCACCAAGAGATGGGATCATTGTTGACCGCAGAAAGGATATCGCTCGTTCAAATACCAGTATTGTTGTACTTTTGGTTTTGAGAAGCAAATGAATCTGTGCCATCACAGAAAATGACTCGTGGCCTAAAGATACATCATCTGTTTTAGGTATGCTCAGAAGATCAGGCTGTGTACCTCTGACTTTTCCCTTTTATGGTGATAGGATGATTAATTCATTGGATTCGATTTATTACATAAAATGTCAACAATGTAAAATTTGTTTCATGTATATTACTGATAAAAGAAAATAAGTGTTTCATAGGATTGCTTAAAGCTTTTTGCTCTTGAACTTGACATGGCTATTGTAAGTAACATACATACCTTTCTGAATGTAGAAGTCTTTTGTTTACTTCTTCTTGCCTGAACACTATTTCTATTTATATCAGTACAGAAAAATCTTATAAGAGTCGGTAGAAAAAAAAAAATCTATTCTTTTGGCTTATGATTAAGCATCTATCTATCTATCTATTTTTGATACAACACAATTAAAATTCCAATTTCTAGTGTCCAAATTAGTGGTGATTTCTGCAATACACACTTGGCCCTTATTGTTAGACGATGTTGATTTCTGCAATACACACTTGGCCCTTATTGTTAGACGATGTTGATTTCTGCAATACACACTTGCCTACTCACAGTATATTGGTACATGACTTGCAAAGAAGGGATAAGAGTAACAAGTTTCTGTTTTTGTTGTTATTTGTTTGTTTGGTTTCCATCTACCCTCTTTTTACTTGGTTCTTCTTTGTCGATGTAGGGGAGAGAAAATTTCTAAATTCATTGAGTTTCAAGACTAAGAAATGGAAGGATTTGTGTCTAAGAGGGATAAGATTGTAGAAGCACATGAAATGAAGTTAGGTGCAATGAGGCAGAGACATTATGAAGAAGAGGTGGAGCTTGAAAAGGAATTTGATGCTGAATTATCAAGCCTTATGGAGAAGTACACCCCTGCCAAGAGTCTCTGATGGTGATGATGATGGTGATATAGCATTACCAAAACAAGAGTAGGACAGGCTAACTTTGACATGAATTTTTGAGGAACTTTTGAGACCATTATGTTATATTCTCATACTCTTAATGGTAAAAGATATAGGAATATTTAAAGAAATAGTCAGTTTATAATGATATCAGATTGTAAGTTGCCAACATGATAAGCTCTTTTTCTATTCTAATCATAATGAAAATCAATTTGACTAAATTGATACTCTTTTTTTTTTTTGATTGATATGTCCTTTTCTGGCTACACTTGAATATTGTATTTGATGAGTTAGTTATTCAAATTTTATCATTATGTTATATTCTCATACTCTTAATGGTAAAAGATATAGGAATATTTGAAGAAATAGTCAGTTTATAATGATATCAGATTGTAAGTTGCCAACATGATGAGCTCTTTTTCTATTCTAATCATAATGAAAATCAATTTGACTAAATTGATACTCTTTTTTTTTTTTGATTGATATGTCCCTTTCTGGCTACACTTGAATATTGTATTTGACGAGTTAGTTGTTCAAATTTTATCAAATTGTAAAAGTTGTATTGTCTATTTTATTTTTATTTTTAAGAATTTATTTAACAAACAAACATGACAATACCAGGGGAGGAGTGTTGTCATGTTTGATCGATGATATATAAAAAATACTAACATTTTAAAAATAAAATAATATTAATTATTTTCAAGTATTTGGTGTGCTTAAAAAATTGTATTTAGTAAATATGAGAAATAAAATTAATTTTGGATATTAAAATTTAAACTTAACACTGAAAACTGAAAACAATTACAAGAAAGTGTAATCAAAACAGTTTTCAATTATCAAAACAGTTTTCGAACACTGATTATCTAAACAACCCACTGAAAACTGTTTTGGAAACAATTTTCGAACACTGTTATCCAAACATGTTTTCGAACACTGAAAACTGTTTTCAGAAACTCTTTTCGAAAATAGTTTTCGAACACTAAAAACTGAAAACTATTACCAAACATGCCCCAAGTTTTTGGGTATAAATACCCCTTGTTTATTCTAGAATGATAGATTTTCTTATTTGCTCAGTCTAGGGGCTAAAGTGCGCTCTCTCTCTCTCTCTCTCTCTCTTTGTTTACTCTAGAATAATAGATTTCGTAGCAGCCAAGTGTTCAGGTCCAAATGCCCCTTGTTTATTCTAGAATGATAGATTTTCTTATTTGCTCAGTCTAGGGGCTAAAGTGCTCTCTCTCTCTCTCTCTCTCTCTCTCTGTTTGCTCTAGAATGATAGATTTTGTAGCAACCAAGTGTTCAGGTATAAATACCCCTTGTTTAATCTAGAATGATTGATTTTCTTATTTGCTCAGTCTACCCTTGCTCAGTCTACCCTTGCTCAGTCTAGGAGCTGAAGTGCTCTCTCTCTCTCTCTCTCTCTCTCTCTCTCTCTCTCTTTTTGTTTACTCTAGAATGAAAGATTTTGTAGCAACCAAGTGTTCAGGTATAAATACCCTTTGTTTATTCTAGAATGACAGATTTTCTTTTTTGCTCTCTCTCTCTCCCTCCTTCTCACCCCTCCCTTTCTCCCTCCCTCCTCCCTCCCTCACTCTCCCCTCCCTTCCCCTCCCCTCCTCTCCCTCCCTCCTCCCTCCTCCCTCCTCCATCCCTTCTCCCTCCCGCTCCCACTCCTTCTCCCTCCCCCTCTCTCTCTCTCTCTCTCTCTCTCTCCCTCTCTCCCCCTTTTATGATTAGGACTTTTATCAAAATATTTAGATGTGTTTAGTAGGAAATAAAAGTAGGAGGAAGAAAAATTAAGAGGATAGAAAAGGAAAAAAAAAATCAACTTTTCCCTTCATGTATTTAATAAAGATGATGGAAAACTAGATCACATGATCCATCTAATAAGGTGTATTATCTCAAATGGAATAAAAAAGAAGCCCACAAGATAAAATAAGTAAAAAGTTGTAGAAGAAAAAGTGATAGCCATTCATCAAATTTCAAAACCTACATTTACATCTTTTGTTTAAACATGATAGACACAAGTATTAGTAAGTTTCTTTCGAATATGATTTATACATCAAAGCTCTGCAGACAGAAATGCTTTGTACATGAATTCCCACAAGTGAACTGCGGCTCAATACTACGATTTTTTACCTTACATCTTTCTGTTAATTTTCCTTTTCCAGCTGGCCTCTTTGCTGCAGTCAGATTGTTCCATGTAAATCCTTTGTACGATCTGCAAGAGATTCTAAAAGGAAGTTAGACACAACTAGTTCTGATGAGAAACATCCTCAACTCTCTCGACTTCTTTTTGTCTTGGATTAAGTTCTTAAAGCCTATAAAAATAAAAATAAGACCAAATCAAACAATACAGAAAGCGAAATATCTGAGTTCGGCATAACCATACATCTTACCATCAAACAAGTAAACATTGCAACAGAATACCAAGGCAAGCATGAAACAAATCTTGATACATCAGTGTTGGTTCATGAATTTAGAAAAATACTCTGAGAGTATCAACAACTTTCTCCGGCCTGTCAATATGGTAAATGGTAAAAATTCTATAAATTATAAAGAAACAGACATTGTTGCTGTGACGAAGTTTCTTACCAGTCCTCCTGTGGCATATGCCCAGCACCTTCTATCAACTTAAGCTTTATGGCATTGGGGTTTCCTTTCTGGAACTCCTCCGCAACAGATTGAGACAAGTACTTGTCTGATACTCCCCAAGCCAGTAACACGGGTTTATCCCACCTGAAGTCCATAGGCCATTAATAAAACAGTCACAGGAAGAAGTGGAATAAATTTAGTAGCAAAAGATTGGTTAAATTAAGTAAATAGAAGTTTCAAAGGGTGAAATTGACCATAATTAAGCTGATATAAAACCTGCTGCCATGGATTTTTAATTAGGTACCTATATGGCTCTAACAATGAAACTGCTACCCATACGGACAAGTGCATTCCATTTAAACTAAAAGATGCATGTACATTTCTTGGTTAGGTTGGAGGGTTTCCCACACTGTATGGTTCTGGTCAAGGCCTTGTGCAAGGTATGATGCTTACTCAAAGATGCCTACCTAACCAAAAGAAGAACTGGTAATTCGTGATTCACGAGGAAAAACTTTAAAAGGGACACGGAAGAAAAAAAACTACAGCATACCGGGGATGGGTATGTATACCACTAGAGCACCCATGCAGATAAGTACATCATAGAATCACATATTTTGTACAAGAAATGTAAGATTGAATTTCCAATACCAACAGAAATTAACACCTAAAACGTAAGAATAATTCTTTATTCTTTACAATAACTTAATAGGATTTGAACCTAGGACCTTCTAAGCCCCAATCTACCCTTTACAAGCATAAGGATAATGCAGTATGTTCTACACTGTATCTAACTGGTAGATAAGGGCACATAGATTCTACAAGCAAAACTGAAACCAATTTGACATCCATCAGCACTTTTCTTCTTTATTGATAAATACATCAGCCAAGGGAACATTCCTAAAACCACTACTGGATTCATCCTCCAAAACTGCATAGATGTCATTGGGTTATGCTGAAGCGTTTGACGTACAGTTCAGTAAATTAGACCTTTCCTGGAATCATATTAGAGACCTGCAATTGAATCTCGTCTTCACAAGGGACAGAGATTTGAGGGCTACCCCTCTTTGGGTCTCACAGCCACTTGACCATAAAGAAAGGACTATTTTTTCTTCAAGACCTTTTGATGGAATTTTCTGTTATTAGTACATGATTTCTTGCCAACAAAACTACAATCTGGTTTAATATTGCAAAAAACCCTTTGATTTGGGTGAAAATATAAAATTATAAATTATAGAATGCTTACCTATGTCGGGGTTTAGAATTCAATTTAATCAGATGGACCTAGCAAAATTTAACCTATTCATTTCCATTTTCTTCTCATCTGAGGGTATTACTGGAGATTATTTTCTGTATGACAAGGGTATTAGTGCAGATTCAGCCAACCAAACTAACCGCATATGTTGATTTCTTCTATAACCATGTAGGCAATGCCTCTAAATTCTGTGATTTTACAGAGATGAAGTATTGTTTTACTTAAGGTTTACACTCTACACAAATAACTACTCAAATCATTTCTTTGCCAACGGTGACAGAAATCATTCTGGTAAAGATTTTTTATAAAAAGCAACTCTTTTGCCTCTTAACCTTATTGACTATAACTTTTACATTTCTTCAACTAGTACGACTAAAGGAAAACCATGAGAAAGCTCTCTTCAAATTTCTCCTACTAGTATACTAAAAGTGCCACAACTACAAAACTTCCTCAAGTGGCACTAAAACATCAAATGCAGCAGCCATTGCACCAATAACAAAATTGTTTTGAGGTTGAATGGTCACTGCAAAAAATGTGCATGGCTTCCTTCAACTTAAAAAAGTAAGAAAACGTATTAAGACATGTAACTGGAACCAACAAACGTTAAATTTAATACAGTATACTTTACCTTCCAGAAACAAAGCCAGCTGCTATTTGGCTTGAGATATCGCTGAAATTAATTTTTCTTGCAGCTTCAAGCAAAGCTGAAACACAAAAATAAGAAACACAAATTTTTGCAGTTAAAGAGAAGCAACACCCACCTTTTTTTCTTTGATAAGTAAAAATATTGTACAAAAAAGGCACCAAGGGGTTGCAACCCATTTATAAAAGGAATATCTACATGAAAGTGACTCAATGAACTCTATAAGATGAAATTCATTTACAACAAATTCCCCTAAACCCAAAAGAAAAAGGAGATTAAGCCAACCCTCTTTGAAAGAGATACTATCTTTCTCTACATTCTCAAAAGCTCTCTTGTTTCTTTCCCACCAAACCATCTACATTATGAAAAGAGGAATCAAGGCAATGACTTTCCTCTTTTCTTTAGAAGCTCAAATTCCACTCCACACCCAAAACTCCTCAATAACAGAACAGCCACAAACTCAAGAAAGACCCATGACCTGGAGAGCCCTCTCCAGAGATCTCGGGTCCAAGAGCAACTAAGCAACAAATGCTGAATGGATTCTACTTCTTCCTTGCAAACGTAATAACGATCAACCAAAAACTTCTCTCTTGATGATTATCAACAGTCAAAATTCTACCACGAGAATCTTCCCAAGCAAAAAAATCCACTTTAGAAAGGGTTAGTCTTTCAAATTGCTTTCCAATGAAAGTTTGAATTTCCTTTTAGAGGCAAAGGGCCTTGTAGAAGGAGCCAACTCCATACTTCCCATCCGCCGAAAAGCACTTTTTTACCCATTCCTCCCTTTGTAAGTCAAACTTTGCTTGATAGATTCTCAAAAAACTCTTCTACTTATAGAAGTTCCCAATCTTGCACATTCTGGCTAAACAGGACATTCTAAGCCACCATAAACCAAGATGCGCAATCAAAAATCAAGGCTTCTTTATCCCTTGCTAGAGCATAAGCACACAGAAAGTCTTCCAAGGTCAAGTCCCCACACCACATATCATTCCAAAAACTAATCGAGTTACCATTCCCCACCTCAAAAAACAGCTTTGGAAGAAATCATCCCACTCCTTCCTAATCCGCTTCTAAACCCCAACTCCATCAGTTCCCCGTACTTCATTAGAAATCCAATCAATGTGGTCCTTCCCGAATTTGGCACAAACAACTCTCCTCAAAAGATATTCCTTTTCATTAGAGAATCTCCATAACCATTTCCAAGTAATGCTCTATTGAACAAAGTAAGTGATTTCAACCCCAAACCGCCTCTACCAATTGGTTGTTTCACGAAACCCAATTAATCAAGTGATACTTTTTCTTTCTATAAGTAAAAAATATATTAATCAAAGGCACCAAGGGGGTTCCACCCATGTACAAAAACTATCTACAAGATGGTATCTCAATAAAGTCTAATATATCTTCATCACTTACAAAAAAATTCCCTTGAACCAAAACTCAAAAGTATGTAGCCAATCATCTTTGATGGTGGCCAAGGGATTTTCCTTGCCATCAAAAGCTCTCATATTCTACTCACGCCAAATGACCCAAAAATGGAAAGAGGGATCAACCAAGTGATACTTATATTCCTCCCCAATATTACCCCAAAAAAAAAAATCTACTTTTAATACTTTCAAGCGGCACAAGGAATTGAGAAAGGGACATAAATTAGATAGGAAAATATCCCCCCTTAGAAATGTAATGCTTTTTTCACCCGGCTAGCTTCCTTTCAAACCTCTTGATAATAGGATCTTGAATACCATTATCTTTAAATTTAGCCCCCAAAGAAAGAACCAAGTATTTGATAGGAAAATTTTCCACTAAAAACCCAAAAAGCTAGCCAAAAAAACCCATCAACATTGTCACCAAAAGGAATTAAAAAACCCTTGCTAAGGTTGATGTTAACGCCGTACACCGCTTCAAAACCGATCAGGATGCTCATTACCATTCCGACCTACTTGAAAACCCCTCAAAAGACCAACATCAACCGCTTTAGACAGCAGCTTGCTAAAAGCTTCCATCACCAAAGTGAACTAAAAAGGCTACAAAGGGTCTCCTTTTCTAATAACTCTAGAAGCATGAAAGAACCCAGCTGGTTAAAAGTTGATCAAGATAGAAAATGAAGTGGAGGAGATACACTTCTTGATCTACTTACACTATAAATCGCCAAAACCCATCCTCTTTAACAAATACAACGAAATCCCAACAAACATGATTATAAGTCTTTTTCATATCAAGTTTGCCAATAACATCCTTCCCCTCTTTGAGATGTGAGTCAACAACGTCATTGGCAATAAGAGCAGCATCAATAATTAGTTTTTCTGCTATAAAAGCATTTTGATGCGAACCCAACATCTTTCCAATCACTTTTTTCAATGTAAGCGTTAAAACCTTATAAATAAGTTTGTATACACTCCCCACAACACTAATAGGCCGAAAATCATTAATGCATGTAACTTCATTTTTTCTTCGGGATAAGAACAAGAAAGGTAGAGCTCAAGCTATTCACAAACTCACCAGTGATGAAGAATTACCCGAGTTGCGTTTGGGAGTGCTTTTGGCCACTGAAAAATAATTGTTGGGAATAGATTTTACAACTTCTTCCAATATTAGTGTTTGGTAAAATTTAACCACAACAGATTTATCCAAAATAACTGTTTACCGGTCTGTCTGTCCCCAATAATTAATTCTTGCTGCCCATGTCCTACAGGGATCATCGAATCAATAGCAATAAGTCCTGTTTGAAGAGGCTCATATACGAAACGTCTCAAAATAATACCTGGAGCGGAGGATTCAATTAATCGAGATTCAGAAGCTGCAATCTCACCTCGACCATCAATAGGTTTAGCTAGGGCATATATATCACACGACCTAAATAAGCCTCACTCACAGGTATCTGAGCAATTTTTCCTGTTGCTTTGGCAAAACTTCCCTCTTGTATCATCAAACTATCACCCATTAATACAACACCAACATTATTTGATTCTAAATTCATGGCAATGGCAGCTAAAAATCCCCATTTTGGAAAAAGCAAGGGTGGGGAAAGCTTTTAGTTGGTTCTTGATTGGGAAGCACCAATATGGGTTAAATGAAATTTTTGAAAACCCAAAAATACCCTTATACTTTCCCACAAATTCCCACATAAATCCCTATATGAATATAAAATTTTCCTCACAAACCCTATCCTTTCTTCCCATCTTTGTTGTCACCGTTCTTTGCATGACTTAGCTATCTTTTCTTCCCATCTCAGTTCTTGCAAACCCTAAGATTCACAATTCTTTCCATATCTCCATATTTTCTTTGAAACCAAACAAACCAAACCTACATGCAGATCTATTAATTTCAACTAAGAAACAAAAATTTAACAAATTAGAATATAGAAGAACAATTTGTTTCTCTCATCATTTGGTTCTATAATTTCTCACATCATTTAGTTCTACTCATGTTGGGTGTAATGCGAAAAGTTACAGGGCCAAGATAGATTTCTTTCTTTCTTGTTGAAAAATCTGTGCTAAACTTTTATCACTAAGAGAGAGGGAGAGTGGTAAGGAGTGCACCGGCACAAAATTCTGACAAGCTTAGGCCATGAGCCTTCTACTTGTTAATTGTTAGGGCTTTTTCCAATTTTCTTTTTTTCTCATCAATCTATTTCTCTTTTTTCTTTTATATTATTCATGAATAGTAGTTTGTTGTTTTTTATTGCCAAAATATTATTGTTTATGGTTGTGCATATTTTGATTTTTTTCCATGCTAAGTTTCTCGAATGATCAGTACGCTATAGTTTATTGAATTTTCAGAAGAAAAAAAAAATTAATCTTTATGGATGATGTGTAAAATCTATTGGCAAAGATTTAAAAATTTAAACGCTTTAAAACTTGGGTACCTGATTTGAAAAAGCCAAACCACAAGGTATTTATCTGTATTTTTTCCTATTTAATAGAACAATTCATTAAAAAAGAAAATTTTGCATAATGTCTATTTGGTGAATTTACAATTTCACAGCACTTTTAGGAGGTTATAATTACTGAACACTATGATCATAGCAATCACAATAGTGTTTTTACAAGATAGTTTACCAAACACTATATTGTCTTTTAACAATAGCACTTTCCACAACTTTTTTCATACCAGCATCGTCACAGTACTTTTGGCACTAACATAGCTACAACTACAACAATCCCAAACGCACCCTCAAAAAGCTTAAGAATGTCACCCTTAACGACCTCCTAATATTATTGGAAAAAATACCACATTGAAACCATTAGGACCCGGAGCTTTATCGCCTTGACATCTTAAGAGCACAAAAGATCTCTTCCTCTTCAAAGGGATTTTCAAGCCATCTAACCGTGACCCCATCAATACGATCAAAAGTTAACCCATCAAGAGATGGCCTCCAATCACACGGTTCACCAAAAAAATCCAAGTAACCACAAATAGCTTCCTTCACATCATCTTTCCCATCAACTTTAATCTTACTAATAAAGTTATGTCTCCTATGCATATTCCCATTCTATAAAAGAACTTGCTACTGCTATTTCCCTTCTGAAGCCAAAGGGTTGTAGACTTTTGCCTCCATAAAACTTCTTCCATAATGATGACTTTCACAAGATCTTTTTTAAAGACCAACCTCCTACTAGATTCCTCACTAGAAAGACCATCGCTCCCCTCTCTCATCCAAAGCATGGATCTTCCTCAACAAATCATTTTTTCAGTTATTGACATCCCCAAAAGTGTCCTTATTCCAACTTTTTAAATTTTCTTTGAGGGACTTGACCTTTCTAGTCACCACAAAACTTGCAAACCTCGATACATTGAGCCCATTCCACCAATTTTTAATATGCTCCATGAATCCTTCTACTTTAAAGCACATATTTTCAAAGAGTTGGACCCTAATGCAAGCCTTTAATCTCAAAAGTGATTGGATGATGATCTGACATTGGCCAAGGCAAGCTTTTGCACAACTTGAGTAAAAACTCTTCTAATCACCGGAGACAAGGAAACGATCTCTTCTAGATAATGATTAGACCAAGTAAAGAACCCTGCCGAGAGTGAGAGATCCACGAGACCATAGCTCTCCGCCACATCCAAAAAAATCCCTCATGCTAAAGTTTCCGCCACCACCCCCGGAACACTCATGAGGAAGGAGAACCAAGTTGAAATCCCCCCAAGAACCCACGACAAAAAACATGTTCTCCTCACTCTGACAAATCCACCCAAAGAGATAACCTTTCAAGCCCATCATCTGGGCCATAAACACCGATGAAAAGCCATCGTGAATCTTGATTTAAACCCTTGAACACACACGAAACTGAATGAGACCTGATCAAAGAATCCACCAATTCAACCATCCTATACTTCCAAAACACCACAATACCACCGAAAGCCCCGATAGCCAGGAGAACTTTCTACAAGCTCATTCTCACTCCCCCACACACTTCTCCAAATGGTGTTGTTCATTGCCTCCATTTTAGCTTCATGTAAACACACAATATCCCCTTTCTATTCTCTAAGAAAGTTTTTGACAATAGCTCTTTTATTAGGATCATTCAAACCCCTCACATTCCAATATAAGATTTTTGAATCCATTAATCAGCCCCGAAACCCTTACTTCCTCCCTTTAAACACTTTCGAACTCCACCTCTATTGATGTTTAATAGATTGAACTGCATACTAATTAAGTCTAGTAGTTAATAATGTGAAAATACATAAATACCCTTAACACTCCTAACCCTAACACTCCCCCTCAAGTTGGAGCATGTATACCCACCGACTTGTTACAAATAGACCAATCCAACTTGTTACAAATAGATCCAATTCGAGCAACAAAATGAATCGGGTCGGGTTCTCTTCAATAACACAAACCCACATCCGGGTCAGGTCTTTCTCAAATGGATCCAATAGGCCAAACAGATCTGCGACAGACGCAGATCCTAGTAGTCCTTCGACATCTAATGCGTTGCTGCAGTAGCTTCACAACTGGAGAAGAAGCAGAGGAGGCCGAAGAAGACAGAAACAATTGGAGAAGGAGCAGAGGTGGCTCGAGAAGACAGAACAGAGCTCGAAACACGCCAGAACTCACCGGAAAAGAACCACAATTGCAGCGCCAGCCAGACCTTATCGAAAAAAGGAACCAGAGCCTGCCGGAAAAGACAACCAAAAAGCGCAGGGTAAGAAGGTTGCGATCTGGTGTTGCAGCGACTGTGTGACGGCAGAGTTTGCACCAGAGATCACGCCAGAGGAAGAAGAAGCTCACTCGAGAAGAAGACAGCTAAGAGTTGGTCGGCGCCAAAAAGAAAGACGATATAGCCCGAGAAGAAAGCTGGGTACTGTGTAACTAGGGCTACGGTTTCTGTTTTATTTTAATTTTTCCTTTTTTTCTTTTTCTTTTGATGGGTTTTACTCAAGAATACCATCAGGATCCCAAAGACGCTATGATACCATGTTGATGTTTATTATAGGGAACTGCATACTAACCCTAAGGCTGGTAGTCATATAGATATAACATAATAATGTGAAGATACATAAATACCCTCAATACTCCTAACCCTAAGGCTATAATTGGTAGAGAGGAAAAGTGGGAGGAAAGAATAAGGAGAGAATAGGAGAGCATTTTTCTATCATTTGGTAGAGAAGAAAAATGAAAGGAAAGAAGAATGAGATGAAAGGTGTTTGCTTCCAACAAACAAATCATAATTCTCCCAAATTGGGATGATTGGTGAGTGGAAGTTAAAATAAGCTAATTTTTTAGTCATTTTCTTCTTTCCTCTCACTTTTCCATATCTTTACCAAACGCATGATGGAAAACATGAATCTTCTTATTTTTCTATCCTCTCCCTTTTCTTTCGTCTCCCTCTACCTTCCTCCCACTTCTCTTTTCCACCAATTAAAGCTTAACACTCCTAACAAAGACGAACAAAAATCATGATACATGAGAGCAGAGATGCACAAAATCAAATTTATGTTCATCAAATAAAGATTTCACAAAGATTGAAAAGAAAAATATTAGTAAGATCCAGAAAAGATAATTGATAAAATTTGAGAATCTATTGAATACTCACAGAAAATGTAAACCAGAAGATGTACTAGCATACAAAAGAACAAAGAGAAGAGACTTAATAATATGGTACGTGTCCTCTATTGTTTAACATCATCTTAATGATAGTGAAAAACTGAATATAAAACCCTAGATATTTAAAAACCCATATATAGAATCTAGTCTAATCAAGCCGAGATGCTCGTCTTGAAAACGTAACGAGTCTAAAATGGATCCAGCTTGACCGAGCTAAGCCACATTATGTTCAAGGTCAGCTAAAAATATTTACAAACCAGAATTTATGCTTGGGTTTGCTCATTTACTGTATCACTGAGTTAGAACGAGTCAAAAGAAGAATCGATCTCAAGTCGAGTTCAAGCTGCTCGACGCAATTTACAATCCTATAGAAAGTTCAGCTTAGCCAATCATGGTTGCTCAAGGACCGGTACACAACCATTAAATAACCAATACGTGATACCAAAAGAAAAACCTTATTTAATGATGAAGAAGAAAAATGACCAACTAAATGCTAAATATCATCTATGGCAGAAATTTAATAATACCATATTTTTCATTTTTCCACTACCCTCTATTGGTAAATCTTATTGAGAAAAAAAAAATCCTCTGCATAAAGAAATCTAAAAGTGAAAATAAATCACACACCAAATCCAGGTCCACTGCTTGCCAAATATGGTAACCGGTATACATCAGCCTTCTCAAGCTTCAGAACATAACTGCAAAAATGGTAGATTCTTTTTAAAACAACTGCACCCCCAAAAGTTGTGCTACACCACAATTTACATACCTAAATCTCATGGATGCTAGGCAAATAATAAAGTGAAACAGTTTAAAAGCGGTTAAACAATGACGGTAAATATGTATTCCTCTAATTGCCATATTCAAAATCAAGCACTGGAGCAGTATAATACTTTCTTATTGACAAATACCTCTTCCAAAATAAATTTTGACCCTCCTACACTTCTTTTTAGAATCTCATCAAAAAATTACAGATAAAGTAATTAACAGAATATGCCCTTCAGAACTCGTATTACGTTAGTCTGAGATAATACATTAGTTAAGAAATGCCAAACTATATATGGGAAACAAGATTTTACTGGTTAATACCAGAGGTTGACTCAAATTGGGAATTTTCTCAAATTCTAGATAGACTTTGGATACGTACGCGCTACCTGCTTCGATAAAGCGCTCAGCCATAACAGCATTCTGGCAGGTAAATTCACCAAAAAGAGGGATTCTGGAAAAAGCAAAGGATGAAAATGACAAAAAATAAGTTAATAGGAAACTTAGATGCAAATAAGAAATGATAATGATTCAACAAGGTCAAAGTGAAATTAAAAATGATGTCTTAATCGAAACATTCATTACAATCTTAGATGAAACTTCTTCTTATATTGTTTCCAAAAAAAAATCACTAGCTTCCCCATGGTCTGCATGAGAACATGATAGTTCAGAGAAAAAACATTTAGAAACTAAATACTGTCAAGATTAGCATTCAATTTGAATATATTCATATGCTTCTCAGAAAAACTACCCATATATAATATGCACTAAATGACTAAAGCAACAAGGTGCTATAAAGGCACTACAAAAGAATTTTTAAATGTGAAAGTATGGAAATAAGATGGACACACTTGTATGCCTATGTTACGTGGCCTCGAGTACGGGTATCGGATACAGATACATATCTGAGTGTCTGACTCGCTTATCATTAAAACATTGGACTCAGGGCCTCGATTAAAAAGAGTCCAAAAGTTAGACATGGGTACTTGGACAAGTCAACAAATAAAAAACTTCATAGAATTTATATAGTTATATTTTTATCAATAATTCATTTTGTTGATAAAATTAATTGAAGTTAGTTAAAATCATATAAAAAAATTTGATTACATCTCATACAAAAAACAAAAATAAAACGACTAAAATAAATATATATTAAAACATAAAACTAAATAATTCTGTTACGATAAATACTAAAATAAGTATATATATTTACAGTGTGATGAGGAAATGTCCTAATCAACTTCATTATATATAATAAAAGAAATTCCGAAACCCAATATGCAGCTCATGTAGATATTTCAATGCAGGTATCTCAAGAATTCAAAATCTCTCCATAGACCAACTAAATGCACTTGTGATGACAGAAGTCTATAACTAGAACCAATGAGAGCTTAACACTAAAAATAAAATCCATTTACATTTGGTGGTCAACCAAATAAAATCACCTGCTAGTAACATTAACTCTTTACAGAAAGCCTATAGAAAAACCAAAAAAAAGTGTCTTCTTCTCCACTCTTCCTGTTACAGTGTCTCCTACATTTACGACTACGTTCATCTCTCTGTGTCTCTCAATTCAAAGCCAATAATCTCTTTTTCTCTCTCTCCCTTTCACCTTACGATCTCAGTCATCAACTCACCAACATCCGCAACTCTCATAAGACTTCATTCTACACTCTTCATCTCGGTTTCTCTTTCTCACTGTATGGTAGCACCAACACCTTTCCGAGAGCACCCATGACTCACGGGCGCCAGCAACAACATGAAGATGAAAACAGTGAGTCATATTTGAGTCAGCATGTCCGAAGTGAAGTCAATGAATCCAGTACGTATTCCGTACCCGGATCCCTGTCATGTCGCGTCAACACAGGTACTCTGGCCTGAAGTGCCGAGTCCATGTAACTAAGTTGAATGAAAATAATAGCTAGACGCTATGATAAAAATTAAAAGAGACAACTAATTTAGTCATCCAAGGTCAAAGTCTAACTTATGAGTAGTTTAAGTATTTTGCATTATATGACAAATCATAAGCATTTCATTAAGAGGTAAATTAGAGTTGAACCTTAGATTTCGAAATAGTCCAGGAATAGGAGATGAAACTGTTAATGGACTATTCATAATTGCAAGTTTCAATATCTTGCTT